>VYXB01010176.1:3618-86574 GCA_013397135.1 Pachyramphus minor | reverse complement strand
GCGGGGTCAGTGGTGACAGGGTTGTGCTTCCCCCCCCACGCACACAGCTACGCCCCGTGGTGTCCCGCCTGCCAGAACCTGCAGCCGGAGTGGGAGAAGTTTGCCGAGTGGGGAGAGGACCTGGGGGTGAACGTGGCCAAAGTGGATGTGACGGAGCAGCCGGGTGAGAGGGGCTGGAGGGGGCGGCGGGGGATGCTCAGCTCCAACAGTGGTGCGTGTGGGAAATAAACCGAATTAATAGGGAATAATACGAGTCTTTAACTCATCTCCACCAAGGACAGGTTGCTGTGTGACTAAACACTCTAATTTTGCTTAATAGAGTCACGGAATGGTTTGGGTTGGAGGGGCCTTAAAGATCATCCAGTCCCACCCCCTGCCATGTCCAGAGACACCTTCCACTATCCCAGATTGCTCCAAGCCCCGTCCAACCTGGCCTGGAACACTTCCAGGGATGAGGAATTCACAACCTCCTTGGTTAACCTGATGTTAACGTGATGTTCTCTGTGCTGATCCCATTCTCCAAGTCACAGAGTTATTGAAAGTTGCCTCACTTGGGTTATTTTCTTCAGGGTTTCTGGAGGTTGCCAATTATGTGGGGAAAGTAGAGAGTCTCTGTCTGAGGAACCAAAATAGTCAAACAGAGCAGTTACCCCTGGACATCTCTTTTTTTTCCTCATGGAAAAACTTCCTTGCACTTTGTCCAGGGACATTTCTTTTAGGCTCTGTGTACTGTGGTGTGCACAAGGATGTGTTTTATTGCATATAAAGGTTGATACCTGGGGATGTCACTGCCTGTATTTTGGTTTATAATAACATTTTGTGCCTTTTCTTACACAAATCCTATACTTCTCTCAAAATACCTGTTTTCCTACAGGCTTAAGTGGTCGTTTTATCATCACAGCCCTTCCTACCATCTATCAGTAAGTATTCATTGCAACAGGATTTTTTTGGAGGAGATTGGACATTTTTTTTTCCCCCTTATTTTTTGGGACAAATAAATGAGATTTATTGTGCTCTTTAAGAATGGCAGTTACTTTTCACTAACTCAACCACTGTCTTACCCTCTGTGACCTTATGGTACTGCCAGATGATTTCTTTTCCTTTCCCTTCAGGCCTTATTTATTCTGTTTTTTCATGGGTGTTTCTGTTTTGCAATTGTGCCTCTGTAGGTTGATCTTTAATGCAGACTGTGTGGCAAGTGCTTTAGGAAGATCATTATCTCTTTTTCTTTATGAAATCACGGCCTAAAGCCAACCAAGGTATTCGTGGGGACCATATTCTAGGAATAAGTTGTAATTAAGGTGTTTGGAAAAGATTTTAGAGGCAATATCAACTAAGGCATTAAAACTGACTGAGGAATTAAATATATATAAAAATAGACAAGATGGTGGGAGGGAATTTGTTGAGTGGAAGCAAATCCTCTGTGCCTGAACCATATAAAAGAAAGGATTTTGTTGTTGTTTTACAGCTGTAAAGATGGAGAGTTCAGGAGGTACCAGGGTGCAAGAACTAAAACTGACTTCATTAATTTCATCAACGACCAGGAATGGAAATCTATCGAACCAGTGTCCTCGTGGTTTGGTCCTTCCTCTTTCCTGTGAGTTTTGGGTTGGTTTTTGTCAGAATTTGTTGCTGGGACAGGCCCTGAGGTGTGTCACACCTCTGTGGGGACAGCTCTGGGCTGGAATGTGAACCTGGTGGGTGGGTGTCCTGACTTGCTGACACTTGAAGTTGCTTATGGGGCACTGAGAGGTTTTGTCCATCCAAATCCTAGGAAATTTCTTTCCTTGCTGTGTCTGAAGGGACCTACAAGGAAGCTGGAGGGGGATTCTCCATCAGGAGCTGTAGTGACAGGACAAGGAGGAATGGGTTCAAACTGAAAAAGGGGAAATTCAGATTAAATATTGGGAAGGAATTCCTGGCTGGGAGGGTGGGGAGGCCCTGGCACAGGTTTCCCAGAGAAGCTGTGGCTGCCCCTGGATCCCTGGGAGTGTCCAAGGCCAGGTTGGACAGGGTTTGGAGCAACCTGGGCTGGTGGAAGGTGTCCCTGCCCGTGGCAGGGGGTGGAACTGGATGAGCTTTAAGGTCCCTTCCAGCCCAAACCATCCTGGGATTCTAAATGTGCAATAAAAACCGGAAAATAATGTAGCAACACAGTTGTAAATAGGGGCTGTTGTTTCAAACAATGTATCTGGAACAAAGTTAAAAGCAGAGTGAAGAGTGAAGGTTTCTCTCTTAAAGGGAAAGGGAAGGCTGAGAAGAAACACTGTCTTTGGAATTGTTTCAAGTTTTGTACCTTTGAGGGGCTTTTGGTTGTTGCTGCATGTTCTGTGTGGTGGTGTCAGAGTAGCTGAGACACTGAGTGACAAAGCAGCTTGGGGACACCATGGCTTGAGGCAAACAAACCCAGTTGTTCGTGGTTTTTCCTCTGTTAATGTTAATTTTTTGAGGTGTCTGAAAATTTACATCTTCAAGGAAGCTCAGCACTGGGTACTGACAGTGTGGTTGTTCTCCCACAAAGTACTATCCCACACCAAGGAATGTGTGAAACGGGATATTAATTGAGGATTAACAAGTTTTCTATTATTTTTTTTAATATTCAGACACTAAACTTAAGTGTCTGAAGATCTTTCAGTTCTTCTATAACCTGATTTTTTTTTTTTTTAACAGCTTAATTTTTGGTTTTAATAAAATCTCCTGGTGCTTCATTCCTGACTTCTTGGACAGAATTCCAGCTGGCTCCTCATACACTGTTGGTCCAAATGTCACTTAGAACATAAAAGTAACTTGAAATTAATGTGCCAGCAGATCCAAGTTGAGGAAGTTTGTGAATTTGTAGCTGTCCATATGTGGAAGATTACACAAACTGATACCAAAAGTAGCTGGATGGGGAATGAGTTTATTGACTTAAAGACAAAACAGACAATATAAATGAATAGTTAGAAGGGAAACCAGACAGGAGCATGAAGTTCAGTGTGGGAATAAGTTAAGGAAATCAGAATATACAGGTTTGGGACTGACTTAAAGATGTTTTCAGTTTCTTTTCTCTGCTTTGTTGCAGGATGAGCAGCATGTCAGCTTTGTTCCAGTTGTCCATGTGGATCAGGGTAAGTGCTTACCTCCCTACCTCATTTTATCTTAACACATGTGATATTCAGCTGTTCTTGGAACGATTCTCTTGTCTTTTATCCCACAGCATGGCCATGGTTATTTAACAGAAAATCTTGGAATACCAGTCTGGGGCTCCTATGCTATTTTTGGGTTGGCAACTCTGTTCTCAGGACTGGTACTGGGACTGGTGAGTGAAGCATTTGGAACAGATTGGGAGCACTCTGTGTGACACTTGTGCTGCCTTCACCTCAGTGGTTGGTAGTTTGTTTTTTGGGATACACTGAGCTGGGACACAGGGATGGGGGAGCAGGATGAAACCCCCATAATCCAAGGGGGAATGGTCAGTGACCTGCTACACCAGAGACACACACAGGGGTGGGGCTGGGTGGGATCCACTGGTAGCATTAAGTAAATTGTTGGACTTGATCTTAAAAGTCTCTTTTTCAACCCAAACGATTCCACGTGCAGAACGTTTGGAGGCTTCAATTTTGATTCCTTTGGTTTCAGATGATGGTGTTCCTGGCTGACTGTATCTGCCCCTCCAAAAGGCACAGACCAGCACAGTACCCTCAGTCAAGTAAGCCCCCTGTAAACTTCTGATTCAGTTTGGTAAATCTGTTAAATAGATCTTGGTGCAGAACTTGTGTCTGCAGGACCTGAGACTTCAGCGCTTTGCACCTGTAACTCACTCTTTGCTGTTTGCCCTTAGGGTTAGAGTGGGTTTGCATTTAGCTAAACTTTTAAAGACTTTTTTTTTTCCTTTTTAGGAGATAGAAAAATGCCTTTAGAGCATTTTCAGACCTGCAAGCCATGAAATTCCACGTGGGCGGGGAGGGAAGAGTTTTGAGTGGAGCTCCCTGCGATCGCCTGTGTTGCTAAAAAATCTTATTTGTGTGTGCCTCTTTCCCTCTCTCCTTAAGGAAAACTGTCTCCAGAGGCAGGTGAGCTGCTGAAAAAGCTGGATGAAGAGCAAGAAGCAGACGAGGAAGACAACTCGGATGATGAAACGGAGGGTAAGGAGGTGTCCAACAGAGACTCGTCCCCGAGGGCCGTGAGGCAGCGCCTGGCGAAAGCGGCTGCTCCGCTGGATCAGTCTTAGCTGCATTTGTGAGCAGGGTTAGTGTTTTGAGTCCTCAGCTCAAAGGGAGATAAATGTCAAATCCTTCAGCTTGAAGAGAAGAACGACCCCTGTCTTGGTGATGTGGATGCATTTCATGAAGTCAGGGGAAAAAAAAAAATAAAAAAAAAAAAAATAGAGGCATCTTTGGCGCAGGTATTTAAAATGGCAAATGGCTGGAACTTCCCCTGCCTTGTGTGCAGGGAAGTGCCAAGAAATCATTGATGTGGCTCCTGGAACAACTTGTTCTCTAGGAATTATTTTTTACCAGAATGTTAAACCAGTGGACTTGTTGCACGAGGGGAACATTGGCAAGGAAAATGCACTGACCTGTTGGTGTCAAGGTGTTCAAAAAGGGTTCTCAGTCTAAATCTTACCCAGTTGTGCTCTGAAGAAATGCTGAGGGGGGAAAATTCCTTCAGCTGTGGGACATGTCCCAGGCTTTTTATGTGACAAAACCTGCTTTTAGCTACGACAATGAGAGCTACAAACCCCCAGGTGTTTTTCTTACAGGAGATGATGGCACAAGCACTCTGCAGCAGGATTCTCTGGCTGACCAGAAACCTGCTCTTGGCATCATTTTTCTTCTAGAAAAGGCTGTAGACAACTATAGGAGCTTCTTGGCAAAGGAGTTCTCTTAAAAAAAACCCAACCAATTATAAATAACAGCACCATGAAATCTAGTTGGTGACTCCAGGTGGGAATAGTTTACACTCAGGGTCCTCTGTGCAAATCCTCTCCACTCTCCCTGCTGGATGGCAGTAGGACTCTGGCTTATTTTTAATACATCATCAGTGATTTCTACTTAATAAAATTTTATTGCAAAATCCAGGCAGGCTGTACCTGGCCTGAAGTTGAAATAACAGCTTCCTAATTTCTTCTATAAAAACATTTTTTTTTTTCCTCCTGTTTTCACAAAACCATTTTTTGGAACAATATACTTTGATTTTTTTTTTCCTCTAAAAAAAAAAAATAATGTAGTTTACTGTTTTCTGTGTGGTATTTCTTTTCACTCTGTGTAGAAATAAAAACAATGCACGTGCCCATTGGACCAGTGTTATCTTGTAAAGATTTTTTTCCATATTCTTTTAATTTCCAAAGTATTTGCAAGGGAAGGGTTACCCTAAAACTGAGCACATTTGGATTTTTTTTGTTTGTTTGTTTTTTTGACAAGCCTGTTCTTGTTGGTTTGTTTTTTGTTTGTTTGGTTTTGTTTTTTTTTTTAGCATTAACACAGCAAACATAGAAATGCTATGAAATTATAGAAATGATATTTTCCCTGCAGCTCTAAATCCCTGCTCCTCTAGGGAATGTTAAGAAGACAAGACAAGCAGCTTGTAATGAACAGGGAATATTGGGAAATCCAATATTTGGAGCTCCAGCAGGTGAATCAGCTCATAAAGCTGTTAAAACCACATAATAATGGGATTTTTTTTGTCAGTCTTGAACACTCCTTTGCAAGGTGCATTTTAAGTGTACATGATGTAATTCATGGAAAAAAAATTGATTTAGTTATCCAAATATCTCATTGAATCTTCCAAGTTGAGATGAATGAGTTGTTATGTCTTGGATCTTCCTCTTTCGACTTTTTCCCTGGGTTTTTTTTCCCCCCTTTCCTGGACGTTGGTGCTCTGGAATGACTTGACTTCAGTGTGTTTGGAAGATGGAACTGATGTTTAAAAGGGTCCTTTGGGTTAAAATCTGAGTGTTCCCGTCATTTTAATTTAATTTTTTGTTAAGATAAAACTTTTCCTGGTGTTGGAACGAAGCCCTCTGTGTGCCAGCAATGCCTTCAGGGTGCTGGGCTGGAGGGGTTGCCTTAAAAATTCTCTGCAAGTTTAGATTTTAGCTCTGTAAACAAAGCAATAAATCCACGATATCCTGAGGAGAACCAGTAGCACTGTCTTTGATAAATGATGTATTTTTTTTAGTCTGGAGAGGGCTTGGGAAGGCAGGACACAGAAATGCTGTAGCTGTTTTTAAGGAGTTAAGCTAAAAGCTGAACTATATGAGCTCACTGCACTTGGAATATATTTAACTGTAGCTTTTAGAAGTGCAGGGTTTTCTAATTTTTTCGGTTCCAGTGAAACTTTATTCACTCTCCAGAGTATATGCTGATAACTTTGAGCTGGAAAAGAACAACCAGCCTTTCCTTTTCCATGCTCTTCACTCCTGGTTGAACAAGAACTCCCAGCACTAATTCCCCTTTTGCCTTTGCACACTTTTCTCGCTGCCCTCCTTCCCTTAGGGAGCAACCAAATCCCAGACCTGGCTCTGAGGGGTGAGTGTTCCCAGCTGCTGGAATCCAACCTGTGTGTGGAACTTCTGCCAGGATTATCCGTAGGCAGCCTGGCTTTGCTGCTCTCTGTAGATGTTGCCGTTCTTCTTTTGCGCTTTGTCCTGTGAATATTGAAGTTTCTTGCTGTCTTTTCTTTTTTTTAAATAAATCTCTATTCCAAAGATGTTTACTGAGGCTGAGTGAAGGTTGCAATGGAACACAAGTGTAAGAGCCTGTCCTTTGTGTGTATTGATGATGCTTGAAAACCAGTTTGAGCCTGTTTTCATTCCAGAAGGATTTAATTACCTGTAACAAGACCTTTTTTTTTCTTTTTAAATGTTTTGGAGAGTCTTCAAGTAAAAAAAATAACCACCAGCTTTGGATTCTTGTGTTTGTGTCTTCTTTTCTCCAGCAAGTGTCTTGCTGTTCAGTGATGAAACAGTTGTTCCCATGGATAAAAACTGTACCACTGCAGCTAAAAAATATCTTTGTGATCAACCTTTTTTCAAAAGATGAGTTTGAATAATAGTTCAAACTAAAGCTGCCCGAAGCTGTGATTTTTAGTCAGGTCTGACCTGGGTAGCTGCTTTTGATTAAATGGTTTGGGAAGGAGCTTTCACTCATCCCAGGCTGGGCCAGCAGTGGTTTAATATAAAATAAATGAATATAAAATGAAATGGGTTTATTGTGTAGCAAAAAAAATGTCAGCTGGAGTTGAGAAATGAGGTTTAAAATCCCTTTTTCTTTTTTTTGTTGGTAACTGTTTTCTGTAGTTACGTAAAACTCCTGCAAATGATGTTTCAGCTGCAGACAACTCCTCCCTCTCCCACCTCCACAGTGTATCCAGCCCCAGGAGCTGGAGGGATCAACACTGCTGCATTAATCTTGGAGTGGGAAGCTTAATTCAGAATTGTGGGAGCTCTGAAATGAAAGAGGAGGAAACAAATCCAGGCAAGGGATGCTCAGAGCCCTGCTGAGTAACCTGTTCTTCCTTCAGCTCTGCTCCAGGAGGGACTCCTGAGGATGTGTGGAGTTTTCTGGGAAAGCGCAAAAAACCCAATAAAAAGTCAGACTGGAGTATTTTAGGTATTAAATTGGTTGGGACCAGCCTGGTGAGAAACAGAACCAACTGTGTGTGGTTGGCAGTCGCTGTTTGCCAGATTTGCCAAGGTCAGCCACAGGTTTGGTTTGGAAATCGGGGCCTTCAGTTGGGACAAAACTGATGGAAGGAGAAATTTCAGGGTGTTAAATTGTTGCAGGGTTTAGAAACACCAAAGTCCAGTCTCAATCTTAATTTTATTTTATTTATGTTTTTTTTGGATTTAAGAAGAGGGAATTTTATCTCCTGCAAGTGTCTTGTTCTGTGTTTGCATCATCTGCAGTTCTTGGTTTGACCTGAACCACCATCACCTTTGGCTCTTCCCTGAGTTTTATTTCTTGGCTGATTCCTTACAATCCACCCTTGGACCAGCTTTTCTTTACCTAGAAAAGTCCTTACCTTGCTGTGGGCTTTAACTTCAGTAACTTCCTAGAAGAGATTCTGCCCTTTTCCTGCCCTTTTCCCTATTGAGCCCTTTAAACTTCCCAGACCCACGTTTCATTTCTGTTCAACATTGGATATAGAAATTCTCTTTAACTACCTGGCAGATCCAGAAAGCTCTGGAACACCAACTCTTTGGTCCTGAGAGTTCCCCCTTCCCCAAAAGCCAGGCAGGAATGCTGGGAACTGATGTCAAGGGATTGAAGTGGGTGTGGACTCATGTCCCTGGAGGGAGGGCAGGCTCTGAAATCCCTGTGAACAGCAGAGGGGGGAAAGGCACCAGTGAAATCTTCTGGATGTCTCTTTAAAAGGGTTTTATAAGTTAAATTATGTCTCCAGAGAACAAAGGAACTTTAGAAATGCAAAATGAGAAACAATTAGTGCAAGGTCACTATTAAACATATGTGTATATATCTACTTATTAGCTGTGCTTTCCCTTCCAGAGCCTTTTTCTTTTGCTGATCCTGGATCTCCTGCATACTGTCCTTTTTTTTTTCCCCTCTCTGTGTGACTGTTGATTTCTCAGGAAGATTCTACCCCTGAGTTTTCTTTTCCAACTCCTTGTGCATGTGGGATGTTCCAGCACTCAACTGAAGGGAAAGGTGTGTTCAGAGGAAAGATTTCTTCTTGGTTCGTGCCTTCCCTGTCATATTCCCATTCCTGGGGCACTGGGGGAAGTCCTGAAGCCACCAGAGATGCTGGAAATGAAGAAATGGACAGGGCTGTTTGGCTCTTGAGGGGATGTCATGTTGTCACTCCCTGAACAAAACTTTTTCTTCCTCCAATCCATGGGTCTCCCAGGAAAATATTCCATATTTCCCCCTGTTGAATATTCCTGGCTGTTTCTTGGATTGCAGAGCTGATTTCTTAGATGGTTGGAGAAGTAGATTTAGATTAGAAATTAGGAAGAAATTCTTTCCTGTGAGACTGGCAGGGCCCTGGCACAGGCTGCCCAGAGAGGTTGTGAACTCCTCATCCCTGGAAGTGTTCCAGGACAGGTTGGATAGAGCTTGGAGCAACCTGGGATAGTGGAAGGTGTCCCTGCCCATGGCAGGGGGTGGAACTGGATGGTCTTTAAGGTCTCTTCCAACCCAAACCGTTCTGGGATTCTATAAGTGCTTCTCCAAGGGTAAAATAACTGTTTCCTCCTCTTCCTCTTCCCATCCCCTTGTGAAATATTTGGGAATATTTTAAGTGGTCTTTTACAGAGCTTTCTTACCTGTATTTTTTTAATTCAACAGGACTTTGTTAACAATAACTGGAGATTAAATCCTCAGTATTAAGCAGGATGTGTGTGCCCAGGAATAGGGATGACACCTGATGTGTCCCTCTTAGGTGAGTGCTTGTGCCCGTGGCCAGACTTCCCAAAGCTTCCGAGTTCCTGAGGGATCTGATGTTGCAGGAGCTGATCAAGGGAATCGCTGCGCGAAGATGAACAGAAGCCGAATGTTCCTGCAATCCCTCTCGTCCGGGGAGAATGATCTGTGTGTAAATTCTGCTTTTAAAAGCAGAGGTTTGCAGTCACTTTGATGGGTGTGGGGACAGGAACTGCCTGGTTGAGGCACCGGTTGTCAGGGCCCTCAGTGAGGACGATCCAACCCCTTCCCGATCTGTTGACGGTACAACCACCTGTCAACCCAGAGCAGAGGGATTGCTGGAGCCATCCAAGGCCCCCCTGTCTGGAATCTGAGCTTTCCTTGGAAGTTTCTGTATGTTTTCTTAAAGAAACCCTGGCAGGAGCTGTCAGCCCTGGGGGAAGAGTTGTTGGGATGCTCTGCTGGAATTGTGCATCCATGACCGAAACCACGACCACCACGGGGTGATGTGGCGAGACCTCTCTGGGCAGGAGGAGCTGCCAGTACAGCACCTCACCAGGGACACCGTAAAGAGGGGGTTTAATGAGTCTTTTTGTGAGATTTGCTGGTTGAAATCCCTCAGCTTGTCCTCAAGTCCTGTGGTGGCTTTGGAAAACGCGTCGTTTGTCTTCTGCACAAGGAGATGGAGAAGGCTGGGTGTAGGTGCTGCAGGAGATTCACTCCAGGTGAAATTGGGGCTGGATCTGGCTGCAGGGTGGTGTGGGGAATGTGCAGCTGTTTCCTGCCTCAAGGGCATCACTCATTGCTTTGTTTAGGATAATTAGGAGTTGACCAGGAGCTAATGCTCCACACCCTGCCCCAAGACCCCACAGTGAGATCTGCTCCACTCCGCGTTTGCTTGAATAGATTTTTATTTTTTAAAGTATTTTTTTTTAAAGGGCTGTGCAGCACATCTCCCAAAGGGCTGCTCTGCCTTTACTCCAGGGATCTGTGGAAGAAGTTGTGTGGCCAAAAGGAGAGGAAGTGAAAGGAGCCATCCGACCACGTGGTGGCAACCTGGAGATGCTGCAGAGGGATTGCTTGGACCTGTGTTTCCCTGAAGGAAATTTCACCCTCTACAGAGAGACCTGAAGTAAGATCGTGGTTTAAAAGAGGATGGTAAAGCATGAAATGTAAATATTTTCAGCTGTGTCACCTTATGCTGTGGATGTTTGGATGGAGTAATTAAATGAGAAGATCAGGTTTTATGGATTGGTGAGAGCTTGGTGAATGAGAGGATGTCAGGGAATGAGGAAGACTGAGCTCAGGGAAGCACGGCAGGAAGGCAGCTGGCAGCAGGATGGGGGGGAAATATCCAACTCCTTTGTGCTTTCCACAGATGGATTTATTCTGTGGTGATTGGGATCATCAGGTGAACTTCCAGTCCTGGGAGTGAACAATGAGACATTGGGAGGCTCAAGGGGGGACCTTCTCCCTCTCTCCAACTCCCTGACAGGAGGGTGGAGCCAGGTGGGAGTCGGGCTCTGCTCTCAGGGAACAAGGGCCAGGATGAGAGGAAATGTGCTGGGGAGGTTTAGATTGGATATTGGAAAAATTCCTTCATGGAGAGGGTTGTCCCACCCTGGCACAGCTGCCCAGGGCAGTGGTGGAGTCCCCATCCCTGGAGGGACCTAAAATCCCTGTGGATGTGGCACTTGGGGACATGGGTCAGTGGTGGCCTTGGCAGTGCTGGGGGAATGGTTGGGCTCCATGATCTTGGAGGGCTTTTCCAACCTCAGTGATTCCATGATTCCATGTCCTGCCAGCTGTCCAGAGCACCCTGTCCTCACTGGGGAGGTCACACATGGGATCCTCCCTGGGATCCTGTGGCTGCCGGGCCCAGAGGTGCGGAAAGGCTCTGGAATGGTGGAATGGGCAGGTGTTGGCAGAGCCCCATCCCGCCCCAGGGCTCCTGCCTGGGCTGCAGCTGTGTTTTCTGCCCTGTGAATGAACACAAACCCCAGGTTTGCCCTCAGGGCAGCTCATGTCAGGGGTGTTTTTCCCCTCCATTGGCTGCAGTGCCAGGAGCCAAACCAGCTCAGTGCCCACACCTGGCCTGCGTGTCCCAGCGGGATCCCCGCTGGAGCTGCTGGGTGTCCTGGGGGAGCAGCACATCAACCTCATCAGGCCAAGCACAGGAACGATCCATGGGGCTGCTCACCTTGGACCTGGGATCCCCAGTGCTGGAAATGCTGCAGAAAATGCCTGCACAAGTCAAATTGCCAAATAAATGGAATATGGGATCGTACAGGATGATCCTGCCCCTGAAGGGGGATATGGGAACACAGCCTTGTTACTTAATTTGTTGTTCAGCCTGGAGAAGAGAAGGCTCTGGAGGGACCTTAGAGCCCCTTCCAGTGCCTAAAGGGGCTCCAGGAGAGCTGGAGAGGGACTTGGGAAAAGAGTCTGGAGGGACAGGACACAGGGAATGGCTTCCCACTGCCAGAGGGCAGGGTGAGATGGGATATTGGGAAGGAATTCCTGGCTGGGAGGGTGGGGAGGCCCTGGCACAGGTTGCCCAGAGAAGCTGTGGCTGCCCCTGGATCCCTGGAAGTGTTCCAAGCCAGGTTGGACGGGGCTTGGAGCAGGGAGGGGAACTGGATGATCTTTAAGGTCCCCCCCAATCCCAACGGTTCTATGATTCCATGAAATCCCAAACTCACATGTTTTGGGATAGGACCTTCTCCATAGTGTGTTTACTTAAATTAACTATGTTGATAATCTGTTTTCTCAGTAGCTGTGAACNGAGCAGGGAGTGGAACTGGATGATCTTTAAGGTCCCTCCCAATCCCAACGGTTCTATGATTCCATGAAATCCCAAACTCACATGTTTTGGGATAGGATCTTCTCCACAGTGTGTTTACTTACATTAACTATGTTGATGTGAATAGGTAGAACAGTAAAACAAACCAGGTCAGCGTTGCTTCCTGTAGGGAATAGAAGGACATGGAGTTGGACTCGATGATCCTTGTGGGTCCCTTCCACCTCAGGACATTCTGTGATTCTGTTCTATGATTCCATGACATTTTTAGGAGATCCTTCTAGAACCCATGGACTGAAGGAGGAGCTTGCTGGTCCCTGCAAGGAGAGCACCTCCAGCATGGAGCTATTTCCAGATCCTGCTTCATCCGGGAGCAACAAGAGCAGCTGAGGCAGAGATGCAGGATCCTGTTTTGGAGCTCTCCCTGCTCTGTTATCATTAACCCTGCACTGCCCTCTGGCTTATTTTCCCAGCTGAGCTGATTAGTCATTCCCTGTCCTTTAGTCTCTTTGCCATCCCCTCAATCCCTTCAATCCCAACATGTATTTCCTATTAATCAGGCCTTTCCCTTGGATTTTGGTGTTTTTTTCTTTTTTTTTTTCCTGGCTGGCTTTGCACAAGTGGTTTATTTACAAATCCCTCCAGAATTGGCCTCTTTTGGTCACAAATGAGGAGGGTGTTGGTTGAAGGAAAGCTGATTTTTGACAAAGTCAGCACAAGAATGGGAACAGATGGGGATGTTGATGAATTTGATTTTCCTAAATGTTGCCCTCCTGCAAATCAGCTTGCTTTCTTTCCCTGTTAACATCAGAAGCAGCAAAAAAAAAAGGATTTAATTTCTCTCAACATTTTCCCTTAATGATCTACCTCTCCAGCTTAGAGATTTATATTGCTACTTTATCAGCAAAGCAGCTGAATTCCTTCCACCGAGACTCCACCGCCATTTCCAGGTGATTTCTGGCATTTCTCCCTCCCTGGGGTGAGAACTGTGCTTAGGGGAGGTGGCTGCTGGTTTTAAATGGTATCAGTTCAGGGGTTTCTGTGCTTTTAGGTCCATTCCACTGCGTGTTTTAATCTTATTTTAACCCTTAAATTTTAAAGGGTTGAGTGGAGGCACCGGCACGTTTTGGAGATGCTGCCATGTGTTTTTTTCGCTGGCAAACCTGTATCCAGCATCCCTTGGGGGAGGGCAGGGCAGGGCAGGAGGAGGTGCAGGAGGCTCAGGGGTGGAAGCAGGAAGGCAAACAGTGTTTCCCAACCTTTGGGCTGGAGACATCACGCTGCAGGATTCGGCAGCAAGTGCTGGAGCACACACAGGCTGCTGGCTCCATCCTCTGCCGACTGCCTGCAGGAAAACCCGGCACAGCTCCACGCAGGGACAGCCCTGGCACAGCCCCAGGGGCTGCCCTCGCTCTGTCTTCCTCTCACTACACCTGTCTACACAGCAGGTAAATCCCAGACAGCCCTTTTCCAGCCCTTTTCCAGCCCTTCCTCCATCTCTCCTCCGTCCCTGGGTGTGGCAGAGCCCCTGTCCCCCCTCACAGCCCCCCAGTCCTCAGTGTGACCACCCAGGTGAGCTCATCTACCCCGAAACTCTACGAGAACCATGAGCTTGGTGTCCAAGCACAGGGAAGCAAAACATGGATCTCGAAGTATCTAATGCTGGCTCACCCTCAGGAGTGGATTTCGGAGCTGGGATGGAAAGGGAAGTGGGTTCCATGTGGGAAGAGCAGCGAGGGGCTGAGCATTGCATCCTGTGCCCAGGAGAGGTGTCTGCTGAGGGCTCCAGCCCCTCTGCACACCCATGGCCAGGCAGGGGAGAGACCTGCTGCCTTTGGTGCCTTTGGGATCCTGCCCAGCCAGGATGTAAATCCCTCAGATTGAGGATAAAACATGGTGCAAGCACAGGAGCCACATCACTGCCCATAGAATCCCAAAATGGTTTGGGTTGGAAGGGAGCTTAAAGTTCATCCAGTTCCATCCCCCTGCTGTGGGCAGGGACACCTTCCACCAGCCCAGGTTGCTCCAAGCCCCATCCAACCTGGCCTTGGACACTTCCAGGGATCCAGGGGCAGCCACAGCTTCTCTGGGAAACCTGTGCCAGGACCTCACCCTCGCATTTCTCCCCAGTATCCCATCCAATATCCCTCTGGCAGTGGGAAGCCATTCCCCTTGTCCTGTCCCTCCATCCCTTGTCCCCAGTCCCTCTCCAGCTCTCCTGGAGCCCCTTCAGGCCCTGCAAGGGGCTCTCAGGTCTCCCTGGGGCTTCTCTTCTCCAGATGAAATCCCCCCAGCTCTCCCAGCCTGGCTCCAGAGCAGAGAGGCTCCAGCCCTGGGAGCATCTCCGTGGCCTCCTCTGGACTTGTTCTTATGTTGGGGACCCCAGAGCTGCCTTTCCTTTGAGTCCTGGGGCTAAAAGCTCCAAGCTTTGCTTTTTATTATCCCCTCTCTCCTATTTTCTGCCGAAGCTGTTCAGCTCTGACTGATTCATCCCATCAGTCACACTGTCTTTAGTGCTGCCCATTGCTTTGGAGCTCCTGTCATCTCCTGCAGTGCATCAGGTACTGCACATCTCCTGTGTGAGCCTGTCGGACCGTGTCCAACTCCCTGGATAAATGGAGGCTCAGGATAAGCTTCCAGAGCCAACTCTCTAGTAGGCACTTTAATTTTTTGTGCATTTCTTCCTAACATCTGATCTAAATCTATCCTCCTTCAGCTTAAGGACATTCCCCCTCATCCTGTCACTCCAGGCCCTTGTCCCAAGTCCCTCCCCAGCTCTCTTGGAGTCCCTTTAGGCACTGGATAAATCAGCCTGGAGAGCTGAAATCCAACCTTTTGGGTTCTGCATTTTACCTGCATGTGCTGATGACAGTGGCCATCCAGTGAGGAATTCACTTCTCCAAACTTCTGTATTCCAATCATTTGTCCTCTGCCTTCCTCAAACCATGCTGGAGAGCATCCTGCTGTCCCACAGAGGGATCCTTTCTGCTCTGCCATGGGAGGATTGACTGGCTGAGCTGCACAACAGAAGGCTCCAGGGAGACCTGAAAGCCCCTTCCAGGGCCTAAAGGGGCTCCAGGAGAGCTGGAGAGGGACTGGGGACAAGGGGTGGAGGGACAGGACACAGGGAATGGCTTCCCACTGCCAGAGGGCAGGGAGAGATGGGAGATTGGGAAGGAATTCTTGGCTGTGAAGATGGTGAGGTCCTGGCACAGGTTGTCCAGAGAAGCTGTGGCTGCCCCATCCCTGGAAGTGTTCCAGGTTGGACAGGGCTTGGAGCAACCTGGGCTAGTGGAAGGTGTCCCTACCCATGGCAGAGGGTTGGAATGAGATGATCTTTAAGGGATTCCACAATTTGTGACACAATGTGTTGAAAGGTGCAGGTGAACAGAGAAACGGGAGGCACAACTTCCAGGGAGAGATGTGCCAAGAAATCCGTGGGAGACAGATCCACCTGGCTGGATCAAAGAGCACTCAACTGCTGCTTGGCTTGGCTCAGTGACAGGGTGTTTGGAGAAAAGCCACCCACAAGATTAAAGGTTCAGTCACTGACTGCACAGATGCCTCGGACATCCGAGATGGTTCATCCAAGCCACGGTTTTGGAGCTTCCCAGTGACAACTGGGAAGGGACAGATCATCTTTCACCCCTCACCCAGTGCCTAATTTAGCCACGAGGGACACCTGTGCACCTTCAGAGCCGTAAATCACCCTAATGGTTGGGATTTAATCAGCAGTGGGAGGCTGGTGTGCCGAGATGCTATCACGTATTCCGATGATCATCTCTTCAGTGGGAAATGAGGCATTTGTGCCTGTGCATTGTACAGGATAAATGAGTCCAATGAAATGATGCTGGTTAAATCCTGAGCTTTGTGCACCACAGTTGTTATTCTGGGAGAGATAAATGGGAAGAGCGACGAGCTCGTGCTTCCAACGGGGGAGCGGGTGAGCCTTGATCAAGGCTTCGGTGCCCGATTTGTATTCACCACAGCTCTTCTGGCCTCCCCTCCTCGAGTTTTTATGTCTGCTTTTCTCTTTTAATCACTTAATTGTATTGGATTTTCTAGCTGAAGAGTCCCTTTCTATGAACTCCTCCTCGAAGACTGAAATATGGAGTTTAATTATCTCCCCTTTATTTATTTATTCCAGCGCCGAGGGCTCCCGACCCTCCCGCGGAGCCGCTCTCCTCGACGGGAGGCTTGGGATGAGAAGCTTCCAGAGGATGTGACTCATTTGTGGGGAGAGCTGCTCGTTCTGCTTCGCTGGGAGCATCAGCAATATCTCAGGAGACGGGATCGCTCCCTGCCCCTGGAGTCGGGAACGGCGCCGGCAGCGCTGGCACGAACCAGAGCGTGGCTGCACGGTGAATTATTGATAAGGGAATAACGGCAGCTGGAGATAATCCCACCAATGGAATACAGGGAATAAATCTTCTCTGCTGCACAGGGAGTTAAGTCTTGCAGTCAGAAGAACGTTTCCCAGCCATGGGAATAAAAGGGGGAAGAGGTTTTCCTTGAATGAAGAGAGGAGAAGGAGCCCTGGGAGCAACGTGTGGCATTGCAGGGGAGGGATTTGGCTGTGGGAGGGGTGGATTGACTCACAGACCTCACTCCTGGTTTGGGAACTTCAATATACTTAGCTGGGAACTGTGGGTCTTCCAGGAGAAAGGGGGCATTGGAAGTTTGGGAAGCAAACAGGCATCCCTGTACCTGTCAGGGAAGGTGGAGAGGAGTGTGTGCCAAATGAGCAATGGGGTAAACTGGGCTTCCCTGGGTTTCCCTGGCCTGATGGCCCAGGCTCAGCCTGGTGGTGGCTTTCCAGGAGCAACCAGCCACCTTCCCAGAGGCCTGGTGTAGGTGAAGTGTGGTCAGAGAATCCCAGAACAGTTTGGGTGGAAGGGACCTTAAAGCCCATCCAGTTTCACCCCTCTGCTGTGGGCAGGGACAACTTCCACCAGCCCAGGTTGCTCCAAGCCCTGTCCAATCTGGCCTTGGACACTTCCAGGGGCAGCCACAGCTTCTCTGGGCAACCTGTGCCAGGACCTCCCCACCCTCCCAGGCAGGAATGCCTGGCACTGCTGTGCCATGGCTGAGGGACGTGTTTGGTGGCCCAGGCAGTGTCCCAGCACTTGTGCTTTGCCTGCCAGCCCCACTGCATGAACATGGGGATGGGGAGATTGTCCCCTACCCTCTGCAGCCTCCCATGGTCAGGAGCTCTGATGGGACACCACAGCACCCAAGTGCCCCTTTGTGCTGCTGCTGGGCCTCATCCCACTCGGGATTTAACTAAAACATCAGCTCAGCTCTTCCCAGGCAGAGAGGTGTCCACTGGCTGGTTTTAATGTCTTTTGAAGACATAAGAAATACAGATGTGTGGTGTGTGGGCAGCTGGAGCAGAGCTGTGATGCTGCAGTGTGACCCTGCCTGGCAGGTTTTGCTCCCAGCTTGAATAATGGAAGAGCACCTCCTGGTTTTGGTGAGTTTTCCTCCCAAGGTGGTTCACTGAGCACAGTGAGGAGAGGGGGAAGTCTCATTACACCCTGTAAAGGGTGACAGAAATGCCTGGAGGCTCTGTAACTGTGCTTCAGATGTGCCGTGGGCCGGTGTGGGATCCGGGATGCACGGAGGGATCTGTTTGCACAAAACACACGGGTCGGGCAAGGCCGGGCAGATACTGCCAGTGAAAGGACCATCTGTCTGAAACATGTGATTTGCACAAACCTGCTGGTGTCTGGAGAGCCAGCCCAGCTGTCCTGGTTGGCCATCTGGTTTGCAACAGAGAGGAGGGAGGGAGCTGTTCCCTCCTAACCTCGGGGTTGCGTTCCTCACGTTCGGTATTGGAGGGGAAAACACAGGCTGGGATTTGAGGAGGCTGATTTCACTTCCCCCTCTCCAGATGGACCTCTGTGGCAGAGCAGAGCCTGGCTGCTGGCTCTGCAGGGCCTGAGGGATCGCTACAGACCCCCTGTGCCATTGCAACCCTCCCAGAGGGGGTCAGGCACCCGAGGGGGGGCTCTGGGTGCTGATGCTCAGACCCCGCAATGATCCTCTGCGGTCGATGTGTTCCCAGTGTCCCGTGGTTTGGAGGCAGCTGGGATTTAAGAGAGACATAGGAAGTCATGTTTTCGAGCTCAGGTGTGTGCACAGGAAAGAAACATGGGCCTTGTGGGGATCCAATGAGTTACTTCCAGTATTCCCAGCCCAGGAAGGACATTGATGTCTTGGAGCGAGGCCAAGGAGGCCACCAAGAGGATCAGAGGGATGGAGCAGCTCTGCTGTGAGGAAAGGCTGGGAGAGTTGGGATTGTTCAGCCTGGAGAAGAGAAGCCACCTGACTGTGGCCTTCCAGGACCTGAAGGGGCTCCATGAAAGATGAAGAAGGACTATTTACAAGGGCCTGGAGTGACAGGACAAGGGGAATGGCTTCCTACTGCCAGAGGGTTAGATGGGATATTGGGAAGGAATTGTTTGCTGTGAGCGTGAGGAGGCCCTGGCACAGGTTGCCCAGAGAAGCTGTGGCTGCCCCTGGATCCCTGGCAGTGTCCAAGGCCAGGTTGGACAGGGCTTGGAGCAACCTGGGCTGGTGGAAGATGTCCCTGCCCATGACAGGGGATGGAACTGGATGAACTTTAAGCTCCCTTCCAACCCAAACCATTCTGGGATTCCACGATTTCCCTATCCCTGCTGCAGACCTTCAGCTCTGGGGACTGGTAGGGCCCCTCCAGGCTCTGCTGCCAACTCTGTGTTTTCCCAGCTCTTTGTCTGGGTGTTTTTTGGGCACTGGCTGTCGCGGGGAGTGGCTGGAAGGGGCGCTGGGGAAGTTTCCCAGTCTCAGGGAGAGTCATTTCAGGGGTTGTGGCTTGGCTGAGCCACCCTGGAGAGCCACATCTGGCCTGTATTTCTGGGAATCTGTAGAGCTGAGCTCTGTGTTCTCACTCAATTACAGTGGGACACTTGTCAGCAATTTCATGTTTTTATTTCCTGTGACTTTCCAAACTTGGTTGTTCGGGAAAAAAAAAAAGAGAGAGAAAGGAAAAAAAAAAAAGGTAGGGGGGAAAAAAAAGCCCAACAAAAACTCCAAAACACAATATATGGGTTGGAAGTGCACCAGGAATGGACTTTCTCTGGGCAGGAACAACTTCTGCTGCAGTGGTGTGTGTGTGTGTGCAGGGAGAACAGGTTCCCTGGAGAGCTGGCTGATGCCCTGAGCCCAAAACACTTCTCATGGAATTGTTTGGGTCAGAAGGGATGGTAACACCATCTGGTTCCAACCCCCTGCCATGGGCAGGGACACCTTCCACCATCCCAGATTGCTCCAAGACCTGTCCAACCTGGCCTTGGACACTTCCAGGGATGTTTAAGAGGCATTTGGGCAATGCCCTCAACAATTTACTTTAACTTTTGATAGACCTTGAAGTGATCAGGCTGTTGGACTAGATAATCATCACTTCCAACTGGAATATTCCATCCATTCCTGCTGTGGATAAGAGATGCTCAGTGACCTCTTTGTGGGGCAGAATCCAGGAGCACCCCCGGACCTTTCAGGGCAAAAATGATCCCAAAGTGATGCAGAATCCACACCCCCCTGGTCCCTTCATCACCCTCCTGCTACTGGAGATGGAACAATCCTTCAGCCAGACCTGTGGAACACAAAATGAGGGACTTCTTCCAGTAATCTCTGCCTGAGAGCACATCATTAATTCTGATATGTTAAGATGGGAACTTTAAGTGGATGTAATGGCAGGTGGAAAAGAAAAATGCTGGAGGGCTGCAAATGCCTGCAGGCTGCACTGCCCTGGTGGTTGTAGGAGCTTTTGAATAATCCCATTTTTCATTAGCACTGTCAGTGCTAAAATATTTATTTAAAACACACTAGTGCTGAGTTGCTTTATTTTCAAATTGATTTTATTTTTTGAACCGAAGGGATGACACTTGGAGTTTTTCCTTGTTTTGGGAGGAAACTGTTCATGGAATCATTAAGGTCGGGAAAGAGCTTCAAGATTGAGTCCATGAGGAACCAGCAGAGCTTGTCATCCTCTTTTTCTTGTCTCACCATCTTCTCCAGAAAGAGTCCTGCTTGTCATGTGGAGCATTAACAGACCTCATGGATGTCCCAGAATCAGTGTGGGGCCTTAAGTCCCCCCCAAATTTGACACCTGTTGTTGCACTGATGGAAAAAATCCTGTGGAGTCATCGGGTCTGGCTTTGCCAGGACATTATCCCTGTTGGATCAAACGCTGTTTATCAATGAAAGATCTCGATTGCTCGGCTCCGACAGAGACAAAATCCCTCCTGGCACAAAAACCTTGGCAGCAGGTTGGGAATAGGCAGCTTTGAGTCCATCTCCTGCAGCCAGGCTTGGCTCTGCTGCCGTCCCTTCCTCACTGGAAAGCTCTTGCCCTTGGTGGTGTGAGCCAAAACATCCGCGTTCCCTGATTTTTAGGGCTTTTTTCCAAGCTTTTGGCACAAATGTGCCTCCTGCTGAAAATCTCCTGGGGATCTTTGCTGTGTTTGTACAGGGATGAGCACCTCCAGGGCAGGCCTGGATCCATGATCCCGTTCCTCAGGAGGGCTGCCAGGAGACCAGGCCACCCAAAATGTTTTCCAGTCCATGTGAACAGGTTCCAGGAGCGTTTCCTTTGCCTGGGAGGACAGCTGAGAACAGAAATTGCTGGGAAGAAAACTCAAGCCTGCTGCTGTGACAGGGTCACCTGAGCATTTTCCTTCAGGAGATGCTACTCAAGGTCACTTTGGGTTGGTCCAAGGAGTTGTTTAGTCTGGAGAAAAGGAGGCTCAGGGGGGACCTTCTGGCTCTGCAACTCCCTGACAGGAGGGGGGAGCTGGGGGGGGTCGGGCTCTGCTCCCAGGGAACAAGGGACAGGAGGAGAGGAAAGAGCCTCAAGTTACATCAGGGGAGGTTCAGGTTGGATATTGGGGAACATTTCTCTGTGGAAAGGGTTGTCCAACCCTGGCACAGCTGCCCAGGGCAGTGGTGGAGTCCCCATCCCTGGAGGGATTTCAAAGCCACGTGGATGTGGCACTTGGGGACATGGGGCAGTGGTGGATGTGGCAGTGCTGGGGGAACAGTTGGACTTGGTGATCGCAGAGAGCTTTTCCAACCTAAATGATTCCATAATTCCCTAAGAGTTCATGTCCTGCCAGCTGGTGGGAGCCAATGGCCACTGCTTTGGAGACAGAGACAACTGCTGCTCTCCCTTTCCTCTTGGCATAGCTGCAAATCAGCACATCCCAACCTCATTCCCAGATTTCTTGTCTTCCTTGGAGCACCATCGCCGACAGAACTGTCTGTTTGTCCCAGGCTGGTCTCTGCTCTGTGCTGGTCTGGTCTTTACAGCTTCTCCTGCCTGGACACCTCTGTGCCGTGGCCATTTCCATCCCACATGTGGACCATTCCAGTCTGATCCCTGCTCCCAGGAGGTGGAGAGGCAAACCAAGGCTCTCCTGCAATATTTATTGCACAGGAGGGTTCCCCATCTGTTGCCTCCTCTGAAGCTCCCCAGGACCAGCCTTCAGCTGCTTTTCCAGGTCACCTGTGTGACTTCTGAGCTGCCCAAGCAGAAGGTGACAGCAGCACCTCCGGAGCTGCTCCTGCATCCCAGGGCTCTCCCATGTGGCACCAGAGCAGTGCAAGAATAAAACAGGTGTTGAGAGGGGTAGATTTTGTTCTGGGATTTAATTTTTTTCTTCATCCTCCTTGAAAAAATTCCCACCCAAACCCCTCAAATTTTGTGTCTCCCTTCTTGTCTCTTCTTTCCTGCTTGTGGTTTCTGCACAGAACCAGCTTTTCACTGCTCCAACTGCTCTGGGAGCATCCACTGTGTCAGTATTTGGGTGAAACTCCACCTCAGCTCCCTCACTGGTGGGTCCATTTGTCATGTCCCTCCCTCCTGAGGTATCAATACTTCCGACCTCCTCCTCATCTCCTCAGAGCTCACCCCTTGGACTTCCTCTTCCAAATTGATCTGTCCCGTGTCACCCGCCCGCTCCTGCAATTATTGTTTTCAAGGCTGAGGAGGCAGCACCTGACAGGAATCCTTTCCCACTGGGTGCCTGCAGACCCTCATCCAGAAACCCAGGAAGTGCTGGCAGATGGAGCTTCTGGAGCCTTGCTTTACCAGAAGGGTTTTCTTGCAAGTCCCGCTGACTCTGTTCCCCCCCAACCCCAAGTGCTTCAGCATCCCGTGGGAATGCTCCGTGGGGTTGGAGCTGAATTTTCCCAGCCTCACACATCCCCTCCAGCTCTGCAGCACCCCATGGGGCACCTGCATCCCCCCTGGGGGTGCAGGGGGAGAATTCCAGGTGGGACTGGTCAGAGCACAGCGGGGACGAGCACCCAGGGTTGTGCTCCTTCCTGTCACTGACTGTCCCAGGTTTTGCCCTCTCCAAATCTGCCCATCCTGGGGCTGCTCTGAATTGCAAATTCCTCTCCGAGTCCCCAGTCCTGGTTGGTGAGTCACTGGATAATTCCTGGCCCCAGGGCTGAGGGGTTCAACAAATTTTGTGTAGGAGAGTCACGGCACAGGGAGAGGAAAACAAGTCTGTGAACACAACACCCTGTTCTTAACTGAGACACCACGGGCACGATTTGAGCTGTGGGTGCATCACCAGCTCCACGTCCTACAAAGGGCATGGAACTGTTGGAGAGAGTCCAGAGGAGGCCACGGAGATGCTGGAGCCCCTCTGCTCTGGAGCCAGGCTGGGAGAGCTGGGGGGGTTCACCTGGAGAAGAGAAGCTCCAGGGAAAGCTGAGAGCCCCTTGCAGGGCCTAAAGGGGCTCCAGGAGAGCTGGAGAGGGACTGGGGACAAGGGATGGAGGGACAGGACACAGGGAATGGCTTCCCACTGCCAGAGGGCAGGGAGAGATGGGAGATTGGGAAGAAATTCTTGGCTGGGAGGGTGGGGACGCCCTGGCCCAGGTTTCCCAGAGAAGCTGTGGCTGCCCCTGGATCCCTGGAAGTGTCCAAGGCCAGGTTGGATGGGGCTTGGAGCAACCTGGGCCAGTAGAAGGTGTCCCTGCCCATGGCAGGAGGGTGGAATTTAGTGATCTTTGCATTCCCTTCCAACCCAAACCAACCTGTGAAGCTGGATCAGATTAAGGCAGCATTTTGCTTAAATCCCAGTGCCAAGCAGGGCTCTAAGGGTGAGAGGCATGGGCTGGGGGGTGGGGGGCAATGTCCAATCTTCTGCATCCAGACCAGGCACTGCAGGTTCCTCACCCACAAGTTTTCCACTGTCAGGCTTTTTGGGCAATTTTCAAAGCCTGGGGATCACTGGGTTACCAGCCCTGGGGAAACTGCCTTGGAAATAATGGGCAAATGGTGAGGAAGAGGAGGAGGAGCTGCACTTCCCACACAGCCCAGGACACAGAACCCCTCTATTCCCAGGTGGAGAGTGATGTGTGCCACATGGGGGGGGATGTTTTTCCAGGATGCTTTCCAGCTTTCTGGCTGGCTGGGTTTGGGATCATGGGACCACATCTCAGTGTCATCTCCAGGAGATCTCAGGTGTGGGAAGAAAGAGCTTTGGCCCCATAAAGTGTCTCCCTCTGTAGACAATGTCACCTTGGAGCTGGGCTGTAAATCACTGCTCCTGGTGTTTTGAGGCTGTTCCCATGTTTTGGGTGAGTCAGAGCAGTCCCAGGTGACATCACTCCGGTTCCTCACCACGTGCATTCCCAGGATATACAAGTGCAGGGATTCAGAGGTTGAGGAAAGAGCTGAAAGGAGACCAGTCCCCTGTTAACTGGGGATGCTGCAGCTCTGGGAGGAGCTGGGGGGGATGTGGGATGTCCTGTGGTGGGGGTGCAGGGGCCTCCACAGGGAAACCTGTCACGGCTTTGCTGGCAGAGCTTTGCTCCAAAGAACCAAGTGACATGGAGCTGGATATTCCTCAAAAAAACAGGGAGAAAAGGACAATCGAGGTGTTGAAGGGGTCATGAAAACAACTTTTCTTTTTTTTTGCCTCCCCTTTCACCCACAGGTGTGGGACGGGGAGGTCCCATGGGCCTGGGCAGTGGTTGCTTTGAGTTGATGGTGAGGGCAGGAACACGAGGAGGGCAGATCCTACCCCAGGTTTCTCAGGGATTCCTGCAGCTGCTTCCTCTCTGTCCCTCCAAAGGGCACATCAGGATGTGTTTCCAGTGGCATTTGCCAATGCAGAGCTGGCACTGGCTGCAGTCAGCAGCGTGAGAAGAACCTCTGCTGCTGTTGGATCACACCCCATGTGTGGTCTGGGGGGTGACTGGTGTCCTGATCCCACACAAACCTCGCTATGGGACCCACAGCTCTTCTGCAGTTCCACGTCTCCAAGGCTGGAGATACTGAGCAGATATTTCAGGCAGGAATTCCCAATCATTGGGATTGGGAAAGCAGCTTCCCTGCAGGACACAAGGGGTTTGGCATGGACAGAGAGCCAGGCAGGATGTGCAGACCTGGGGAGAATCATGGAATCCCAGATTAATTTGGCTTGAAGGGACCTTAAAGCTCATCTTGTTCCACCCCCTGCCACGGGCAAGGACACCTTCCACTATCCCAGGTTGTTCCAAGCCCTGTCCAACCTGGCCTTGAGGCAGCAGGTGAAAGCAGATCCCACATCCAGCCCACCCTTTCTCCAGGAGCAACTCAGATTTTCCAGTTCCTTCCCTGGGAGGTGCAGGGCTGGGCACCACCAGATCTGCAGGAGGATCTGGGGGTCACATGAAGCCTTCCTTGATATCCATCTGATTTACCTGCAAAAGCTGGGGAAGGAAGCAGAGACAAGCCGGAAACAAGACACAGCAAGTCTTACAAAGGGACTTGAAAACTCCTGATCCCACCCAGGGCACCCCAACAACCCCACCCTGTTCCTGAGAGCGTTGTCCAAACACTCCTGGAGCTCTGGCAGCCTTGGGGCTGTGCCCACTGCCCTGGGGAGCCTGGGCAGTGCCAACCACCCTCTGGGGGAAGAACCTTTTCCATCAGGAGAGATGAGAACCTCTGCTGGGTGCTGAGCTGCTCTGCTGGAGCAAAGGTTGACCTGGGTTTAGGAGGAGAGGAGATATAAAGATGGGAATGTGGGGGATTTCCGTGGTGTTGCATAAAAAGGCTCAGAGGAGGCAGAGCTGGAATCTCATCTGAGGTTCTGTCTCATGCCCCCTTCCCTCCCCTCTCCCTGATTTTAGTTGGTGTTTATCAGCAGCATCAAATTCTGCCCTTATCTCTTGTTTGTTCCTCTGTTTGAAGGCCCTGAGGAGGTCAGGATGAGAGGCAGAGCCAGACTGATGTGGTGACAGATGTCCCAGCCTGGGGTCAGATGATGGGACCCCCCTGGCTTGTCCTTGGATGAGGGGCTCTCAGAGCCCAGTGAGGGGGCTGTGTTTGTGTGCAGGGATGCTGTGTGCCCTCTCTAAAGTTATTAATAAACTTCACAAACACATCAGGATCAACCCCAGTGCCAGCTTGGCTCATCAATACTTCAGTGCTCCCTCCCTGCCAGTCTCTTTGAAGGGATTATTTTAATACTCTCGAGCTCCTCAGACGTGTGTGACGAGGGTCAGGCTGGGTGCTTTTGTCTGCACAGAACGTGTCTGCAGCTGGGTTTCTCCCTCCCTCCCTCCCTGTGGATCTGGCAGAAGATTCCTCTGTAGCTTCCCAGCTCCTGGACACCCGTGGTGCTTCCCAACCTCGTGCTGTGTCGGCTGCTGTGAGGGGTGAAAAGCCAAGCACTGAGGGCAACAAACCTGTCCTGTGGCTGTGGGGGCAGAGGGGACCCCAGAGCACCTCTCCCTATAGAAGAATCCCATTTCCCAATGCTCTAGGAGAAGGTAAGAGTGAACCTTCTCATTTTAGGCCAAACCAGCTCTTGGATTTGGCTCAGATTGGGATGACAGTGGGTCGATAATTTTGGAATCCTCCTCTCCTGATAAGATCCCTCTCCCTTCCTGCTGCTCCATGGAGGATTTGCCCATCCTGCTGCTGACCTGGAATTTACCCTGAGCCATCTGCTCACCCCCTGCCAGCCCCCCCAGCACACCAGGCATGGGGCAAGCAGAACCCTGCTCCCAGTGCTGGTGGCTTTTGGGATGAGGTAATGGCAGCAACACTTCTGGGAGAGCTGGAGTTACTGGAATGCTGCATCCCAGCAGAGCCGGGTGTGGGCATGAGGGGGGCTGGGATGCAGCCACAGGCCACAGCAAGTGGCTGTTTTCCTTCTCTCCGTGACAAGCTGGAGGGCTCAGGCTTGGGTTTGTTTGTTTTTCTCATCCTTGTTTGCAAACTCATCTACTTTAATAACAGCCCTGGTTTGAAGGACAGGTTTCCACTTTCCAAGTGACTGCACATCTCAGGAAGGAGATTCAGTGGTTCAGGAGCAGCAGGAGAAGGGAACCCTCTGCTATTTTAATTTTTGTTTCCCTCTCTCCAGCCATATCTGCTCATCACTGAGGGTTAGAGCAGCCTGGCTGCAGGAGATCTCCATGAAGATGCTCCAGGGGCTGGAGCCCCTCTGCTCTGGAGCCAGGCTGGGAGAGCTGGGGGTATTCACCAGGAGAAGAGAAGGATCCAGGGAGACCTGAGAGCCCCTTCCAGGGCTTAAAGGGGCTCCAGGAGAGCTGGAGAGGGACTTTGGACAAGGAATGGAGGGACAGGACAAGGGGAAATGGCCTTAAGCTCCCAGAGGGCAGGGTTAGACGGAATATTGAGAAGGAATTCCTGTCTGGGAGGGTAGGAAGGCCCTGGCACAGGTTGCCCAGAGAAGCTGTGGCTGCCCCTGGATCCCTGGAAGTGTCCAGGGCCAGGTTGGACGGGGCTTGGGGCAACCTGGGCTGGTGGAAGGTGTCCCTGCCCATGGCAGGGATTTGGAACCGGATGATCTTTAATATCCCTTCTACCCAAACCATTCAGGGATTCCAGGATTTTGTGGAAACAGTGCCATAACTCCCGTGCAGTGGTTTGGGAAGAGGTGGTGGCTCACAGAGCTGATCAGTCACCCCATGGCACGATGGGTTGGTGACCCAACCTCGGCACACGCGATCCACGGGTGCTGCTGCGTGGGAGTCAGCGGGAGATCAAAGCCCCAGCCCTGCCAAACTTCCCTGGACAGATGTGGGCTCCGATAAGGGAACTGGGCAATCATTGCTCCACACCTCCCCGAGGTGCGTGCGAGCCATTAAGTGATTATTAAATCCTTATTAATTGCCGAGCCTGAGAAAGTGTGAGGAGGATTTCCTTCCGCCTGGCTCAGCCCCAGCACCGAGGATGGGAGTTGATTCCCAAAGAGGAGGATGACAACCAGAAGGGATGTTCCTGCTCCAGGGCATCCACCACTTTCTGTTGAGACTGTCTTTGAGGAGATTCTTGCTCCCCCTGGACTGCTGATAGGATGCGATGAATCCCAGGAGACCATCCCCGTGCCCTCCACAGCCATCCCATTAATTCCAGCTCACTTTGGAGGCTGGGAGTGGCAGTGGCGGCAGCTGTAGGGTGACACCAAACCATGGCCACCAGCCCAGCCCTCAGCAATGCACAGACCCCGCAGTGACGGTGTCAGGGGTAACCCCATCCTGCTCTTTTTTTTTTTCCAGTCCAAAAAGGGCTGCAATACTAAAGTCAGTAAATAAGCCAAAATATCCTCAAGGAATGTCCTACAGGCTGGAGTGGGGCACTGGGTTTTGAGGTCAGACCTCCTGGTGGGCTCATCTGAGCGAGGACCAGGGGGTGTGGTGAGCCCTTGGACAAGAGCCTGCGGGGATGTTTTCCATGGGGGAGACCAGGGAGTGGGTCTGCAGGTGTGTGCGAGCCAGAGGACGCTGCGGGGAGCGCCGGCTCCGGGGCGGAGCGGTGCTGGGACAGGCAGGGAAGGGAGGGCAGGGACAGGCAGAGCCGGCTCAGCCGCTTCCCACGCCCGCACCGAGACACCGCCGAGGCAGCCGCGGGCTGCAGGCAGCGCTCAGGGGCCGCGGCGGTCCTTCTCCTTCTCCTTCTCCTTCTCCTTCTCCTTCTCCTTCTCCTTCTCCTTCTCCTTCTTTCTCTTTCTCCTTCTCCTTCTCCTCCTTCTCCTTCTCCTTCTTCTCCTTCTTTCTCTTCCTTCTCCTTCTCCTTCTTCTCCAGAGCTTCTTTCTCTGTCTGTCTGTGGAATTCACCTCGGTTTGAGTTTACCCGGGAATCAGCAGGATGCACATGGGGTGTGTGATGCCTCGCTTGGATCCCCCCTGCTCCACCCCATACCTGAAGCCCGGGGAGATCCCTCCTGCCCCACCACAGCCCCCTCAGGCTCAGGCAGCGCTGGGGCCAGCGGAGGCATTTCCCTCCCTACATTCCCAGGTTTTGTGCTCCGTGTCCGGGTGGGGGGCTCAGAGACACCCCCGGGCTGGCAGAGGGTGCTGGTGCTCTCTGGGTGTTTGCAGCTCCCCCCCTCAGCTCTTTTCCCACCACTTTTTATGTCCCTCTCCTTCCCCCTGTCCAATTTAAGGACAAAGAGATCTGCCAGGCAGCCCTGTCCCCTGGTACCCACCTTCCCAAAGACTCAGAGTCCTCATTCCCTGTATTTCTGTGCAGCACCTGGCATGTGGTCCCTGCTCCAAAGGAGGAGAGAGAGTCCTGGAACAAAGGGAGGTGGCACTGCCACATCAGGACACATTTTTGCCAGGAGGATGGATGATGGAGGCGGTGGCATCGTGGCCATTGGGACTGATCCACAGGCAATGGCACTCCAGCCCTGCAGGGAAGGTGGTTGATCCAGGGAATCATGGCTAACACAGCACTCCAGGCTTTCTTCCTCCACATGGACAAAATGAACTCGTTTCCTTCCAGAAGACAGGGGGGGAAAAAAAAAGGGCAAAGCAAACACCTCGGCCTTTGTTCAGGGAGACAAGGACCACAACCCACTCAGATGGAATTTATTTTGTGCTCAGTAATTCAATCCATGCGGGCTCAGGATGTGGCCAGGAGGGTTGAGCCAAAAAATGCAAGTTTAAAGCAACTAAATTTTATGCTGTGTATACAGTTAAGTTTGGGGTTGGCTGAGACAAGCAGTTTCCATGGTTTTTGCAATTTCTGTTGTAGCAACAAGCTCCTTATGCAATGGAAGGGCTGGGGAGCGTGTGGACCTCTGGAGAGGGGCAGGAGGGAGCTGGGACAGCCTGGACAGAAGACAGGGCTTATCACAAGATGATTTATCCTGTCCTGACAGCCTGACCCTTACTGGGGACAACATCCTTGGCACGGGTGAGAACACCCCTGTGGTCTGGCCCCGAAAGGGTTGGATGTTTTCCTCCAAGTCCAGTCCCTCAACTTCCAAATGCCTCCAATGCCATGAAAAGCTTCTCCCAGTGCTGGAATGTGGCTGCTGAGCCATGCTGTCCCTCACTGAGTTGTCCCTCTCCCTGCCATTAACATTTTTATCTGAGGGCTGGAAAAGCTGAGCGTTGCTGAGCCGTAGCCCAGCAGCTGGGCTGCAGATGTGGGAGAAACCCATGCCAGCCTGCAGCATCCACGTGTGTGTCCCTGTCCCCTCCAGCCTCCTCTGAGCACATCCCCGAGCAGGGATCATCCTTAATTTCCACGGCACCTCCGTGAAGCTGCAGAGCCGCTTTGCAATCCAGCCTGCAATTAAAAAAACATGAAATCAAACCCAGGCAGAGCCCCAGTGCTCTCAGAAATAACACATTGTTTTTCCCCTTGACCATGGAATGATTATTTCAGCTGGGCCAGCCTTGCTCATCCCTCAGCCAAGCTTTTGGCAGGAAGAGCTTCGTGTGCTGCCTGGTGGGAGCTCAGTGCTCCAGGGCCTGGGCAAAGCAAACCTCTGCAGGGAGGTTTTCCTGGTAAATGGCATCAAGTGGCCCCTTCTTGCTCGGGGATCATTCCCATAAAAATGTTGTTCTTTCTGGAAGCTGATCCCAGTGGCCCAATGGAGCCCAGAGCACATCCAGTGCCTTGGCTGTGATTTATCCCTAATCCAATGGTGGGCTGGATGGGATTCTCCTCCAGCTATGCCCCATGCTTTGTTTGTTACTGTAATCAGAGCCAGTTTACAAAAATATTATCAGTTTATCAGGAATGTGCAGGAATGAGCCTCCCAGCCACCCCCAGCCCTGGGAGCCGCTCTCCAAACCCTTCCTTCCTTCTCTCAGGCTTTGCCCTTCAGCCTGCAGAACTGAGCATTGTCCTGCTGAAGTCAGTAAGAGACAAACTGATCATCGAATCGTGGAACAGCTTAGGTTGGAAAAGCTCTTTAATCCTCCCAGCCCACCCTGTCCCAGTGCCAAAGGCTCCCAAGAGTCACTCAGTGGTGGACACTTCATCTTACATGTGCAGCTCGAGGGCTTCCTGATGGGGCTCCTGTGAGTTCAGCAACCCGGGGGGTTTCTATCCCATGAACTTCTCCGGTGTCCTCATGAAGCATTGGCATTCCTGGTGTTCCATGGTAGGGAGCTCAGTGAGTCAAACATGGGCTGTTTGGGGACCCACCTTCTTTTGGGTGCTGTGAAAAGGGTTTGATGCCTCCTTGGTCCTGTGCCAGCAGTGACTGGACAGAGCTCCTGATTCCTGAGGTCACCAAGATTCCACATCTGCTCTTATCTTATCCTGAAGCCTCAAGTGACAACACAGAGGGCTCCTTTGGAATTGTCCATCCTTTCCCTGCTCTCCTCACCTTCCTGCACTGTGCCAACCTGCCCTGGCAGTCCCAGAGCTTCACTTCCTTATAGAACCTCGTCTTTGGGGTTCCATCTGCTCCCCCTCTGATCCATGGCCATCCTGACACCTGGCAATTCCCAGTGGGATAGCTCCTCCAGGGAGCTTGACCTGCAGCTCTGTTTGGCCTGGAAAGACCCCCAGTGTGTGCTGAAAGTGCCTGGTGTCACTTCAGAGACGTTGTTGGCCACATGTCACGAGACAATATTGAGATGTTGGTGTGTTGTTTCAGCCTCTGGCAAAACCTACAGGCTGAGATCTAAACCTAAATCCCTGGGACTGTTCAGCCTGGAGAAGAGAAGCTTTGGGGCGACCTAATTGTGGCCTTCCAGGACCTGAAGGGAGCCTGCAAGAGCTGGAGAGGGACTTTGGACAAGGGATGGAGGGACAGGACATGGGGGAATGGATTCGAAGTGGCAAAGGACAGGGTTAGATGGGATATTGGGAAGAAATTCCTGGCTGTAAAGGTGGTGAGGCCCTGGCCCAGGTTGCCCAGAGAAGCTGTGGCTGCCCCTGGATCCCTGGAAGTGTCCAAGGCCAGGCTGGATGGGGCTTGGAGCAACCTGGGCTAGTGGAAGGTGTCCCTGCAACACGAGCTGGGTTGAGACCCCCCAGAGGTGCCACATAACACATTTCCACAGGCTGGCCCTCAAACTGTTAACACATTAATTAAAAGAAGAAAAAGGAGTTGGTCCCATTAAGCTCCCCATCTGTTTTAATTATCCACTGGAGCTCACAGAAAGCTTTGTACACGCTGTAATTGCATAATTAAAACGAGCTGTTGGGAGATAGATGGCACTGAGATGACTGGGGAGAGGAAAGCAGCCCTTGCTCCTGCTCTGCTGTCACTGATGAGCATCATAATTAAGAAAAAACAGTAAAACCCCCTGGCTTCTTGGGCTGAGCTTAACGTTGCACAGCCCCTGTTGAGTTCTGGGAGCTCTCTGAGGGTGTTTGTGTCATCTCCACCCTGAGCAGAAGGAACAACCTCTTAAGTCCCACTTAACTGACAGTGGGATGAAAACCCTTCGTGCTGCTCCGAGATGTGAACAAACAGTGCAAATCTTGAGTTTCCAGCCCAAATCACCACCTGGGTGCATCTCACCCCGTTCCAGACACAACCTACAGCGTTGCAGCTCCTCTCCTGCCTCGTGCCCGTGGGTGGGGAGGGTCCCAGCAGAGCCAAAGTGGTTTGTTTGGCATCTCCCAAAGCCGGGCTCGTTCAAAGGGAGCACATTCAAAGCCCAGCTGGTTGCTCTTGGACTCGGAGTGGGCTGCCTTGTTCTCATGACAGGAGTTTCAAAATCAAAATAATAGTCTTAAAAAGTAAAAAAAAAACCACCAACAACAAGCATAACAAACTTCCTGTGAGCAGCAGAGGGAATTCTTCACGTATTTTGGAGGGAGGTTTCTTTGTGGGTTGGGTTTTTTTTTTTATGTTTGTAGTAGCAAACTGATATTCCCATACCTTACACCTTGCTTTTCCCAGCTCGCTGCTTTTCCACATTCCCTGCAAGCTCAATCTTTTGGATGAAGACATTTATTTTTTTATTTTTTGACATTAAATTTCAGATCCGTGCTGAGAAAACACAATGAAGTCATCGTGAGTCCTGAACACTGGAAAAAGTCCTTCTGCCTGGAAAGCCTCCTGGGACAAGTCCCTGACAAGGAGGAGATCCAAACCACGAGTGTTCATGGACAAAATATGACTCCTGCAATCTGCCCACACTGGATCAGGCCAGGAACGAATTCATGACGAGGGACGTAATTAGAGCACACCTCTGGAGCCAGCCAGAACCTCCCAATGCTTGGAATGTCAGCTCAGAGACACATGGATTGCTTGGGAGGGTCTTCTGGAGCCAAGGTAAACTTTGGGGGATTGGGATTGGGGCAGTGATGTCCTGGTACCAGACAGTTGGCTCAGGGCAGTGCCTCCTCCTTGGCATGGACATGATGGATGATTTCTGTCACATCCTATCTCCTAAGGGCTGTAAAGCAATTTTCCTGGCAGAAAATCGGGATTTCACCCAGGCTGAGGTGTTTTGCAGGAACATGGCTGACCCTCCTCGCAAGGGCACGTTTCGACTTTTCCTTTAGGGACAAACTTCCCTCTCCATGAGCTCTTTTAATCAGAGCTGGAATAAAAGATCCAGGTTCATCCCAGCACTAAGTTTCTCTTTGGAAAGTTGTGTCCTGGCAAATTTCAGAATGTTTTTGAAATGAGTTTGCAATCCTGGCAGGCAGCAGATCCCGACATCCTACGGCAGCGCTCCCAAGGGATGGGGAAAATCCCTCCACCTGCAACAGTTCATTCATGGGCCTGACCCAAGCAAACCTTCTCTTGCAAGTGATGTTTCCCCTCTGTTTTTTTCCTCTCCTGGGGTTTTTTTCCAGACAAAAAGCTGGCACTGTTTCCTCAGCTCTTCAAAGGACTTTGGGAAGGGTTACACGTCACGCATGGATATGGCATTTGGGGATGTGGGTTAGTGGTGGGCTTGGACTCGATCTTTGAGGGCTTTTCCAACCTTAATGACGCTGTGATTCTAAGGAGAGGGTTGGAAGCTTGTGGTTTTTGGGATTGTGAGCCTGGAATTTGCTGAAGGGGCTGGGTGGCTATGGGTGACCAGCTGGGATTTACCCAAGCACACAGTCAGGCTGATGCTTTATGAGCCAGGCCCAAAGCTGCTGCCTGCAGATACCCATTTCTATTCCCATTTCAGGATGGGAATCTGGGATTTAAGGCCTGGAATCAGAAATAAAGCCCAAGGAGGTGCCACTGCCAGCCAGCACGACTGACTCAGCCCAGCTGTGATCCTGAGGGCAAGATCATCCCTTAACATCCCCTCCAGGAGAACCAAAAGCAGTGACTTGCAACCCAAATGGTGCCAAAGGGAGTGTTTTCCCACTCACCACACTGTTGGACCGTGCAGCTCATTGCTACGGGATCCTGCTTCCCAATTCCAGGCCCAGGAGGCTCCGGTGACTTGGGGAAGCTCAGCTGGATGCAGGGGCTTCATCTTGTCCCTCTTTTACAGCCTGAGGTCCTGCTGCCTCCAGGTTTCCTTTATTTCTCATCATTACAGAGGCTTGGAGAGCCCTACAGGCATTTTTAACTCCTGCAAGTTAAGGCATGGATACCTCTTGGGAGATGCAGGGATTTATATCTTTCCAAGGTCACCGAAAACATCACAAATTAAAGTGAAGAAGTGGAGTCATGGTGGCAACCAGGGAGTCAGAGATGCCCAGTCCTGGATGCAGCAACACACACTTCAGGATCCTGAAGCTCCCAGAGGGCAGAAAAGCACCTGACTGGTATTTTCTTGGATATCCCACAGGTGTATCCCTGTCTGCCACGTCTGGACCTTTGGGTTGCCGGTGTGAGCAGTGATCCTGTTAGATACCAGTTTTGGGACTCCAGGGAAGTGCTTGGAAGGGAGTAGGAGCCCACAGCCATGTCAACCACCAGGTTCTGGTGAGTGATGCTCATTGGAGCACCCAAAATTATGGGTACTGCAGCTGAACCCCCAAACCAGCAGCTAAATCCCTAAACAGAAGCTTCCAGATGACCCATCCCCCCAAATCCCAGTGGTCTTCCCAGACTGGGTTTCCTTGTCTGTGTGTCCTGTGGAAAATTCCCAGCCTGGGATTGGGAAGTAAATTCCATGGATGGCTTAGCTCAGATGTGTTTTGCCACAGGCCTAATACTATGGAAAATTAGGGTGCAGGTCTCATCTTCTCTCCTTTCTTCTCTCAGGCACACTTTGAAATTAATTGAGCGCAGTGTTGGAGTGAATTAATTGCCCTGCCCTGGGGGGGGAACAATCCAGACAGATTTTTCTTTAGAACAGGCAGAAATAGGACTTTTAAATCCAAAACTCTCTTTGAGACATTTGGAATGTGCTGCCCTCCAAAGCAAGCCTCGCTTTTGTCGGCTGTTGTAATGGGAATTCTGTCCTGGATGTTTGCTGCTGCTGATGTGCTCTGTGGTGGCCTTCCCTGGAGAGCAAAACTTGGCAATTCACCCCAAATCAACTGTTCATGGATCAAAATAGTGAAGCATCTTTTGGGAAATCTCCTTCACCTGGAGAAGGTCTTGGTGGGGAGGGCCATCAGTAGTCACCAAAATGCTATTGCTCCCTGAATACATGAATTCATAAATATATGAATATAAATTGTCATGATCCCCACAGCCAAGTAAAGGAGCCAAAAATGCAGAAAGAAGAATAAAAAAGCAGACTGAGGGTTGATCAACATCACAGAATCCCAGAATGGTTTGGGTTGGAAGGGACCTTAAATCCCATCTCCTTCCAATCCCATGGCAGGGACACCTTCCACGAGACCAGGTTGCTCCAAGCCGTGTCCAACCTGGCCTTGGACACTTCCAGGGATCCAAGGGCAGCCACAGCTTCTCTGGGCAACCTGTGCCAGGGCCTCCCCACCCTCACAGGCTATGAATGAGCAAAAGAATCCCAGGGAAGAGGAAGAAACAGGAAAGCTATGGATACTTCTGGTGAAGGGACCAAGCCAGAAAACTGGAAGGGTGCTGGTGTAGGGGGTCCAAAGAAACTGTGCTTTAGAGTTTTCAAAAAAAAGAAAAAAAAGAAAATCAGATTTTTGGGGGATTTTTATTCCAGTACTTTTACAAAAGCTCTGAAAAAGGCTTTGTCTGGACCCACCCAGAACTGCTCGTGGGACCAGCGCCGAGTTTTTGCTTCTGGCGTCAGCTCGTTGTCTCTTTTGTGCAGCAATTTTTCTTCCCACTGAGGTCAGTGCTGAACAGAAAGCACTGGTTGTTTGGGAGCAGAGAGTTCCATGTAGAAAAACATCCAAATGAAACATTTCAGTGCTGGGAAACCTTCCCTCCCACCCACTCCGGCCTTGCTCGTTTTGCCACATGGAGCAGCCCTCGCATCGTGAAACAGCAGCTCATCCCTGTCCCTCCTCTGTGTTTGGGATGTGAGGCACCTTCCCACTGCATATCCCTCTTTCCAAGCATGGAGATACAGTGTGTTCAGCTTTGTGGGAAGCCCAGCCAGGTGGTTTTTAATGGAAGTGAAGGTGACACCTTGATTTTCCTTCCCAAGCTGAAAGCAGGTGTCTGCCACTCTTGGCAGCTGCTACAGAGGAAAACAAAGCCATGGGGCTGGAATTGTGACAGCTCAGGTATCACTGCCCTGAAACTCTCCATCCCCATGGAATAACACAGGGCAAACAATTTCCAGCCCATCTGTTTGCTGGATGGAGATCAGACGGGCAGCGAGGAGCACGGGCTGACTGCGATGCCGGTGGCACTGCTCTGCTCCAGAGGGACATTCCTTCATGACACCCAGAGTGCTCCTGGCTGGGTGCTCCTCACCCTCGGGACACTTCTGCAGAGCCCCTCTCCAGGCATCTCCTCAGCCTGGAGCCCGTTGCAGATGCAGGAGGAGCTGGTTTGAAGTTGCTCTCCCTGGATTGCACTTGTTGGTCACTGCCCAGTCTGGCGCAATCCCCCTGAACTGGTCTTGCTCCTTTCCCTGCAGGGACAATCCCAGTTGATTGCAGGATTTCTCCTGGTGAAGCCTGGTGTAGATGTTCCAGTAACATTAAAGATCTGGTTTTTTCTCTCCAAATGCCAGTGAACTCCAGCAGGACAAACCTCCAGAGCGTTGGTGTGCACAGATCAACCCCTTGTCCTTCCCTTGATGATCCCAAACCCAAGGAGGCTTTTCTACCCCACACTTGGGCACTGCTGCTTCACACCCCGTGCTCCTGCCTTGCCTCCTTCTTCTTGTCCACGTCACCCACAAGAAAGCAAAGGGAGGAGATAGAATTACAGAACCACAGAATGGTTTGGTTTGGAAGGAACCTTAAAAATCATCTTGTTCCCACTCCCCTGGGCAGGGACACCGTCCACTAGACCAGGTTGCTCCAAGCCCCATTCAACCTGTCCTTGAACACTTCCAGGGATGGGGTGGCCACCATTTCTCTGGCCAGCCTGTGCCAGGGCCCCACCAGTGTCTCCTGGATGTATCATCCCCCTGCAATGGCCTGGACATCCCAGGGCCACTGGCATCCAGGGGCTGAGTTGGCTCACCCAGGACGTGCAGGGCACGTGCAGTATCCCATCAGCCAGGCCTGCTGGGCAATCCCAAGCACTGTGGGTTGTTCTTGGTGAGCTCCTGGCAGTGCTGGAGCTTTTGGGGCTTGGGAGCAGCTCTGGAACAGCAAAGAAAAACACAGCGTTAATGATGCTTCTCCTGGAAATGGCAGCTTCAATCCCAAATTGCAGCTCCAGCCTCCAGCGTGGCCCTGCCCAGCTGTGTTTCCCAGGCCACAGGCTGCATGGAGTTCTGTGGTCTTCTCTAGTTTGTTTGGTCTTCTTTTTGAATTTCTGTCTTTGTCAGACAATTTCAGTGTTGCAGTTCTCCTGAGGTGAAACCTTCAGCGCTGCCTCTGCTCCCCATCGGAACCAGAGCCGAGCTTCTCTGTGGGAGAAGGATGGGTCCCTCCATGCCACGTATCTGTGCCATGTCACAAGCCCTGTCACATCTGGCAGAGTCTTCTGGGGCTTTTCAGGATGCTGAGGAATTCAAGATGTTGGGGAGCTCAGAATGTTGTGGCTCTCTGGATGATGGGAAGCTCATGAGACTCGACTGAACTCCTGGACAAACAAACAGTGCGGCTCTTAGGGACATGGTTTAGTGGTGGACTCAGTGCTAGGTTAACACTGGACTGAATGATGAGGTCTTTTCCAACCTCAATGATTCCATGATTCTGTCAGACAAAACCTGGGGAGCTCATCCTTCCATAAAATCTCCATCTCCACCCCGTGGCATAAGTCACTTCTCATAGTGCACCTCTTCTACGAAATACATGCTAAGATCAAAGAGGGAAACCTCGAAACCAGACAGAAAATTTAGGGGAAAATTGCCTTGGAATGATCTCCTTGATTGTATTTCCATCATCCTCCCATAGCAGCTGCAGCACAAAGGAGGGGAAATGTAATAAACTGCTTAAAAAGCCATATTTCAAGTTAACGAACCTTTTCTGATGCTCCAGAACAGCCTGTGCTGGGCTGAGCCCGAGCCTTGGAAGAGAAATGAGGGGCTGTTCTTGCTTGGTCTGAACTGGTTCGTTGAGTCATGCTCTTAGTTAATCCCTGGCATCGGCACAGCACGATCCTGCTGGAGGGGAAAAACTCACTCAGGGAAAGTTCAAGCCGTTCGTGCTCCTCGGAACGGGCCGGGCAGACAAAGACTTCTTGTTTCGCAGGCGGGGGAAGGAGGGAGGCGAGGAAGGGTGAGGGACAGCGGGATGGTGCTGGAGAAGAGGCGGATTTGGGATGCCTGCCCACGGCACACAGCCCCAGCCAGCCGGGACGCATTTTTGCGATGCTTGAGCTGCGGCAGGAAGGAGCATTCCCTGTGCCAGGACGGGACAAAGCTCGGCTCTTGGAAGGGTGGGAAGAGCAGGATCTGGGGAGGAACATCAGGTCGCCCGTCGGCGGGGCAGGATGAGACAAAGTGTGGGTCTTGGGAGAGTGGGAAGAGGGGTCCCTGGAGAAGAGCCAGGGAGAAGGTGGGATGGGAAGAGGTGCCTGGTGTACAGGAGGTGGACAGGTGGATGGATGCTCCATTGGTACAGCTCAGAGCAAGCAGAGGCTGGAATGTCCCCTCAGGATAGAGACAGAGCACCTCCCTTGGGAAAATTCTGCAGGGACTCTGTGTGCAAGGCTCAGCTCGCTTGGAGAGCCACCTCCACCTCTCCCACTGCTCCATGTCATGCAAGGAGAGGAGTGGCCACTGAAGGACCTCTGTCCAGCACACACAGCCACGCTGACCCGAGTTCAGGCACCTCACGACGTCTCAGCAGGTTGAGACTGTGATGGGGCACGTGGCACAGCTTCAGGTAGTCCAACCTCCTCCTCCTCCTCCTCTTCCTCCTCACCTCCACTCCTGCCATCAAAGGGTGGCAGCAAGGGAAATGCCTCCTGCTCTGCTGGCTGACATCTAGGGCTCCATTAGAAAGGCAAAACTGGTTTAATTAGGGTTGCCTCCAAGGTGACCATCGAGCCAGACGCTGGTGGGTGTCCAGGGAAGATCTATCAGCTCGTGTTGTGGAGGATCACAGGAGCTATTAGCCAAATGTGATCTAATAAGCAAATAAATAATCTGCAAATCAACTGCAGCTCTGACAAGTTCCTGCATTTGCTGTGCCCTGGAACTGCCCAGGGCAGTGAGGTTGGGTAATTCCTCCTTGCCTCAAATTCAAACTTGTGTTGCTATAAGAGGAGCAAAGTCTGCAAAAGCCGTGGGAGGGAGGGGAAGGGCTCTGGGAGCAGAGCTTTGTACCAGCAGTTCTCCCACTCCCCTCGTGCTGCTGCCCCTCTGCCCCTCGTGCTCCTGGATAAGGGAATGTGTTGATGACCAGCTCTGGTCCTCTGCTCCAACCCGTCCCCTTCAGCACGACCGTTCCCCGGGGATGGAACCCAGCAAACCATGGGTGAACTCTGCTTGGGCAGGGGATGATAATTAAATTACACACACTTTTATATAATATAGAATATTATATAACCCATGAAGCCATGCCACTGCACCTTACATTCTCTTTGTGCCTGTATTGCCCCCTCTCATCTCAATGTCACTGATCATCTAAGTCTGCACTGACTTCTCGATCGGAGACAGAGCGGATCATTAAAGTCAGTTTGCATTGGCTTGCTGCTGGAATATTCATAACCTTCAGTCCTTACTCAGCTTTAAGCCAGGTTTCCACATTCCAAAGGGGTGTTCTTTTTCAATCCCACCACGCTTCCCAGGTGAGCCTTCCCTGGTTGCCTCTGCTGGGAAACGAGGCCGTTGTGTGGCCGCGAGCGCGAGCACAGAAATCGTGTTCCAAACAGAGTTTGGAGTTAATAGGTGATGGAAAGAGTGAAAATTTTCTCTTGGAAAATGGAAAATCAATTCCAAGACAAGCTTACATTCTTCCCTGGGAGGGTGGGGAGGTCCTGGCACAGGTTGCCCAGAGAGGCTGTGGCTGCCCCTGGATCACTGGAAGTGTCCAAGGCCAGGTGGGATGGGATTTGGGGCTTGGAGCAACCTGGGCTGGTGAAAGGAGACCCTGCTCATGGCAGGGGGTGGAACTGGATGGGCTTTAAGGTCCCTTGCAACCCAAACCATTCCATGATTCTCTGATGGCTCTGCAGCAAGTCTGCCTGGTGCATCTTGGTGTGTCTGCTCGGGCCAGTCAATAACAAGGATTTTCCCAGCGTGGAGAACAACTACAGCCTGAGCAGCCAGTCCTGCATTTTGGAATGGTCACCTTCTTGCTGAACCAAATAACCCCCTTTTGTGGGGTAATTCATCTGAAGAGCCAGTTGGATGGATGAGATCCACCCTTTAATACATTATTTTCTTTAAATTTGTATTTTAGATTTCAGCAGCAACGCTCCGCTTCACAGAGGTTTATTATGGAGTACAGCTGCCTCCTGGGGTCTCCTCACCAGTGGTTAATCCTTTAATGTGAGCTTTAGGGATATCCCATGGAGCTTGGGTTTTAATTGTGAGTTGAGGAGCCTCTCCTTGCTTTTGTTAAGGCAACATTACACCTGGCCCTGCTGGTGCTGGCAGGAAGGATCAGTGGTTGGGTCCTTTTTCCCTGCCCACCAGAGCTTATATCCTGGTTTGTGCCAATTTTCTCTCTATTTTTCTGTGGTCACCAGCTGGCTCTGAAATGGTCCAGCTGCACAAATCCCTGGTAAAAGGGGGAAACTTCATCCAGCATCTCCCACCTGCAAGGCATTGGGTTCCTTGGAGCCTTTTGCACAGCTAAAGATGAGACTCTGATGCTCTTCACACCAAGGAGTGACACGGAGCTGGTTCCTCAGGTTAATTAAATGTCTGCTTTCCTGGGCTTTCCCTGAAGTGAAAATTCCACCCTGCTGCACTGCAATGCCTGGTCACCTACAGGGTGAGTAGCTGTTGGGCTCTGGTGGGGTTTGCAAGGATTTCCAGGGCTTCCACTTCCTTCTGCCCTTCCTGGAGTCTGTTCCATGGCTGTTGGGGTAATTTAGCAGGAAAAAGGGGGTAAGGAGCTCCTGACACGTTGGTCCCTTCACTGGGTTCCATTCCTTGTGCACAAGAGAGAGAAGAAGCTGCAGCAGAGCACGGTTGGATTGCAAAAGGTTTGGGATTTCTAGACCAGGGTCAGCACGGAGCAGGCATGATCCCCACAACCTGTGGGACAGGAGACCCTGCTACAGCCACCAAAACCTCCTGGGATGGTGACAGAGGCCACCACCCCGACTGATGGAGCCGTGGAGGGAGATCAGCCGGCCCTGGGAGAAACTCTCTCCCTCTTTGCCTCGGGGTGGCTTAATTACAGCCTCACTTTAGTAGCTCAGGGGCCCTTTGATGTGGGGGCCCGGTGCGGGTATCTCGCGCAGGAGATGTCTCCACATCGGCCGCCGTCTAGACTCCCTGTGCAGAGAGGACCAGCTGGGAGGGGTGTGACTCAGCCCAGTCTGCATCCCACCCTGGGTGACTCCCAACGAAGCGAGTGAGGAGGAAATTGCAGCCCTGAACGGAGGCCACGGGGCTGAGACGCGCCCAGGAACCGGCTGTGCCCCGGGCACGGGGGGAGCTGCTCGGCACGGGCAGGGCTGGCAGGTTGCTCTGCCTCCTGTGGCTGCTCCGTGAATGCTTCCAAAGCCACTGCATGGGCTGCTTTCCCTATATTCCAAGTTATCCCTTTGCATCATAAGTGTTGAAGGCCACCTTAAGTTTCCAAGGCCAGGCTGGACGGGGCTTGGAGCAACCTGGGCTAGTGGAAGGAATTCCTGGGGTGGAATGAGATGGGCTTTAAGGTCCCTTCCAACCCAAACCATTCTGGGATTCCATGATTCTATGGTTTTGGGCAATGTCCAGTGTTACCACCCCAGACTGAACAAGGTCCCCACCAGCCAGGGACAAGCTGTGCCCGGGTTCTGCACAGTTTGGGGTGAAACCATGGCTTAATTGGGGCCTGGGTGTCACCAGAATAGCTCTTGGCAGGCACTCAGCCTAATTAAAGTCCATTTAGGGGAAGGAGTGCCTTTCCCATGGCAGGAGGAAACAGCTTTGTGGGCTCTAATAAGGTCAGGGAGGAAGGTATGGACGTGGTCATGGATACGGAGACGCTGCTTGTCAAGGACCTTCAGGGGAGGAACCACTTTGTCCAAATACCTGGAAGTACAGGAACATTTTCTGGCTCACACCAGGGAGTTGTGAGCTGATGGTCTGTCAGGACATCAGATGTACGGTCAGCAGAGCTCCACCAGCACCAGCAATGTCCAGCACAGGGACATGAAGGAAAAAACATAATAAATCAATAAATTTCCTTTATTCTCCAGGGTCTTGCTCCAGGCCTTGCTGTCTCTGCCCTTCTTCCACTGTAAGACTGTTGCTGCAACTGTCTGAAGCTCCATGAGAAATTCCATGGATGCACAGGAGTGAAGAGATTTGGGACCACAGGTCCTGCAAAGACAGGGAAGGAGGAGCAGGGGAAGGGTTGATAACTCGGCCAGTGGCAAACAACACAGAATCATGGAATGGTTTGGGTTGGAAGAGATCTTAAAGACCATCCAGTTCCAACCCTCTGCCATGGGCAGGGACACCTTCCACGAGACCAGGTTGTTCCAAGCCCTGTCCAACCTGGCCTGGAACACTTCCAGGGATCCAGGGGCAGCCACAGCTTCTCTGGGCAACCTGTGCCAGGGCCTCCCCACCCTCCCAACCAGGAATTTCTTCCAATATCCCATCTAACCCTGCCCTCTGGTAGTGGGAAGCCATTCCCCCTTGTCCTGTCACTCCAGGCCCTTATCCAAAGTCCCTCTCCAGCTCTCCTGGTGCCCCTTCAGGCCCTGGAAGGGGCTTTCAGGTCTCCCTGGAGCCTTCTCTTCTCCAGGTGAACACCCCCAGCTCTCCCAGCCTGTCCTTATAGGACAGGAATCACGCTTCCCAAATCCAGAAGAGGCGACCAGAGTCCCTGTACATCTGGCTCCTGTGCCAGCAGCACCTTCCCTACTTAGTGTTTTTCCCACTTTTGATCTTAAGAGACAAATAAAAAACACCTGACAAGCAAATGACACCATTCCCTGCCAGCCCTTCCCCACCATCCGGAGCGGGGAGGGCAGGGAACCGCTCCCTTCCAGCTCCTGCACCCGTGACCTTTGGGAAAACGCCACAGCTGGAAGCTCAGGAGCCATTTCATCCCCCAGCCTTGGTGGGCTTTGGGTTTGCTGTCCCTCAGCCACAGACCAGCCTTTGCAGGAGCTCTGGCTTTCCACAATGGCCACACTTTTCCTGGGAAAAGGTCTCCATTTCCCCCCAGCCTGCCCTTGAAAGGTTGGCTTAGCCCAGATCCAGCTTTGTGTCTCCCACCACTCGCTGCTCCCCAGATAAAGATCCATGTGAAACTTATCTCACCATCTTTCATTATAATAAACCAACTAAGCAGCGCTGAGGAACCTCTGATCCGGGCCAGCTCGGTCAGTTGGTGTATCCATGTTTCCAAAGCACCTTCTCCCTCTGCTTACCCTCACATCAAAGGGAACCAGGGACCAGCCCTGTCCTTGGAGCTGGTGCAGCATGTCAAGGGATTTGGGGAAACAGCTGATTTAATGCTGAGGAAATTAGTAACCAAATGAGTCCTTAGCCAAAAGGCTCCTCTTCTTGATCTTGGGAAAAGTGGTGTTTAAACTCTCTATCTCATGGTTTTAGACTCAGGAAATGTGATTACACATCTGTCATAATTTTACTCTTCTCTGTTGATGGCTCATATTAAACAAACCACATTCCTGCATCGCTTAGTAATCTCTGCTGTTCCCTTTCCTCGCTGAGGAGACAAGTCCCAGCTTGACATCAATATCCCTGTTGATCACAGCTCCTCTGTTAACCAACCGGCAGAGCTGTGGAGACACCGGCTGCGGGGAGCGTTCGCACCACCGGCCTCTTCTCTCCACCTTTTCTCCTCAACTTTGCAGCCCCTTTTCTCCTAAACAACGTTTGGGTGAAGAGCAGGAGGAGCAGAGCGAGACCTGAACCCTGCAGAGATCCATGTGTTTCTCGGAAAGGTGGTCCAGCCTTCCCCTGTCTTCCACTGAGCAGGTAAGAACATGCGCTTTGGGGTTGGACACCAGTCAAAAAGGGCAGGTCCTTCCAAGCAAAGCACAATTCCCAGGGATCCTGGTGCCTCACCAGCCCAGGAGGACGTGGAGAGCCCCACGGTCCCACTGGCTCCCATGGGAGGGGCTGGAGGAACCTGCCTTGAAGCATCCCCCCTTTGCAAGGACACTGAACTTTCCTTTGGTGGCTTTACCTTCCAGCTCTGCTGAGATATCCCTGAGCTTGCCATGGAGCTGCTGGAGGAACCTGACTCATAAATGTTCCCAGCACCAGGTAGGAAAACAAGGGCCTGTTTTAATGGTGTTGGGCCGTGGAAGGGAAAGGGAAGGTGGGGCAGAGAGTGACCTGGTGCTGGTGGGGCCATCTTAGCTGGCTCCCATCCGAGATGTGTTGACTTAGAAGTGCCTGTCCAAGTGTTACCTGTGGCTCCTGAACAGCTCTGGAAGCTCAGCAGAGGATCTCAGGGAAATCATGGTGTCGGGAAGCTTTGCTTTCCCCTGGTGAGGACACGGTTGGCCCAGTGTTGGCAGCTGTGCTCCTCGTGGCTGTGCTGCCCTTTATCACGGCATTTTGGCACAAGAGCTGTGCCAGGAATGGTGAAGATGCCTGGGAATTCTTGTGGAGGATGGTATGGTGTCCGGAAAACAACGAGCTCCCGGTGCAAGGCCGTGTGGTTGGATCTGCTCCTTTTTTCCCTGGGTTTTGTTTGTGATCTCCGTCAGTGCCTGCGCCAAAGCCCCAGATTTCTCCCATCCTGGCAGCTGCTGGACAGGGAAGGGCTGGGGTGGAGGGATGTGCTCCCTGTCCACGATCCCACCGTGGTTTTGCCTCCCTGATTTCTGTGGGAGAAGTGAGGCTGGGGCAACATGGCCCTGTTCTCCTCAAAGTGCCTCAGAGACGAATCCATTGGGTTCAAAACAACTCCTTTTGTTCTCCACCACGGTGGATCGGGAGCGTTTTCCCCACCATCCCCTACAGGACAAGAAGGGAAAGTCCCAGTAAAGGGGGGCTGGAATGAGATGGTGGTGGGAGTGGGAGGGCAAGGCTGGATGTGGGCAGGGAATGGGACCACTCCTTGCTGTGGGAGGCTGGGTGGAGGTCCTGGGGGCACCTCTGCTCCCACCACTGCACCCCAGCAGCTGGGAGGAATCCAATTCCTTTGGCACAGGGCACGGAGGGCTCCACCTTCCAACCCACCCATCTCAGGGTGCTTTGGGCACTGGGTGATTGCTCTGCCTTGGGGTCAGGGGGAGCCATGGCAGGTCCTGGTGCTGGTTGCATCCAACCACTCCAGCTGCCATAACCTGAGGAATGGGCTGGGATTGCTGCACTACCAAGCTGCCTGTAGCCTTTGGGTTTATATACATGTGTATGGCAGCTGTTTCTTGGCTTTTTTGTCCAGGATCCCCTCTTCATCACCCAAACCATGGTGACATGGAGAGCTGATGCTCAGGTTTCCTGCTGGCCATCCCATGGTGGTTTCTGCCCCTCCTTGAAAGCCTGGTGGCAATGGGGGATCCTCCCAGCTGCCCCATGGGGACCCTGTTTCCCTGGGCAAGGGGCTCTCCTGGACATGGTGCTGGGCCAGGGAAAAGGATGGTGATCCAGGGGCAACGAGAGGTGCCCGTGGTGCAGACCTGACCCACTCCCTGCGTGTGGCTGCTCCAGTGCCACACCTGGGGCAGGATGAGGACTTCCTTGAGCTCTTGGGCTGTCTAAAAATGGTCTGCATGATGGAGGCGCTGTTCTTTCTGGACTGGTTTTACTCAGGTTCCTTGTGGAGCCTCCCTGAGGAGCAGCAGTGTGGTGCTGGGTGCATCGGGTCACACAGTTTGGGGATGGGGGTTCAGCAGCACTTTGTGGGTCGTGGATGATCTTTCCCAATTTGAAATCATCTGCAAGGTGGAGGTTGGCACCGACACTGCCAAACTGCTGGAGTGATTCCAGAGGAAGCCATGAAGGTGCTCCAAGGGCTGGAGCCCCTCTTCCATGGAGCCAGGTTGGGAGAGCTGGGGGTGTTCACCTGGAGAAGAGAAGCTCCAGAGAGACCTGAGAGCCCTTCCAGGGCCTAAAGGGGCTCCAGGAGAGCTGGAGAGGGACTGGGGAAAAGGGAGAATGGCTTCCCACTGCCAGAGGGCAGGGACAGATGGGATATTTAGGAGAAATTCCTGGCTGTGAGGGTGGGGAGGCCCTGGTACAGGTTGCCCAGAGAAGCTGTGGCTGCCCCTGGATCCCTGGAAGTGTCCAAGGCCAGGTTGGGCAGGGTTTGGAGCAACTTGGGCTAGTGGAAGGTGTCCCTGCCCATGGCAGGGGTTTAGAATGAGATGACCCTTAAAGGTCCCTTCCAACCCAAACCTTTCTGGGATTCTATGGAACTCCTCTGGACCCGGTGAAACACGGGACCAGGCGCTCTCAGCTGGCAGAGCAGCTTGGGAGGAGCGCCTGTAGGACGACTCTTTTTAAACAATTAAGAGCTTCTCCAGCTCATTTCCTTCCATGCCCTCACAGTGCAAATCAGCTTAATTAGCAGTCTTAGTGAATAATTAATTTTCTCACATTTTTTTTTCTGATAGCTCCTCTAAACCAAGAGGGCCTGAGCTGCTCCAGCACGGCACGAGCTGCCGCTGAGCGGCTCCGGCACAACCACGGCTCAGCCCATTTTCCGGTGCCTGCAGACCCCAACACTTGCTCCCTTATGGGTGGTAGAAATGGCCAAAAAATAGCTTGAGATGTGACCAGTGGCTTGGAGCAGTTTTCCATGCAGTTTTCCATCCCCAGCATCCCATGGAGATAGACACAGCATATTGATGTCCTAACAGAGCACGGATGCGTGGCCTTAAAACCTGTTGCCCACGTTGATCAGTCAACTAATAAAGGGAGTTTTGAGGCTCCAAAGCCCTAAAAATCAGGTTTATTTTCAGCTTTGCCTCTGCTTTTAATAACAGGAGGGTCTGCTTGTTGTTTAGACCTGAGCAGAGAGACTTTAATTACTACTTGGGTGCCGAGGATGTAAATACGGACTCGGGGAAGCAGCGAGGGTTATTAAAGCAAAAGGCTGTAATTGCTGGGCCCCTCCCTCTCCATCAGATTTTCCTCTCGCTCCGGTTTGGAGAGGACTGGCTGATCCAGTCGGGCTGTCTCTGGCCATGGGTTGAAGGCTCTCCCCGAGGAACCTGCTGGCAGGGAGGTGGAATATCCAGCAGCACCCACCCAAGTCAGGTCTTGTGTCACCCCAGCACACAGAAAGGCGGGAATGGCCTTTATCCAGGCAGGAAAACACTGTAGAATCCCTGGCTTTTAGCATGGCCACCCCAAGATGATTGTAGTTTGATGAGCAGGACAAGAATTTTGGGTGGGTTTTCCTCAGGGAGATCTTTTTGCCATCAAAGAAACTCCCATCCCAGCTGTAAACATCTTCTTCCTTGGATGCAAACACTCCCGCATTGGTGTTTTTTTTTTCTTCGCTCCTATCTTTGATTTCGTTTAATAATGGATGAATTATCAGAAATATGTGCTGGCTGGGAGCCCAGGTTTTTGTCAGGAGGCGAAAGTCTTCAGGAACGTATCGGTTGAAAACATTTTAAGAGAGAAAAAAGAGAGAGAGAACAAACAGAATTAAAAAAAAAAAAAAAAGAAAAAAAGAAAAAGTCTGTGCAGAAGCGTCTGGGGGTGGGAAAAAACCAACTCGACTGTAGAAGTTTTTTTACTCTCCCTTTTCCTTCGTGCCTGTGCAGGGAGTAGGACTCCTCTCACCGAACTCAGAGAGCACAGTGTCAGCTGAGTGTGGCCAGAGAGGGAAGATGGGAGCTTTGTCCCCTCTGGAGGAGCAAAATCTCCTCCCAAACCTCAGGCCCAGCCTCCCGGAGATGGGGCTGCAGGCAGCTGAGGCCGCCCAGCCCTGGGCGATGCTCTTGACCACGTCTAACCCTGTGCCCCGCTCCTCGCCCCGCACCCAAACTGTGCATCCCCTGCCGTGCCCGTGCCCCGGGGCAGCACCCAGGGAGCGGGGAGTGCGTGCCGAGGGGGAGCTGGAGCCCGTGGGGTGAAGCAATCGCACCCAGTCATCGGGCAGGAACGAGGAGAAGCAGAGGGAAGGCAGCACCTCCCCGCCGGCGTGCGCCGACACGCCGGGCAGCGCGGCCCGAGGCACCGGCACTGCTCCGGCTCGGGAAGGAGGGCATGGCTCAATCCATCCCTCCAGAGCCTCCAGGACAGGCTGGGCAGGGAAGGGACTGAGAGCAGCGCTGAGGGGAAGGGCTTGAAGGTTGGTGAGAAGCTGGACGTGAGCCGGCCGTGTGTCCTGGGCTCGTCCCATAGCGCGGGCAGCAGGTGAGGGGGCGAATTCTCCCCCTCTGCTCTGCGCCGGTGAGACCCCACTGCAGAACTGTCTCCAGCTCTGGGGATCCCAACATCAGAGAGACATGAAGCTGCTGGAACAAGTCCAGACAGGGCCATGAAGGTGCTCTGAGGGCTGGAGCCCCTCTGCTCTGGAGCCAGGCTGGGAGAGCTGGGAGGGTTCACCTGGAGAAGAGAAGGCTCCAGGGAGACCTGAGAGCCCCTTCCAGGGCCTAAAGGGGCTCCAGGAGAGCTGGAGAGGGACTTTGGATAAGGGCCTGGAGTGACAGGACAAGGGGGAATGGCTTCCCACTGCCAGAGGGCAGGGATAGATGGGATGTGGGGAAGGAATTCTTGTCGGTGAAGGGGGGGGGCCCTGGCACAGGCTGCCCAGAGAAGCTGTGGCTGTCCCTGGATCCCTGGAAGTGCCCAAGGCCAGGTTGGACGGGCTTGGAGCAACCTGGTCTCATGGAATTTGTCCCTGCCCATGGCAGGGGGTTGGAATGAGATGAACTTTAAAGTCTCTTTCAACCCAAACCATTCTGAAATTCTGTGGTTCTGTCATCCCTTTGCTCATCCTGCTGGCTCTGGATGTGTTTGCTGGCTTTGGGGTTGGTGTTTGGGATCCCAGCTATGGTGATAACATCGGCTCCTCCCACAGCCATGGTGGGTTTGGCTGTGTGAAGGAGGGTTTCCCACTTGCCCTGCACTTTCCTGATTTTAAGGTGAAAACAGGGAGACAGGGAAATGTATCCCAAAGGCCTGAGTCCGTTCGAGCTGCTTCCTCCAGCCAGCAAATCTGGCTTTGTTTTCCTCTAGAAAGCGATTTCTCTCCTGCAAAGAAAACAATGCCCATGTGAAGAAGATCCCTGTGAGATCCCTGGCCCTGGCAGATCTGGGATCAATCCCTGTGTCCCGGCAGCGTGGCTGAGGCAGGAGATGTGCCAGATTTCATCCCACTCCTCACAGCCTGACTCAGAGTGAGTCAGCCCTCTGGATTGCTCTCCTGCTGCCCTGAGCCAACCCAGCATATTTATTAGTTAATTAGTTTTCATTTCCTCCTCCTCTCTTTCCCTCCCTTTGCAGGGAGCCCTCTCCCCCCTCTTGCCTGCAAAGGCGACTTTGGGGACCTCCATCCCATCAGTATCCACATCACCCCCTCCCAAAAGCATCACCCTTCCCACAGAGACACCCCAGGACATCAGTTCTTGGTCCCCTGCCCAGCAGAAGATCCCAGGGTCTCTTCCAGCCTTTTCCCACCAAAGACCCACTTTAGGCCCTTCAGAGAATCCCAAAAACATCAGGTTTTGAGTTGTTTTTCTGGCCATTATTTGCTGGCAGAGGAACCGGTGTGTGCCGAGGCACAGGAAGGGTGCAGGCTGTTATTTTGACATCCCAGTGAGTTATTAGCAGCCAGGGAAGCGTGTTCAGGATTGCTGGGAAGAGAAGGAATGCTCAGTGGTTTGCAAACAGCTTGTCCCCAGGGCTGGTTTCACTCCGTTTCCGTGCTCCTCATGGACTCACAGAATCCCGGGATGGTTTGGGTGGGAAGCAAAGTTAAAGATCGTCTCATTCCAAGCCTGTCATGGGCAGGGATGTCATCCACTAGATCAGGATCACTCTTCCCTGCTTTCTGGAGGTTTTATCCCTTGGGAAGTGGCTGAGCAGGACTGTCACCCGTGAAAATCCCGAAAGATCCTGGGATTTATCTAAAAGTCTGAGATTTATCTGAAATCTCTCCAGCTGCTGGAGGAGAGGGTCTGTCCCCCACAGGGATGGGGATAGGAATGGGAATGAGGAAAGAGGTAGGGATGAGGATGGGGATTGGAACAGGAGCGGGGATAGGGATGGGGATGGGAACAAGGATAGGGATGTGAATAGGGATACAAGGATAGGGATGGGGGTGACTGTAGAGAAGGGAATGGGAATGAGAACAAGGATAGGGATGGGAATGGGAACAAGGATAGGGATGGGAATGGGAATTGGGACAGAAACAAGGATAGGGATGGCAATGAACATGGAGAAGGGAATGGGAACAAGGATGGGGATGGGAATGGGGATGGAAGCAGGGACAGGGATGGGGATGGTCATGGAGAAGGAGACCGGGATGGGGAAAGGAATGAGAACAAAGATAAGAATGGGGATAGAAATGGGGATGGGAGTGGGGATGAATCAGGAAGGGAAATGGGAATGGGGATAGAAACAAGGATAGAGATGAGGGTGGGAATGAGGATAAGGATGGGGATAGGAATGGGTTGGAATAGGGAGGGAAATGGGAACAAGGACATGAGCAAGGATAGAGATGAGAATAGGGGTGGGAACAAGGATAGGGAAGAGGAAGGGAATAAGGATGGAAACAAGGATAGGGACAAGAATGGGCACAGAGAAGGAGATGGGGCAAAAAGGGAAAGGGAACAGCCTCCTGCCCACATTCCCACTGCCTCAGTGGCTCATCCAGCTCCGGTAATGAGCAGGTTACTGCCCTCGGCTCCCCCACCTGGGTGGGGAGGATTTTTCCAGCACTGAGGGTTGGCAAGTGAGGCATAAAGAAAGCAGGGAGGAACAAGGAGGTCATTTTTATCCCCATGAACTGAGCAGTGCCATTTCACTTGGAAAACGCAGAAATTATCCCGCTGTTTCCCTGCTCCCTTTGCTCTTCCTCATCTTGTTTTCCACAAGAGGGATGGAGAGACCTGTAGGAGCTGGGCAGTGTTAAATCTGATAGGGATCAGGTCCATCTCTATCTCATCTCTGCTGGAAAAAAAAAAAAATCTCATTTTCTTTGGCTTTGCTGATTAAAGTTTAATTACCTTGAATGCAAATGATTCATCAAAGGAACACAGATTAATATTTTTTTTTAAGAAGTTCATGTGTAGCCTGGGAAGGAAAGTGTTTATTGAGGTGTTCCCTGAGCAGGGTCTGTTCAATGTGAGGCAAAACATTTGGGAAGAGGCAGAGAAGGAAAAAAGTACCTTTTGTTTCATTCCCAAATTGCTTTCCCCTCAGTGGAAGATCTCCCTGAGCACTTGATGGCATCACACAGCCCATTGCACAAGTGACTTATATTTTCCCACTCTCCAGGTTTGCAAACCTATTGCTGGGAGTCGTCCAGACTGCAGAAAAATGGGACCTTTGCTGGTTTTCCATGTCCTTTGTGGAAATTGTTCCTACTCTGGGAGACCTGATTGCAAAACCAGTCCTGGAGTCAGGGAGGCAGAAGTGCAGGTGTTCCCACTGCACTCCAAGTGCCTCTTGTTTTATTTTGGGGTGTTTAACTCCTTTGTCTTGCTTGTCTTTCCTAAAGATGCCTCTTTAAACCCAGAGCAAGACTTGCAGGGTGGCCAGCAGCGTTGTCAGGGCTGGTATGAACTCCCTGCTCCCCCAAAATTAAAGGGAATGGCAGCGTGGGAATGCAGCTTGGACTATGAGCAGCCTGTGCTATGGAAAAACACCTCGGCTTTGTATCCTGATGGATTTAAAGGGCTGAGCATCGCTGAGGAGGGGTTGCCACCACCATGGCTTTCCCTCAGAATCCCAAGGGAGCTGGTCCTGCTGGGATGGGGCTGTGGAGGGGAAAGGGTTGCTGCAAACAGTGCTCCCCACAAAAGCCCCTGGAAACGGAGAACAAAATAAACGATGCTGTGTTCCCTGCCCTTCCCAAACCCACTTGCAGAATTCCTGAGGCCTTTGGAAGGCTGTGGGTTGACCCTGTGCTGCTTGTCCAGCTTCTCCCCAGTCTCCCTGCAGACGGTTGCAGGAATGAGATGCTCAGAGGATGCCAAATCCCCCTGATAATCCCAACCTGGGGGCCGTGGCTCCGCTGGCACAAGGATGCTGCTCCCCACGCAGCAGTGGGAGCCTCGGGGTGAGGGGCAGCCAGGCATCCATCCCCCAGGATCCAGACACTCCCAAGAGCAGATAAAAGGGATGGGGCTGGCTGTCTGCCTGTGGAAAATCCCAGCTCCCTCCTCAGCGCCCGATCTTCTCACCTGGAGCTGTTTGCAGTCTCTTCTCCTCCATTAGCATAATCAAAGCTAAGCTGGCTGGGGGCTGCTGCTCCTGCTGCTATTTGAGGCTGTTTTTAATGTCCTTCCCTACTCTCTCAAGGCACCTGGAGCAGGAGCAGCAGCGCTGAGGCCATCCTGGCATGTCCCAGCCTCCAGCATGGGCAGACAGACACATCCCAGCGTGGCCTTTCATCAGCTGGGCAGCAGCGGGCTCAGCCCTGCCTCGCAGCCATCGCTCCCATTCCATGGGTCAGCCATGGAAATTCCCGTGCCAGCCGTTCCCTGGGCTGGCAGCTCATGCTGGCTGCTGTGGGAATGATCCTATTGCATCCCTAAACACCCACTTTTCCAGCCCATAGAGTAAAAAAATGATATAACCCAAGCCCCCAGACAACTCAGCACTCTGCAAACGCGAGGGCACTAAAACAGTCTGATGTTTATAATCCATTTGCATGATTCAAAGACGTTATTAATTGCCAATTAGTCATCAAACAGGACTAATGGCACCTGGCACAGGTGGAGAATATGCAGCTGGGCCTCTGCAATTGGAAAAACACCCGGTGCTGTGTAATTAAAGGTCTTCTCCACTCTCACCCCACCCGGCTGGCCAGGGCACTTCCATGGGAAGCTTCCCACGCCGCCGGGATGGGGCAGTGCTGGGATGGGACAGCTCCAGCATGGAATGCTGCTGGTCCCACAGGTGTGTTATCCTTTCCTGCTGATGTTGGGGTGGCTGGGAAGGAAGGCCCCTCTCCATGGGGTCTGGACCAGGAAGGAGCAGCACAAAGCCTGGGAGCTGGTAGGAGCTTGGAGCAATCCCTGCAAAAGGGTTTGGGATGTCTGAGGGATGGGATGAGACGAGATATCAGCTTAGGCTGGGTGTGAAGCTTAATACAGGCCTGGTGTTCCTCAGGCAACAGCTTAAGATCCATTCCTGTCATAAACACAAGCAGGGGAACGTGATAAATCCCATCTGGCTCCGCAGGTAGGGCCACTTGCTGAGCTCGGTGATGGAGAAATGGAAGGGGCTTTTTCTGTCTTGGAAGATGGAATATCCGAAAAATAAGGATTTATACTTGGAAAAATGTACTGTGGGCATTGTTTTCTCTACTTTGTTTGGCTGATCACCTCCTAGGAGCACTGGCTGGGCAGATGTGTGTCTGCAGCAGGATCCCATGTTCCAGAAGAAATATTTCCCTATTCCTAGGAAGGCCTAAGCCATGGGACATATTGATTCCTGGCCATGCTGGAAAGAGGGGAAAATCCCCACCATGGGTGAGGGTGGATGAGGAGGTGGCACCAGCCTTTACCCCAGGATGAGCTGCCCTGACAGAGCCAGGGGTACAGCCTGTGCCAGGCACAGGGGGTCCTGGATGCTCCAGGGAATGCTGCAGCTCTTTCCCTACATACAGAGCACAAAATTTGAGTTTTATGATTTTTGTGTTTTGTTTGGGGGCGCTTTCTGGTTGGTGGGTGATGAGTTGGAGCAGCTGGTGCCGGGGTAGCCCTGGGAACCCCCAGGCTCTCCAGAGCACTGTGGTGTTGGTTGGAGCCATCAGTTCCTGCTCTCACAGGCCAAATCCTTCCCTTCTCCAAGGCTGATCATGGATGGGATGATCAATTGTGGGGGTTGGGGAAGGCAGAGCTGCAGAGAGGGGCTGTGCACAGGGCTGACTCCTGTATCCTGGTGCTGTGCTGAACGAGGAGGATCCATCCCAGCAATGACGCGCAGCGAGCTGGATCCCACTGTGGGAACAAGTGACTCTCCAATTAAGCCAACAAAAACCAACCTACAGACCAAAGAAGATGCTGTTTCACACCAGGAGATCTGGGTTGCAGGATGCTCCAAGCCCACCTCCAGCACTTCCCAGGGAGAAACCACCCAGCTCCAGCCAGCACTGCTGCCCAATGCCAGGGCGTTGGGATGCCCCAGCCATGGGAATGCAAAACCATCTGGGGCTTGCAGACAGTTTGCTGGCTGCATCCTCAGCTCTGGCATGCAAAGTGCTGGGTCAGCACAGAATTCCCATTATTAATTAGGCTCCATGGCAATGCAGCATCTCTCTAATCAATGGTGATGGGAAACGAGTCGCTCCAAGTGTGTGTAAATCAGGGGAGAGGGATGTTCTGCCACATCCAGTGGGAGAAGGGATATAAGTGACTTCCCACTGCCAGAGGGCAGGGTTAAATGGGATTTTGGAAAGGAATTCCTGGCTGTGAGGGTGGTGGGGCCCTGGCACAGGTTGCCCAGAGAAGCTGTGGCCGCCCCTGGATCCCTGGAAGTGTCCAAGGCCAGGTTGGACGGGGCTTGGAGCAGCCTGGGACAGTGGAAGGTGTCCCTGCCCATGGCAGGGGGTGGAACTGGATGATTTTAAGGTCCCTTCCATCCCAAACCCTTCTAGGATTCCTTAAATCAGGGGAGTTGCTGTGAGGAACTCAATCAGCTGGGACAGCTGAGCTTCTGCAAAGCACCAAAATTAATTAATCCCTTCAGAGCAAGGGGTCCAAGGTCTGAGTTTGCACAAGGGAGGGTGTAAAAAGGTGCAAAATGGATGCCCTGCCCTGGAGAGAAGCATGGGCTGGAGGCAAAAATGGCATCTGTGTCACCTGCTCTGGATTTTGGAGCAGGATGGGGTACAGGGATGAGCCGGGATGGGGGTTATTGTGTGGGATAACACAACAGGACCCAGGTCCTTCTGCAAAAAATACACTGATCTTAAGTAGAGTGAGTGCTGTGAATCTTTAGTGAGGGTGACAATCTCTCAGTCCTTTCCTGGGGCACTCACAGCATCCTTCACTCCTTTGCCTCTGTCTAGGTGAAGCCTTGGGCAGAGAAATGTTGAGAGAAACTCCTGGGATGGATGAGAGACAGGGCACTGCATTTCATGTTCCTGCAGCAACGGGTGTCAGGGCTCTGCTCTAAACCTGTATTTCCCAGGGCTTTTTATCTGGATCGTGAAAATTCAGAGGAGGGGGGTAAGGAAAAAAAGGAATCCCATGACAGGAGGTAGCAGCCACAGCTGTTTTTGCTTTATTGTGCTCCTAGAGCTCATAAACAGCTTGGGTTTGGAAGTGGAGGCAGCTGGGACCAGCAGCATGGAGAGGGCTCCTGACACTGCCAGAGGTGTTCAGGTAGTAATCCAGGGATTTTTAGGGTGCCATGGAAATGGGAGCACAGGAGGGAGCAGGTCAAGGTTTTGGTGACAGGGGCTTGCACTGATAACTCCCTGCCCATGGGATGGATGCTGTGGGACAAATCCCCCCTCTGCCAGGTATGGAGGGCTGCAGCACCCACTGGTGAGGTGGGACCCCAAAAAGGAGGGAGAATCCTGGAATGGTTTTGGTTGGAAAGGCTCTTCAAGACCATATTGTTCTACCCTCCTGCCATGGGCAGGGACACCTTCCACTATCCCAGGTTGCTCCAAGCCCAGTTCAACCTGGCCTTGAACAATTCCAGGCCGTATTTCCCAGCAAGTTTAAATTTGATGATGGTCTGAGAGGCAACATCCTGCCCTTTCCCTGCCTGCCTTCCTAATGCTTCCTGAGGGGGCTTCACTAACTTCCCGAGGGACACTTCCCTTTGCAGCAGGATAACCCTGCAGGGTGAAAGCTGGGGATGATCCTTTTGGCACGTGCCCAGGCCTGAGTCACCATTTAAACACGTTCTTTGCTTCGTGCCATGGATTGGGAGCCGCTTGTGGAGCTGGCAGGGGAATCCCGCCGGCGGCCGGACACGGCACAGCTGCTGCTTCCCGGGGAAATGGCGCATCTGGGAAATGTCTCCTCTGGAAATCGCCCTTCAAACCGAAACAGAACCTTGTGCTTTGTTTTGAGAGAGGGTGGGCAGTACGTGCTGGAATCATGGAACCACAGGATCCCAGAATGGATTGGGTTGGAAGGGACTTTATCACATTCCAGGTCCCTTGCCATGAGTAGGGACATCTTCCACTAAATCAGATTGCTCAGATTATATATATATATATATATATGTGACCAGGTAGTCTGTGTATATATATATATATATTTATGTGTATCCATATATCCATGTGCTTTTCCTGCCAAAGGAGCACCCCAAAATACTTCCTGGGCAAATGCACTGCAATAATCCACTGTGGTTTTACAACCCCTCAAATGCACGTGCTCACCTACAAGTTTAAAAGGATGTTCCTGAGCCTCCTGATCCGATATTAATTCCCAGCTAAATAAGTAAATAAACACATGAATCCAGTGTTTGCTGCAGCAGCAGGGAGATATTTGGAATAAGTGCTTAAAACCAGGGGGTTTTAAGGCTTTTCTGGGCATGGTGTCCCCTCCATCCTCCCCCAGGGGTGCCAGAGAGCTCAATGGTGACACCTTTCCGGTGAGATTTCCCAGGGAAATGGTCCAGGATGCAGCTCAGCCAAAGCCTGTGGTTGTTTCTGAGCTGGTGCCCAGTGCCAGTTCACTGTGCAGCCCCATAAATGGGATTTTTGACCCCAGTGGGTGATGGAGCAGAGTGGGATCCCCTTGGGTTGCAGGTGGGGTTGCATGGGGTGAGGGTTAGGGGAAGGAGAGCCATCAAGCGGAGCTGGGAGAAAAAAGGAGGTGGCCAGACAAAATGGATGGAGGGATATGGGGACCACAGCAACATCCTTAGGGACCCTGGGAGCTTGGAGACCCCAGGAGCTCGGGGACACAGGGAACTTGTCTGCAGCTGTCTGGCTCCTGTGTGCCATTAATAAATACAAAGGGATTAACAGGTTATTTGTGGGAGCCCATTAGACAAATATTAGCCCAGCTATGGATCCTCATGGAGGCGGCTCAGCCCATTCCATAAAAATCAATTTGCTTTTGGTCGGACATTTAAAGGAGGCTGCGGCGGCTTCAAACAGCAGAGGAATTGCACAAATCCTGCCCAGCACCTTTGGAACTCTTTGTGTGAAGTGCCTGTTCTGGTCCAGCCCCAACACCCCGGGGTCTCACTGGTGCCCAGGGGGTGGTTTTTTAGGCTGTGGTGGCCCCTGTGTCAGTGACCCCGGTGGGAAGCGTTTCCCAGCCCGGCTCCAGCAGCCGCTGTTTCCAAAGGGGATTTTCAGCCCTGCCATGACTCAGACCCCTGGCAAGGGCTGTTGGCACCTGCCCTGTAACCCCTCGGGGTGCCAGAGCAGGGTTAGGTGGATGTGGAAGTGGTTGGTGGAAGGTCTCCCCGCCCATAGCATGGGTTGGAACGAGATGGGATTTAAGGTCCCATCCAACCCAAAGCATTCCATATTTCCATGATTCTGGCCGCAGCTGCTCCAGGCTCCTAGAGTGTGGTAGGAGGAGGGCTGCTGGCAGGCTCTGTTTCACCCTGCTGTGGGTACTCCCATTCCCTCTCCCCCTCGACATCCATCTGCTCCCTGCCAAATGGAGCACTGACCTTGGCCGGGGCCGCTGGGAAGCCCCGGAGCACAAACAGCTCTTCACAGTGGCAGTAAATCATTGATAGATGGGTGATGGATACGTGGGGCCAGGGCCAAGCTCCGTGTCCCTGCTTTGTCCCTGGGGATGGTGGCCTGGGTTGGCTTTTCCCTGCTGCAATCCCCCTGTGTTTACAAAGCACAAGGTCGGAGTCCTGTTTCCCCGGGCAAAGAGGTGCCCACCTGCTGCTGCCCACCCTCCCTGGGGATGCCAACAACACCACCCACCTTTGCAAAGCATCCCAGAAAGTTGTGGTAGCACCAGGCAGCTGAGGGTTGTTTGAAACCATGCCAATGGGAATTCATTTCCCAGCGTGCTGGTGCCACCCCGGGACACAGTGCTGGGGATGGAGGGGGTGCTCAGCCCACACTGCTCCACACCAGGGGAGCCTTCATGTCCTCTTGTGCTGGAACTGGGGTTTAAATTGGTTGAAAATCCTAATCTAACCAATTTAGGACACTAGGGTGCAGCTGGAGTCTCTCTGGGAGAGGAAGTTGGAGGATCTCCAGTTCCCCCAGTGTGAATGTGGTGCTGGTCCATGACCCCTCGTGCACAATTCATCCCTCCTGTCACTGCACTTTGCACAGGGACATAGCAAATCCTGTCCTGCTCCCCTAACCCCCTTGGCACTGGCCTCTTATCCCAGCTTTATCCCAGAGCGATGCTTCCCTGGATCAGGTTTGCAGCAGAACCTGCGGCTTCATGACTCCATTCCCAGATTTTCCCCCTGTGGAAAGGTTTGCTGGATTCTGCAAACTCTTAACCAAAACCTGCTGCTATGGAAAGCATGTGCACCCAGGTGAGCTCAGAGCAAGGAGCTGGATCACCATTCTGGGAGTGGGATGAGCCCCCCTCACCCTCTCCTCTGCAGCACCCACTGCACCCTGGTCCCTGATGGGTGCCCTGGCTCTCTGCAGTCTTTCCACCACCCAAATTGTACAAATTGCACTTATTTTTTTCCAGCAGAGAAACTCCCAGACCTGTGTTCCTCCCATCCCACCCCTCTGGTGGGGATTCTCTGATGTCTCATAGCGCTGGGGCTGTGGGTGACCCCCCTGAGGGGGCCCTTCCTGTGGCTCCCCTCCTGTTTCAGGGGACAGGAGCAGCTCTGAGGAATCTGCCCCTCCATCAGATGGGATTGAAGTGCCATTGAGGCCGGAGAGCCGGCACACAGACGGGCTAAAAATATTCCCAAGCTTCTGTGATCTTTCTTCCCCGTCCGCCCCCTCCCCGCCGGCCTTTCCTGCTTTATGCCACAATTCCAGGGGCTTTTCAGCAGCTCTGGCAGCCTGAGAGCAAACCCTGGGAATAACCCCCAGGTCTGGAGCCCTGAAAAGCCCTTTAGGGCCCCAGAACAGGGAAAGGATGATGGAGCTGGGATGGGAGTGGGAGAAACAGGCTTTTCGAAGTGGGGGATGCAGAGATGCCGAGTGGATTTGGGGGGGGGGGCTGCAGCAAAGCCAGACCTGCCCCATGGCAAATCCCTGCCCACCTCACCCCAGGTTTATCAATAATTCTTTAATAAACCCGGTTTGGTGTCCTGGGTCGGGCGAGGGGCCGGGAGTTTGCTGCGGGGAGGCGATCCCGCCTTTCCGTCCAGCATTCCCGAGGAATCTCACAGGCTCTAATCGCATCCGGCTGCTGCGACTCGATGCTAAAGAGGCTGCTGGGTTAAAGGCAGCTGTAAATACTGCGGGGTAGATTAGCAGAATGTACCGTATCAGCACTGCCGGCGCAGCACCGAGCCCGGGGGATGCTTCCCTGCCGGATGCACGCTTGGATTTTCGTGATGGTTCCCAACTTGGGTATTCAGACTGGATTTTCTATCTCTGTTTCCAGCCTCGTTGGACTTAAATCTCATGAAATTCCTTTTTTTTTTTTTTTTTTTAAATTTTATTTTCATCCTTGCTGACTTCCCAGGCAAAGCCTGGGCAGGGTAAATAGAGAGGGAGATTTGGGGGCCAGTTAAATACACTAAATATACTGATACCCCCTCACATCTAAAATCCAATGGCAACACCCCCTCTGGGAGCATTCCTGCTGGCATTCCTGCTCCAGCTCCCATGGCTGTGTGACACTGCCTGCAGGATCAATGGGCCATCCTGCTCCCAGACACCACCTGGATACTGAGCTGGGGTGTCCCCAGGCCATTCCCAGGGATAATCCCCCTTTCCCTGGAGCCAGCTGGGGATGCTCAGCACCATCCAGGGAACGCTGGGTACTGGATTTCCCAGCTCAGCTGGGATGGGAGGAGTTGAGGCTGTAGAGGGGTCATTTCCTCAGGGATTCCATCCTGGCTGCTTCCATGGCTGGGGGGACAGGGAGATGTCCACCCCAACCTGGCTGGGGAGGGAGGAAGAGCTTCCTCAGAAATCCCCCTGAAATGCAGGAACCGGAGCGAGGTCCAGCTCCTCACCGGAGTTTATAGCACTGCCCCGGCCCTTGTGGCTCCGTGCCGGGGTTTCTTTATTTAATTTCTTCCCCTTATGGGCTGAGAAACCGTCCCCAGCCCCAGCACAGCCTGCTCACAGTAGCTGGGATTTATTTTCCTCTCTCATCCAGGGAGGAATTTCTAAATCCCAGCTGCAGCCAGAGCTGGAGCGCTGACGCTGTGCCAGGTGTCATCGAGCAGCGGTGACACCCCTGTCCCCAAATGCACCCCACAAGGCTCGTGGTCAGTGCTGAGGTCCCCGTGCTGATGCTCCAGGGTGAATTTTCCTAGCAGGACATCCCCAAAAATCCCTAAAACTGGATGCTGAGCACTCACAGCACAGCCCCAGGGGATTCACAGCTGATCCACCGGCCTTTGGGAAAGAGAGTGGGATGCGGAGACCCGGATGGGTTTAGTTGTTATTCTGTTGCTTTGTTTATCATTTTTATGCCATTAACAAAATCTGAGAGAAACTCTGAGATAAGAGAGCTCCCACATTCCCTGTGCCCACCCCTGCCAGTAACAAAGCTGGTATTGAAAGGCTGGGATGGGAAATACTTGGATGGTGATAATGCAGGATCACAGTGAGCCTCTGCTATTTCCTGTCCTCTTCATATAAACACATCCAGTGCGAGAAAAATCTGTATATTTTATGGGAACGGTATTTTCAGTCACAACCACAACACCCTTTTTTTTTTCCCCACCTAAAAGAGATGGGCCTAGCGATGCCATTAGCTCGGTTAAACCCTATCCAAAAAAAACCAAAAAACAAAAAAAAAACAAACCCCAAAAAGAATTCCATTTATTACATTTTTCCATCTGCGTTTCCGCTTCTTGGGACTCTGAGGGAGATTAATTCCAGGATTGTTAGAGAAATGTCGCCGGAGCCTTCAGGCTTTTCCTTTCCCAAAGAGGAGAGACAAGACCGGACACTGGCTGAGCTCCATCTTTCCGAGCCCTCCCCAGGTCGCAGAGCCTGGGGTGGCTCACGCCGAGCGTGGATTTTCCCGGATATTTTCCTTTGGCTTTTGGAGCCTTTCCCGTTGGTATGAGACGAGACATTTCTCCTGGGCTCCGGAGCAGCATTAGCACACGCACCATCCACGTCGATGTTTATATATCGCCTCGCTGGCATTCGAGAGCTCTTCCTGCTGCTTTATTTAGCCTCTGCGGCAAGGCAGGCGCTGGGATTCTGTATTCCTGTATTCCATGAGGCCGGGATGGGGGGGGGATGGTGGGATGTGGTGGGGCAGGGAATGAGCTCAACAGGACCGATTCGTGCTCCTCGGCACCGCAGCGGTGGGGCCGTGTCCCGCCTGGGCCTCCCCCAACCCTTAAATTGGGATCAATGAGCCAAATGGCAGCTTTGCCCTGGTTATCCCCCTGTGTTATCGGCAGGATGGGTGTTTCCAGAGTGAATTCTGGGGGAAAAAGGACATTTCTGGCTGGAATGATGGGCCCTGCTTGGACACGCTGCCCGTGCCCTCGGTGTCGGTGGCATTTGGCCTCGGTGGCTTTGCAAGGACTCGATGCCACACAAGCAGAAGCTGTTGGGTAGAAACACTCTCCCAATTCCACGTGGCGTGGATGGGAGCATGAGAGCAGGCCCAAAGCCGAGAGTTTTCCAGCCCCTGCCGAAAGCCAGGCTGTTTTTTTCCATGAGGAGAGCAGCGCGTTGGATTCCCACTGCTGGTACCGTGCACTCACATAATGTAATTACCCAGCACGATCTGTTGAGCTGCAAACAGATTTCAGCAAAGAGTGTCAGGGTGTTCACAGCAGAGCTGCTCTTTATTTAGGCCTGGGAACAAGCGGCTGTTCCCTCATGGAGCCTCGTAGAGACTGCGGGGGCCGAGCCGGCCTCGCAGGTCATCCCGAAAAATGCCTGTAGACACTTGAAAGTGAGGAATAAATAACTACTCCAAAAACAATCTCACCAGATGGCACTTCTGAAGGAGGAGCAGGCTCAGAGATGCTTTGCTGCTAATTTATGGTGCTGCTGCTGTTGCTATTCCCGTCCTGGGTCACCTATGGAGAGGGATCTGTGTGTGCATCGGCTCCGTTACGTGTGCTGAGGGGCGGCCGGGCCTCACACAGGTGAGCCCAACTCACCTTTATCCAGCTGCCAGGGCAGCAGTGGGGCATTTAATCAGGATGGGATTTGGGCCTAATTCTGCTCCTGCCTCAACCAGACCCCTGGTCGAGAACTGGCTTAATATGCCAGTGGCACAGCAGGGGCTGGGGATACCGGGATGGGTGAGGGGGGTGTTCGGGCTCCACTCTTCAGGGATGTTTGGGTTCCCACAGGGCACGTGTGAGTTCCTTCCTTGGGAGATCACACACTCCCAGAACGGTTGGGATTGGAAGGGATCTTCAAGACCATCAAGTTCCAAACCTGTTCCATGGGCAGGGATATCCCAAGTTGCTCCAAGCGCCATCCAACCTGGCCTGGAACACTTCCAGGGATCCAGGGGCAGCCGCAGCTTCTCTGGGTATTCTGTACCAGGGCTTTACCACCCTCACAGCCAAGAATTCCTTTCCAATATCCCATCTAACCCTGCACTCTGGCAGTGGGACTTGTCACTCCAGGCTCTTGTTGGAAGCCCCTCTCCACTCTCTTGGAGCCTCTTTGGGCACTGGAAGGGGCTCTCAGGTCTCCCTGGGTCCTTCCCTTCTCCAGATGAACACCCCCAGCTCTCCCAGCCTGGCTCCAGAGCAGAGGGGCTCCAGCCCTCGGAGCACCTTCCCTACCCACTCCCCCTGCACCCTGTCCCCTCAGGAGGATGCCCAGCTCCCCTCCTGAGCACCTCTGAGTGGCTTTACTCTCCGTCGAGTCTTGGATCTCCCTCCCTGCTCCGTTCCCCCAAGGACAGTTCCCGTCTTCCCTGAGCATCCCCGGGGGACGCTCAGGCTCTTTCCAGAGCCTGCTCGTGAATCCCCCACAGGAACACGGGACCGGGGCGAGGGGTGCCCGACTTCCCACGCCTCCCCCGGGCCCAAAAACTCGGGTGCCCTCCCCGGGCCACCCCGTTCCCTTCTCCTTCCCCCGCCGTCCCGGGGACCGCGGCGGGGCGGGAGGCGGTGCCGGTGCCGCTCGGGGCGGTGCGGGGCGGCCCGGGAAAGGGGCGGGGGCGGCGGGATGGGCTGGGCTGGGCTGGGCTCGGCACGGCTCGGCTCGGCACGGCACGGCGGGGTTCGACAGGGCTCGGCAAGGNCGGCTGGGCTCGGCTCAGCCCGGCCAGGCTCTCCCCCGCGGGTGGGCCCGGCGCGGCCGCTTGTTGCGCTCGGGGGTGAGTTGGAGCCGGAGCGGAGCGAGCGGCCCCGGCTGCAGGAATGCGAGTCATTTCCTCCGCCCGCCCGCGGGAGCTGCGGCCGAGCGGGGCCGGGCTGCCCCGCCGGACCCCCCCACGGACCCCCACGGACCCCCCCCGCCCCCCCCGGCCCCCCCCNCGCCACGGCCCCGCCGGACCCGCTCCGGTGCAGGGTGCGCTCCAGGGACACGCTCGCCCACAGGACCCCTCGCCCCTGGCTCAGGCTCGCCCACGGGTGCCCTCGTCTGTGGGACCCCTCGGCCCTGCGTCTCACTCACCCACGGGTCCCCTTGTCCCTGGGTCACACTCACCCACGGGTCTCACTCACCCGAGGGACTCTTTTCCCCTCGGTCACACTCACCCACGGGTCCTCTCGCCTTTGGGACCCCCTTGCTCATGGTCCACACTCCCCCATGGGTCCCCTTGCCTGTGGGTCACAGTTGCCCACGGGTCCCCTCATCCCTGGCTCCTCGCCCATGACACCCCTTGCTCGTGGATCACATTTGCCCACAGATCCCCCTGCCCATGGGGCCCCTTGCCTGTAGGTCACACTTGCTCACAGGTCCCCTCATTCCTGGTTCACAGTCACCCACGGGTCCCCTTGTCCCTGGGTCACACCCACCCAAACATCCCCTTGCCCATGGGACCTGTCACCCCTGGGTCTCGCTCGCCCACAGGTCCTCTTGCCCCTGGGTCTCACTTGCCTACAGGAGCACTTGTCCCTGGATCACACCCACCCAAACCTCCCCCTGCCCATGGCACCCCTCACCCCCTGGATCACACTCACCCACCCATCCCTTCACCCACGGGCACCCTCACCCATGGTTCCCATCATCTCTTGGCTCCCTTACCTCTCATCCCTGGATCCTCCTCTTTCTGGGTCACAGGCACCTGTGGGACCCTGTTGTCCGTGGGTGCCCCTCACCCTGTGGGGGTGCTGGGTGTTCCAGCTGCTTCCTGGTAGGGTCACCGATGGTCTGCTCCGTGTTTCTCACTGGGGATGTGAATCCCTGCCATGTTCTGGAAGTGGTGTGGATAAATCCATGCCGCTCCTAAACCAGGCTTTATCTGACACCATGCCCTCGTGGCAGCAGGGAAACCAGGGCTGAGGTTTCCCAGGCTGGAGCTGAGGTTTCCCAGGACCATACTTGGTGTTCCCATGTCCTTTGATCCACATGTTAGGGAGTAAGGCACATCCTGGCCCCTCTGTGCTCCCAGCTCCCCACCACCTTCACTGTCATCTCCCATTCCTGAATCCTCCTTTTTCCAATGCCTTTCTGACCACGAGAATGTTTTTTCCCCTAAGCCAAACTCTGCTTTTCCAGAGATAATTTTCCAGAGATGCTCCAGCATGGCACTGATAGAGCTTTGCTGCTCTCCCTAATTCCGGGCTGGTTTGTGTTGGTGTTTTTCCACAGGGCTCGCTCGCCCTCTCTGATTCTTGGATAGAGCTGGGATTAATTTGAGCTCTCTTGCTTGAAAGCGGTGTTCCATTTAAAATTCCCAATCCTGAAGGCGTGTTGGGGTTTGGTTCTAGGTACTGGATTTTTACTATCGTTTTTTAAAGGAGTTTCTTTTTTTAAACTGGGTTTATTCAGGCTCTTTAAACCCCGAGTCTGTAAGCAATTATTCCATTACATGAAAGTCAGGACGCTGAGAAAGATTTAATTCAGACCAGATGTAAAAATAAATGGGAATTTGAAATTAAGATGATGTCAGTTCCCTCCTGCTAAAAAAAAAACCCGGCAGCCTTTGGACTCCAGATGGAGTATACAAACCATGGCGCTGGTTAAAATATCTGCCTGCTCCTTAATCAAGCTTTAGGCTTCTATTTTTCCTCCTTGACTGAAAAATCCCTGGCTCCTCTTTTTCCCAAAGAGATTTTCCCCATTGCTGCTGGGGCAGGGAAGTTGATGGAGGCTGTGGAGTGGCTGAGGAGCTTTCCCAGCTGGGAAACTGGAGAGCGGCGCTGCTGGGGGAAGATAAATCCCCCTCTGCCCGCTCCAGGATTAAAAAAATAAGGAACTTGGTTTGCCTTTGTTTTGCTGGATTTGGAGCTGGAGGCGAGGATGCTGCGGAGGGCAGCGGGGGCTCCGGTTAGCCCAGGCTTGGGTTTGTGTGTTTTGGCTTAAAATGGAGCTGGTTTTTGGGCTCTGGACTGTCTGCAGAGCACTTCACATCCTCTATTTTGCCTCTCCATGTGCACCGAGCAGCGCACGTTCCCCAGAGTGGGAATGGGTTTGGGCTCTGATCCCGTGCAGAGGAGTGTGCCTGGGAGCAGGGTGCTGGGAAGGGTTTGCCCGGGGTCAGAGCGTCTTGGGGGTGTGTTATAATGTAAAACAACATGAATATTCATAACCGTACATTATGAATATTAATAATTACACAACATTATTAATTCAATTATATTGTTAATGATATTTAAAACATCATTCTAATTCCTAAATAGGGAGGTCTCTGGTTTGGAGACTCAGGGCTGTGCTTCCTGTGGTGCAGGGATTTGGGATGGAGACTCTGGCCCTTCGGGCTGCTTTGTGGTCCAGGGATCCCGCAGCCAAATCCCAAGGGATTTATGGCAGCTGCTGCTGGTGTGGGCTGCAGGCTACCCATGGAGAGGGGGGCAAAGGCAATCCTTCACATCCATGTGCATCCTTCAGTGTGATACCTGTGGTCCTTGGAGTGGGATCAGAGGTCTGGGAGGTTTGGGCTTGTTGACACTGGGGGATGGTTCATAAAGCTCCTGGGAATGCAGGGGGACAGGATCTGGAGTTGGATGGGAGAGCTGGGATGTCCTGAGCACGACCCTCCCCAACCCCCTCTTGATATTTGTTCTGATCCCAACGGCTCAGGCAAAGTTTGCCGGAAGGAAATACTATGGAAGGGGCTGGTTCTACAGCAGGAGAGGGAAGAGGAAAAGCAGGCGCCGTCCCTCCCTCGCTGGAGCCCTTGCCAGGAGAAATCCACCTCTGTGTCCATCCTTGGCGGAGGCTGGGACACTTTATTTACATTGTAGTGCTCCAAAGGAAGGCAATGAAGAGGCCTGGGATGGCTCTTCCTCGGGTTGATTGGAAAATCTGCACTTCCAGGCTGGATTCGGCTCCGTGCACGACAGAAGAACGAGCAGGGAAGCAGCTTCCTGCCGTGGCTTGGCCTGTGTTTTCCTGTGGAATGTGCTGTCCCATGGGGCTTGTCCCCAGCAGGATGAGACAGAGGGGCCATTATCCCAGTTTTGGGATGATGCACATGGCTTGGCCATCCCTGGGTGTCCCAAGCACCCGCTCTGCTCGTTGCTGTTGTCCCATTGCAGCAGGCAAAGGCGAGGAGGAGGAGAAGAAGTGTTGCAGAGGTGGAGACAGGCGAGCTCCTGGGGGAACCTTCCCTGGAGAGGCTTTTTGGATACCCCCAGCACTCGGGGGCATCTGCTGGGGCTGGTGAGGGCTGGCCCCCGGCTGTCCAGGCTGAGTTTCCAGCATCCAAATGGCTTTTGTGGCGGATGAAGTAATGGAATATTTATAACCGAGTCCTTTTTCCCAGTGAAGGTCCCTTTCATCTGCCTCCCTTCATTAGGAGGAAACTGTTGAGTTCATGAAGAATTGGAGACGATTTTAATTACGGGGCAACCGCAAGCAGGAATTAATCTGGCTCTTGGGTTCGGAGAAGCTGCATTAAGTGACGGCCTTAAAACTTGTAATAACAGCTCTGCACATACCTGAGCCCTGTGATGTGGGGTGAGACCCACTCCAAACGCTTAAAAACCAGAAATTCCTGCCCCGTGAATTCATCTTCCCATCTCCCTCTGCGCTCTGGGCAGCCTCTGGCTGCGGGATGGCCCGTGCCTACGTGTGGGTCCTGTGCTGGATCCCTTCCCTCACCCCTCTTGTGGTTCAGGAGGGCTGGAACAAAAGCCCGGGGGTGGGTTGGAGTCATGGAATCGTGGAGTGTTTTAGGTTGGGAAAGACCTCTAAGATCGCGTCCAATCGTTCCCCCACCACTAATCCACATCCCCAAGTGCCACATCCCCACATGGCTTTTAAATCCCTCCAGGGATGGACATATCTGATAGGGCAATGTTATTTTTTTAAAAAATGGATATTTTGGCAAGGAGGGGATGAGTTTGGATGATGGGAAATGGGCTGGATCTGCCTGGAGGCTGCAGATCTGGCTGAGTTGAGCAGGGGGCACTGTGATATCTGGTGGGTACCATGGGGGTACAAACCTGATCCAAACCCATCAGGAGAGAGACCCATCTGCTTCCTTTGAATCTATGGAGTGGGGAAAATGCTGCCTGTGCATCAAGCCCCTCCTCTCATCCATGGAATTTACGTACTCGGAGCAAAACCCCACCTCAGCCGGCAAGTTCAAGCGATGTTAAATCCCCAGCCTGGAATTGCATCCAAAGTTATATTTCCAATGAGAGCCTGTCACGCTGCTCCAGCACCTCCATCTGCACCAAGCCCAGCCTCTCCCTGCCCTCAGTGTTTGCAGGATCCCGGGATGAATAAATCCCTCGCCGAGTCAGCAGCGCCGGCCCCGGCTGCTTTTCCAAGCAGGTTCGTGGTGTGATGTTTTCTTTGCAGCAGAGCTTTGTGACAGGATTTATCCCATGGCATCAGTACGAGGGAGGGAGACAGTATTCCAGCAGCCTGTGCTGGAAAACACGGCGGATCAAGGAATTTTCTCTGGAATTACAAGGGGTTTCCAGTGTGTTCCTGTGGAGTTTTAGTGCTCTTTTCCCTATAGCATGAAAAACGTGGCTGGAAGAGCTGAATCTCCTGGAACTGCAGAGGCTGATCCATGCCCAAATCCTTGTTCCCGGTGTTTTTTCCAGCTGGCTTCGCTCTCTGGATGGAAAACCCTTTGGAAAACTGCCCGGGGTGGAGGTTCCCACTTGGAGTGTGGGATGACCCCCTCTGCTGCGTGGCAATCCAGGGGGGGCTCTCCCTGCAGTCCAGGATCTTTCCAGCTTGGAGCCAGGAAGGTTGGACCAGATCTTTAAAGGTCTCTTCCGAGCCAAACCATTCCATGGCTCTCTGTTTGTGCCTCACATCGACGCTTCCGCCGGAGCAGGAGCGGCTCCGAGGGCAGCGGCTCCGGGGTCCCGGGGAATCAAAGCTGACATTGTCGGAATGAGCAGCAGATGCTTGGAAAGAATTTGCCGGCGTCTGGCCGAGGCTGCTGGAGGCACAGCACCCTGGGAAGGGCTTTGTGTGCCCCCTTGCTAAACCTGTGCAGCTCCAAGTGCTGGCAGAGCCCCCGGGGAAGCTCCTGGAACTGAGGGGGTTCTCCATAGGGACCATTCCCTGTGTGGTCAGCTGGTGGAATGTTCTCATTCAGCAGCAGGAACTGGGGTGTTTTCTGAAGAAGTGTCAAAATGTATGGTTTGGGGTTTTTTTCCTCTGATATCTGTGCTCTGCTGACAGCAGCTTGTGGGGTTTAGTCCTTGGTGCTCTGGGAACAATCCAGGCTGCAGGAGGAGGAGGGAATACAGTGACTGGGGATGAACAGCCCTGGGATGGCAGAGATTGGCAGGACAAGGGGGAATGGCTTCCCACTGCCAGAGGGCAGGGATAGATGGGATATTAGGATGGAATTCTTGGCTGTGAGGGTGGTGGAGCCCTGGCACAGGTTTCCCAGAGAAGCTGTGGCTGCCTCTGGATCCCTGGAAGTGTCCAAGGGCAGGTTGGACGGGGCTTGGAGCAACCTGGGCTAGTGGAAGGGGTCCCTGCCCATGGCAAGGGTTTGGAACTGGATGATCTTTAAGGTCCCTTCCAACTCAAACCATTCCATGATTCTAAGAGCACCGTGGTGCCCTGGGGAAGCTCTGGGTAGGGGCTGATGCCCATCAGGGAATCCTGGTGATGGATTCACCAGTAGGTCAGGAGTAGCTGTAGTTCTGAGCCAGCTGTACCCACGGAGCTGCCATGGGAAGATGCTCTCATGATTCCATTGGGGCTGCAGGATACCTGTGGATGGGAGCAGGGCACAGGGGGTGCCGGAGGGTGCCCTGGGATGCGGTTGCTTTTCCAGGGATGCGGCTCCTCCTCACCACAACCCCTGCAAGTCACAGCACGCCCGGCCCTGCGCCAGGGCACGGGAGCTGCCGGGCACAGGGCCGGGAGAGGATCTTTGCCAAATACCTTCAGCCCCACTTCATTCACCGCTGGGGCTTTTAATGAACCTTGAAAGCAAGCCGGGCACTGTTTGCTCCGTTTGGGATCAGTCGTGTCTGGGCACGGCAGGGACGCTCAGCCACGCTGCACAAACACAAGCACAGATGCAGCACGTGGCCACAACGTACAGGGCCAAGGCACAGCCTCAGTGCATGGCCACAAGGCCTGGGTACTATGGACAGGGGCCGTGCATGGCCACGATACACAGCTGTGCTGGGGGGATGCCACGCGTGGGTGTCGTGATGCAGCACCACGACGCCAGGGTGCAAGACACGGCCACAGCTCGCCGCCACAGTGCATGGGGGCAGTGCCTGCCTGGCCACAGCTCACAGCCACGGTGCTCAGATGCAGTGCAGAGATGTCAGAAGGCACAGATGCAATTCATAGGTGCCACAATGCCCCACTGGATGCCACGATGCCCCGCTGCAGTGCGTGGGTGCGATGCGAGGCCGCGATGCACGGATGCAGTGCCCAGACCACAGTGCAGGGCCACGACACATCATCCCAGTGCAGGGATGCAGTGCATGGCCCCGATGCACACCTGTGACACAGGGATGCAGTGCATGGGTGCCACAAAAAGTGCACGTGCGTGAGGCGCGTCTGGGATTCGCGGGTGCGGCGCGTAGAATCCGTGATGTGCCACCACAGCATTATGCATGGATGCAATACACACAGGCAGGGTGCCCAGCCAAGATGCAACGCACGGATCCAGTGCCCAGGCACGAGGCACAGCTGTGATACACCATCCCAATGCATGGAATGCGATGCATTTTTGAGCTGCATGGATGCAACGCACAGAATCCACAACACACGGACGCGGTGCTGGGTGAGCCCTCGGTGGTGCAGACCCAAAGTGCCATGGTGGCATCACCTCCTCATTTCCCAACTTCTGCAAAGCCCCAGGGGACCACCACCAACAAAAAAAAGGCACCTCGGGGCACTTTTTCCCTGCTGCACAAACATGCAAGTTCCAGGCTTTCGGAAGCCAAAGGCATTTCCAGCTAGACCAAAGCAAATATTTGGTGACAAGGGAGACACCCTGCTGTCCTGGTGCCAGCGTAAATCTGTGGGTTAGGAAAAGGCTGAACTAGTTTGGAGTTTAAAGGTCCTTCCTCGTGGTGTTACATGGGAGTTTGTGTCCCTGTGGATGGTTGGTCGTGGGGTAAAAAGTGCTTAAGGAATATTCACCTTTGGCAATGAGGGTTGCATGGGGTCAGTGTTAGGATGGATTCGCCAGCTCTGAATGGCAATTCCCATCTGCAAATCACTGTTAGTGCTTGGGTGGTTTTATTTAACCCCAGCAAAGAGTTGGAACTGGGAGGGATATGGGGGACCTGTTATGGGACCCCACACTATCTCCTGGCCTTTCTGCAGCTGGCAGGGAAACCTCCCACATCCCACACCGCTCCTTCCTGGCACAGCCGGGTTATTCCCAGCAGATAAACTTCTATTTGCTTTAAATATGCCAGGAAAACCTTTCCTGAGGTTTTTCTGAACCCGAGCCTGGGGAACAAAACTGCTGGCTCAGTTTTTTTCGGGCTGGGCCGCGATCCTGCCCTGACCGCGGCGCCGCCGGGCTTGGGACGGGGGGTGGCTGTGCTGGGGTGTGCTCAGGGGTTTTGGGGGACACCCTGCTTCTGGGGGGGTAGGGTGGGACGTGCTGATGGGTGGGAAGGGGTGTGTGGAGCTGGGGGTGCCACGCACAGGGCTCAGCCACGCTGTGTCCCGCAGGGATGGCGCCCGCGGGGACCGAGGCCGCCCCGGCCCGCCGGTGAGGTGCCCCCCGCCAGCCCCCCCGAGCCCCGAGCCCCCAGCACGATGAACAAACTGACCTTCCACAACAACAGAGTCATGCAGGACCGACGCAGCGTTTGCATCTTCCTCCCCAACGACGACTCCCTCAACATCATCATCAACGTAAGGCAGCGCGGGGAGCGAGGGACGGGCGGGGGAAGGACCTGGGGAACCCCCTGAGCACTGATGTTTTCATCGCACCCAGGGCCTTGCAACCATTTGCACGCTCTGGTTTTGCTGCTGGATTTGATTCCCAGCCTGGCTGCTCTCTCCCTGCCGGAGAAATGCAACAGGAGTTATTCCCCCGAAGGCTGCAGCAGCGTTTTACACTCTCCTACTTCTTCTTGACTCGGTGTTCTGCTGGCAGCAGCGGGGTTTTCAGTGAGTGACCTGCAGCTTGGCATCCCACAGGGTGGCACAAGCCCCCTCCTTCAGCCCTCTCTCCATAATCCATTCAGGATGGCAGTTCAGCCTCCCAGAGAATAAACAGGAGGGGGTTTGGCTCTGATTTTGATGTAGCTTGGAATTGGAATTTCCCCCCACTTTTTTTTTTTTTTTAAATTCACCACCACCCAGTGTTTCTTTTGACGCAGGAAAATTTTGAAGTTGCTTTCACTACTTAAAGGGAGCTTATAAAAAAGATGGGGAGTGAGTTTGTACACGGGCAGATCATGTTAGGATAAGGGGGAATGGTTTTAAACTAAAAGAGGAGAGATTTAGATTAGGTGATAGGAATAAATTCTTGCCTGTGAGGGTGGGGAGGCCCTGGCACGGGTTGCCCAGAGAAGCTGTGGCTGCCCCATCCCTGGAAGTGTCCAAGGCCAGGTTGGATGGGGCTTGGAGAAACCTGGGCTAGTGGAAGGTGTCCCTGCCCATGGCAGGGGGTTGGAACGGGATGATTTTTAAGGTCCCTTCCAACGCAAACCATTCTGGGATTCTGTGGTTCTATGAATGTTCTGTTTTCTGCCCCCCAAAACCATGTCCCCAGTGCTGGGCTCCTCCACCACCCACTGCTCTCGAGCTGCCCTGTGGTCCCTTGTGCATCCCCCCACTGGCAGAGCTCTGGTCTCCTCAAAGCACCCCAAGCTTTTGGAGACTTCCATAATGACCCCGTGGAAAACTGAACCCCACAGCCCAGCCTGGCACCCCATATCCTTCTCAGGGTTCTTGTGAGAGGTTTGGTGGTGCCTGCCCTGCTCAGGTGGGCACAGATGCAGCCAGGACCACTCATGGGGTGGGGTTATTTTGCAGGTGAAGATTTTGTGCCACGAGTTACTGGTGCAGGTGTGTGACCTCCTGAGGCTGAAGGACTGTCACCTCTTCGGGCTCAGCGTCATCCAGAGTAAGTCAGGGGCTTATGCCATGGGTTTGGTGGTCCAGCCATCATTGCTCAGCAAGAAATGATGCCACCAGGTTGGGGGGTGCATCCAGAGGGGGGGTGCATCCAAATTAACCCTTTTGGTGGCCTCGTTAGGTGATGAGGAGGGCGAGGTCAGGGCGGGGTGCAGGACACGCGTGGGGATTCTGATGCCACCTCTGTCCCACGCAGACAATGAGCACGTGTACATGGACCTGGCCCAGAAACTCTACAAGTACTGCCCCAAGGAGTGGAAGAAGGAGGCCAGCAAGGTCAGCGGTGAGGTCTTGCATGGAGAGCTGACGGCAGTAAGGCCACCTCTGTCCCCGTCGCAGGTCACTTCCAGGACCCGGGAATGCAGCCGAGGGGTGGGGTGGGGGCACTTAGCCAGTGTGGGAGACTAGGGGGGGGGGGATGTGCAAAATGAGTGAAACCAGGGTGGTGATTGATGGTTGGCATTCCAAGTGCCATTTTTTAACTTCCTTCCTTCAGCAGAGTTTTTAAGATCCCTTCTTCCAATTTCTAAAATAAATTTGTTTTGGTTTTTTTTTCTCTCTCTCGCCAAAGCACCTTTTCATTATTTCAGTGCCACGTGCCAAGGGGTTGGTGTCAAGGCTCCAGTGCTGGCACTGAGATGGGGACTGGTGGATAATGGCCTGGGAGAGGGATAGCAGCTGTGGTGGGGGCATGCAGCCCCCCTGGGGGTCTGAAACCCAACCACCTGCTCCTTCAAATCCAAATCCCCTTCGAGTTGCAGCAGACTGAAGGTGGGGGAGAAATGGGTGTCAGACTCTTAAATGAGGAAAAAAGTACCACCAGAGTGAACTCACCCATGTGGGGCAAGGGTTGGCCGTGAAGGACATGACCCCCAGAGAGCTGAGCTGAGGGACTGGGGCACAATGCCAAGGTCTCCACAGGAAGCCTGAAAATCTGCTCCGTTCCAGGGGATCGACCAGTTTGGCCCCCCGATGATCATCCACTTCCGAGTGCAGTACTATGTGGAGAACGGGAGGCTGATCAGGTAGGGTGCTCTCCCCTGTCCCTGCTCACCTGGGCACCTGCTGGGCTGGGTGTGCAGCCTTGGGATGCTGTGGAATTCTGCTGGCATCCCAAAAGCTGAAGCTGTCTGTGGGTGGGTGCTGAGTGGCTTTTCCTGCCACACAGGGGCAGGTGGGGACACTGCCACCAGCCCGTGATGCAAAGCCTTTCAGGGAGGCTGGGGACGTCATGTTTAGGGATTTATTGGAGTTTAACCCAGGGCACAGCCTGATTTTAACTCACCTTTGTGCCTGTGGCCAGGTGGGAGCTTCAGGTTCTGCTTCAGGGGCAAAGTGATGTTCAGGGTGTTGGGGACGTGGTGGCATCCCATGGGGATATTTTGTGGGAGGTTATTCCACCTGGCTGCAGTGCAGATTTACACTGCTGAGTGGGAAAAGTGAGCCAACAACTCAGCAGTCAGCCCTGCTCACTCCCTAAGAGATTCCCAGCAGGAGGAAGGTGCTGGAGTGGTCTACCACCCCGTGGTCTTGGCTGTGGGGTACCCTGCTGTACCCCCTAACCCTGCTGCACCTCCTACCCTACTATTTCCCCTAACCCTGCTGTACCCCTAATCCAGCAGTATCTCCCAACCCTCCTGTACCTCTAAGCCATGGGAGACGACCCTGAGAGATTTAAACCTGCAGGTGCCCAAAGGTGACTTTTTTTGGGGGAGCAGACACAGTCCACGTGACAATGACAAAACTGGCTCCTCTCCCCTCTGCCCCTCTCTCCTCCCTCTCTCCCCTGCTCCCGCAGTGACCGGACTGCACGTTACTACTACTACTGGCACCTGAGGAAGCAGGTGCTGCATTCCCAGTGTGTCCTGCGGGAAGAGGCCTATTTCCTCCTCACTGCCTTCGCCCTCCAAGCCGACCTGGGAGACTTCAAGCGCAACAAGCACTACGGGAAGTACTTCGAGCCCGAAGCCTATTTCCCCGCCTGGGTGAGTGTTCCGTGGTGTGGTCCCTGCTGGGAGCTTGAGGGTTCCCAGGCGGCCGCCATTCCGGCTGCATCCCTATCTCTGGCTTAATCCTGGTTATTAATAACCCGGGACAGCTGCGGGGATGGAAATAGCTGTGGGAAGGGAGGGCCGGGGTTGGTGTGGGGCTGGGGCAGCTCCTGCGCTGGGGGGGATTTCTCTGTGTGGTGCTGGGATGCTCACGGGGCATTCCCTGTGTGCCAGGGATTCCCTGTGTGCCGTGTGCCAGCACAGCATTGTCCCACCTCCATAAGGTGTGGCCCCTCCAGCTTTGCAGTCCTGTGGGAGCTGGTGTCCGAGAATCATCTGGTGTCACCAGAATGGTTTGGGTGGGAAGGGATCTTCAAGACCATCTCATTTCACCCCCTGCCATGGGCAGCAACACCTTCCTCTAGATCACCCTCCAAGCTCCATCCAACCTAGCCTGGAACACTTCCAGGGATGGAAATCCACAGCTTCTCTGGGCAACCTGTGCCAGGGCCCCCTCACAGGGAAGAATTGATTCCCAATATCCCATCTAAGCCTGACCTCTATCAGTGGGAAGCCATTCCCCCTTGTCCTGTCCTCCCAGACCTTTGTCCAAAGTCTCTCTCCAGCTCTCTTGGAGCCACTTTAGTTGCTCAAAGGTCTGTCTGGAGCCTTCTCTCCTCCCTTCCAACCTCTTTCTTGGTTTTTTTTTCCTGAAATTTGCCAGCTTCTCTTTCTCTCACACATGTCACTGAGGAGTGATGGCCCTGGGTCCGTGTCCCCATTCACAGGAAGCACCTGGGCACAGCTCTCCTGGCCCAGTGGTGCAAGCTCCATGGGCTGGGCACAGGAAGCACACATGCACTTCCCAATAGGAAATCCAAACCTTATTGCTCCCATTTCCCCTTTTCCCTTGAAATCACCGCTGCCCAGGAGCTCTGGGGTGGAATCCACTCCTGAGCGAGCACGGAGCAGCTGGAAAAACTTCTCCTCTCCTCCAAACAGGTGGTTGCAAAGAGGGGCAAGGACTACATCCTGAAGCACGTCCCCAACATGCACAAAGACCAGTTTGCCCTGTCGGCCTCTGAAGCCCACCTCAAGTACATCAAGGAGGCCGTCCGGCTCGACGACGTGGCCGTGCACTACTACAGGTTGTACAAGGTGAGCCCCATCCAGGAGGTTTTGGGGTTTCTGGGATCTTGTTTTTGGCGACCCCCTCTCCAAGAAATACGTGACAGAATCACAGAACACGCTGAGTTGGAAGGGAGCCACAAGGATCACTGAGTGGAGCCCTCAGTCCTGCACAGGACCGTCCCCAAGAGTCATACCCTGTGTCTTTCTCCTGGGAACAAAGTGGTTTGTTTGCTGGGAGATGGTGCTTCACAAATCTTTTCATAGCACCCTGAAGTTAAAAAGGAGAAGCTTTTGGGAGAGCACAAGGTGCTGTCATAGAATCCCAGACTGGTTTGGGTTGGAAGGGACCTTAGAGACCATCTTGTTTCACACCCTGCCATGGGCAGGGACACCTTCCACTAGCCCAGGTTGCTCCAAGCCCCATCCAACCTGGCCTTGGACACTCCCAGGGATCCAGGGGCAGCCACAGCTTCTCTGGGCAACCTGTGCCAGGGCCTCCCCACCCTCACAGTATGATTGTATTATTAATTTGGCATGTTAATCATAGAATGGTGACTGGGGTGACTACGGGAGGATCCCTGGGCTGAGCTGGGGCCAATTTCTCCACTTCATGCTGCAAATTGTGTATTTAAAACCACATAATTTTTCCCCCTTAGGACAAAAGGGAAGTGGAGGCCTCTCTGACTCTGGGGCTGACAACACGGGGCATCCAGATCTTCCAGGTAGGTGGCTGAGGGAGGGTGAGGGCTCAGCTCAGCTCCCTGCCCATGCCAGCACCCTCAGCCAGGGCTCCCTCTCCTCTTTTTGCAGAACTTGGATGAAGAAAAGCAGCTGCTCTATGACTTCCCGTGGACAAACGTGGGAAAACTGGTTTTTGTGGTGAGTGCCACCATAGCTCTGGGGTAATCAGCACAGGAAGGATGTGAACCTCTTGGAGCAGGTCCATGGGAGGTCACAGAGATGCTCCAAGGGCTGGAGCACCTCTGCTCTGGAGCCAGGCTGGGAGAGCTGGAGGTGTTCAGCATGGAGAAGAGAAGGCTCTGGAGAGGCCTGAGAGCCCCTTCCAGGGCCGAAAGGGGCTCCAGGAGAGCTGGAGAGGGACTTGGGACAAGGGATGGAGGGACAGGACAAGAGGGAATGGCTTCCCACTGCCAAAGGGCAGGGTTAGGGCAGATATTGGGAAGAAATTCTTGGCTGTGAGGGTGGCGAGGCCCTGGCACAGTTTGCCCAGAGAAGCTGTGGGTTTTCATCCCTGGAAGTGTTCCAGACCAGATTGGATGGGGGTTGTAGCAACCTGGGATAATGGAAGTTGTCCCTGCCCGTGGCAGGGGGCTGGACTAGATGGTCTTTAAGGTCCCTTCCCACCCAAACCACTCTGTGATTCCATGATCCCCAGGCAGAGCATCTCCTGGGCTCTGACTTGGGCGTGGGGTGCAGTTGCCCAGACCTCAGGCGGGTGATTACAGTCCCTAAGTTAACCATGGGCTGCAGCAGGACGGGGCGAGCACTGAAGTATTTTCCTCTTCAGGGCTGATCTCTCCCTTCTCCCACACAGGGCAAGAAGTTTGAGATCCTGCCTGACGGGCTGCCCTCTGCCAGGAAGCTCATTTACTACACGGGGTGCCCGCTGCGCTCCCGGCACCTGCTGCAGCTGCTGAGCAGCAGCCACCGGCTCTACATGAACCTGCAGCCCGTCCTGCGCCAGGTCCGGCGCCTGGAGGAGAACGAGGGTAGGTCCCCTGGTGTCAGGCTGCCAAATCCCACCGGTCACAGGCTCCCACCAGGCATTTCTGCCTCTAGGAGTGCCTGCCCCGTGGCTGGGAGCGTGTCAGGGCTCTGCGTCCTACACCCCATCCCTGCCCAGCAGGATAATCTCCTGGCCCCAGATACTAAGGGATACAAGTCCTGCTAAGGGGTTCTAAGGGATACAAGATCCAAGCCCTGCTGCCATCCCTGATGGCCCAGTTCCTCCCAGTGCCCCCGTGCAGCATTTCCCAGTGCCCCTCATCCCGTCTCCAAGCTTGGAAAGCCATTGTGAAAGCATCAGATCTTCTTCCTCCTCTTTCCCCTCCTCATCTTCCTCTTTCTCTTCCTCATCTTCCTTTTCTCCTTCCTCCTCCTTTTCTTATTTCTTCTCTGTGTCCTACTCATCTTTTTTATCCTCCTCCTCCACATCTTTTTCCTCCTTATCCTCCTCATCTTATTCCTCATCCTCATTTTCATCCTCCTCTTTTTTTGTTTTTCTCCTCCTCCTCTTCTTCCTCCTCTTCCTTTTTCTCTTCCTCCTCTTCTTCCTCTTCCTCCTCCTCCTCTTCTTCCTCTTCCTCCTCCTCTTCCTCTTCCTGCTTCTCTTCTTACTCTTTCTCATCTTTCCCTTTTCCATCTTCCTTTTTCTTCCTCTTCTTCTTCTTTCCCCTCCTCTTCTTCCTCTTCCTCTCCCTCTTATTCCTCCTCGTCCTCCTCATGTGCTTCCTCTTCCACCTACTCCTCAGCTTCTTCTTCTTCATCATCTTCCTCCTTCTCCTCATCTTCATCTTCCTCTTTTCTTTTTTTTCCTCCTCTGCCTGCATCTCCTAATTTTCTTTCTCCTTCCCTTCTTCTTCCTCCTCTTCCTCAACTCTTGTTCCTCCTCCTCCTCCCTGTTTGAGGGACAGGACAGCACAGAGCACAGCAAGTTTGAGGCCCCCCATCCCACCATCCCTCAATGCCCCCAGGGCAAGGCTGGCTCCGGGTGTGTCCCCACGCTGGGCTGGGGTGACAGTTCCCCTGGGTGCCCCTGTGTGCCAGGGTGGTCCGTGCCCTTCCAGGGAATCCAGGACCCCCTGGGAGATCGGGATGCAGGCTGCTGACGTTGTTCTACCCTGCAGAGAAGAAGCAGTACCGGGAATCCTACATCAGCGACACCCTCGACCTGGACATGGAGCAGCTGGAGAAGCGCTCGCGCGCCAGCGGCAGCAGCGCCGGCAGCATCCGGCACAAGCGGCTCTCCCGGCATTCCACCGCCAGCCACAGCAGCTCCCACACCTCCGGCATCGAGGCCGACCCCAAACCCAGGGAGATTGGGCCCGACGACGGCTTCTCCGGCGCCGGCGCCCACCGCAAGCTGAAGACCTGCAGCTCCATGACCAGCCACGGCAGCTCCCACACCTCCGGCGTGGAGAGCGGCGGGAAGGACCGGCTGGAGGAGGACTCCCAGGATGACGGTGAGACGCCGGTTTGGGCTTTCCAGGGGGTGGTCGGAGGTGGGGGAGTCACGTCAGTGGCTCATCCCAGCTTCTTGTCTCTGGCAGAAATCGAGATGCTGGTGGATGACCCCCGGGAGCTGGAGCAGGCTGGAGACATGGAGGTGAGCCCCGACATGTGCGTCTACATCACGGAGGACATGCTGCTGTCCCGCAAGTTCAACGGGCACTCGGGTAAGGTGGTGGCCGCTCTCACTTCCAGTTCCCCGATCCAAGTCATACCTCTCGGGCTTGGAATGAGAGGGTGGTTAAAGTCCCTTCCAACCCAGGTCATTCCGTGATTCTCTGGTGTTCGGCAGAGGGGAATTAGCCCAAAGGGTCCATTTGGGACACTGGGAAAAGCCGCTCGCTCAAGTGGGATGAAGGAGAGTTGGGGTTAAAAAAAAGAGGAAACTGCCTCAAGTTGTGCCAGGGGATGTTTAGATTGGATATTAGGGGAAAAATTTTCCACATGGAACAGGTGGTCCAGTTCTGGCACAGGCTGACTGGGGAGGGGGTGGAGTCACCACCCCTGAGGGATTTAAAAGCCACGTGGATGTGGCACTTGGGGACATGGGTTAGTGGCGGCCTTGGCAGTGCTGGAGGAATGGTTGGACTCCATGATCTTCTCTGGAGCTGTGCCTGCACTCAGGGAGTCACCCACATTTCCAGTTCCATGCTGGGAGGTTTCTGAGGTACCAGGCTCCCTGGGGATGGCTTTGGATGGATGGAGGGGGGCAAATTTGGGATGCTCTGTAGGTAGTGGCACCCCACTGAGCAGAGGGTGCCTTTGCCCCAAAGCAGGGACAAGCCCCAGAGGGAGCAAGGTTCAATCCCAAGAGAGCTGAGACACCTCAAAATAACCTTTGCCCCCTCCTCTTCCTCCCTTCTCCACTCAGGGCTTATCGTGAAGGAGATCAGCTCCTCCACCTCCAGCTCCTCAGAGACGGTGGTGAAGCTGCGGGGGCAGAGCACTGACTCCCTGCCCCAGGTGAGCGGCCCTTGAGGGGGGTTTCAGTGGGGCTGCCACTGGGGTTTCGGGATCCCCTGGATCTTCCTGGAGGGTCCTGAAACCTCTTTGCTCTTCCCAGACGTCGTGCAGGAAACCGAAGACATCGACGGACCGGCACAGCCTGAGCCTGGACGACATCCGGCTCTACCAGAAGGACTTCCTCCAGCTGGCCAACCTGTGCCAGGACACGGCGCAGAGCTACACCTTCGGCTGCGCCCACGGGCTGGACGAGGACGGGCTCTACTGCAACGGCTGCCTGGCCCAGCAGTGCATCAACATCCAGGAGACCTTCCCCGTCAAAAGAACCAGCAAATACTTCTCCCTGGACCTCACCCACGACGAAGTCCCCGAGTTCGTCGTCTGAGCGCCTCGGGGAAGGGGCAGGACCGGCTGCCCGCCCTCCGGGGGTTTTGGGGGGGAGGAGGATGGGGCTCCCTGCCCTGCACTGGGGGGGTCCACAGCGCCTTCCCCCCGCTCCCTGCACGCTGAGGCCATGGGAACCATGGCACCGGGAGGATTGTCCCGATGAGGATCCCTGGGGAACGGCGGATCCGCCCCGGAGGAGTTGGTGCCGAACACAAGTTGTCCTGTTTTGACTGGGAGAAGCACAACTCGCTCGACCAGCAGAAGCCCACCCGTGTTTTCTCGTGGTGGCCTCTTCCCCTCCTCGCCCCCCGTCCGGCGGCGACGGCTCCGTGTTGGCAGCTGGAGAGAAAGTGCCAGACTGTTGAGTTCAAGTCAAGCCAAAGAAATGTAAATAACCCTAAAGGCCAGTATGGGAAGGGAGAATTAAGCAATAATCGATGTTCCGTGGAGGAAGGCACGGCTGGGGCAGAGCATCATCCCAGTTCTTCCAAAAACACGTGCTGCGGGTCAGGCCAGAGCGGTTCCCAGCGAGGTGGATGGTGGCTGGGAGTTGGCAGAGCCATTTGCAACTTGGTTTTATCTTTTTCTTGAATTTTTTTTTTTTTTGTGAGAGCAAAACCCCAAAAAAAAACCCCACCCCCCCAAAAAAAGAAAGCAAAGAAGGATGGAAAAGATGGAAAAGAATAAGTCCCCTGTAAGGATATTGCAATAACGCATCTGAAATGTTGAATATCTAGAGAATACATATATAAATATATCGAGGTATGTATGTTTATATATGTCTGGATCTTATAGACCCATTTGCATTTTACTCCTGCTCTAACATCCCTTTTATACAAAGGATCTGCCTCTCTTCTCTCGTGAACTCTATAAATAATCATATTTTTTTCTAAGCACTAAGGTGAGAAAATAAGACTTTCCTCTCGAGGAGAATATGTATGCAACTGCCTTGTATGTGTGGCTCTTCCCGGTACAGTCTCCGTTGTATTTTCCCAAGGCTTTTCATGTGTCTTTAAGTCTCTTACAGTTGGAATAATTCTGCCAGAGGATGCTGGTGACGTGCTGGAAAAATCCAAGGGCGGTTTCTGAGTGTGTCCTAGGGAAGCCAGACAGCCCAGGCGGAATATTTGCCGTCGGTACCGGAGGGTGAAGCGTTACAGAGCTAATGTTCACAGCACAATGCCTTTTTAGTGGATATTTTTAATTAGAGTTTAGCCATTGACAGCCAAAGTTCTGCCATATTTTGATACACCACCGTTTTTTAAACTGGAAGCTTTTCTTAAAAAAAAAAAAAAAAAAGAAAATGATAATTATTTTATAAATAAGCACAATCTTATTTTTGTAAGAAATGCTGGGGGGAGGGAGCCAAGAAAGGGGAGCTGGTACCAAAAGAAAGGGAGCGTAGCTAGAGGCGCAGTGCCAAAAAACCTCGGTGTTATTGGGATGGTTGGGATGTGGGAGCAGGTGTGGGAGAGCTTCAGGTGCTGCCGTGGGACTGTGGCACTGGCAGCATGTCCCCACCCCAAGATCCTGCCTGGCACGAGGGATTTTAGGGGAAAATAATGTTGATATCCAAGTGCTGCCAGGGCAAGCAGGAGGATGGTGGTCCCTAAAGCATCCTTATCTCCCTAAATCCACACAGGGCAGCTGGTGGATGCTGCCTGGGGGCTCGGGTGCCCTGCTCTGCTTTTGGGGAGACCACGGCAAACACCCCAAAAGCCTCTTCTGTGGGTGCCATATCCCAGGCTGGGATCCTGTTTGCCTCTCCAGGCCCCCATCCATGGCTGGATTTGTGGTGTGTGCACCAGCAACGTGTGTTTCCATGTTGGTACAGGCAGGAAAATTCCCCAAATTTCCCCCTCTGCTGGGGGGTGATGCTGGCACCCCCTCCATCCTTGGGATCCTCACCCACGGCCCTGCAGAAACACAGAGCTGGAGGGGAAAAAAAGGGGATAAACTGTGGAAAGAAATGCTTGACACTGCTCAGAATTGGGCAGGGGGCAGCTAAACCAGGGCCTCTCCATTCCTCCCCCCTCATCCCGTCATCCTGAAGCTGGACTGGAGCGTTGGAGTGATGGGGTTGGGATGATGTTGAGGGCTGTGATGGAGCTCACCCCTGGACAAGCAGGAGGGGTGCCAGGGAGCAGGGGGGCACACAGAGGTGCCATTGGAGCAGGGGGGGACACAGAGGTGCCATTTATTCCCGTTTATTCCGCAGGTGGCCGAGGCAGCTCCGGCGGGGACCGGGGGTGGGCGTGCCCGCCCTGCCCCTCGGGGGCCGTTCCCCCTGCAATAACGAGCTGTCTGTCTGCACAAAATAGTCCTTTCTGTGAAAGGATCTTCCCGTCGGGGCGATGGGAGAGCCAGTGACTGTGTTGCAAAAGGAACAAAGAAAAAAAAAAA
>VYXB01010175.1:98093-151818 GCA_013397135.1 Pachyramphus minor | reverse complement strand
ACTGAGTGTGGCCCTGAGTGCGCATGCGTTATATACGGCTGTCCTTTTGCCCTTTCTTTCCATGTGACTCTCGGCTTCTTTCGAGGAAGTGCGCATGCGTTCTTTCTATTGCCGCAGTGTTGCAGGTGTCAGGGGCGAGTGTGCGCGCAGGCGCAGTGCGCCCTGCGCGGCTGCGGTTGCCTCGCCGGGAGAGGCGGACCAGCGCTGCAGGAAGGGCGGTGTTCGGCTTTAGCGGCCTTTCTTAGTCGAGCTTTTATTTTCTAATAATTTTGCTTTGCATTTGTATTTTTTCTGGTTTTTTCGCTTTCGAGAATAAATATTTTTCTATCCTGTTTTCTTCTTGTTTTCGTTTTCTATTTATTTTTAAAATTTAATGTTTTATTTTAAAATTTTACATTTTAAAATTTCTATTTTTCTTTTTTATTTTTAATTGTATTTTTATTTGTTGTATTTTTAATTTATTTTGGGGGGCTATTTCATTTTTCTTTTTCCTTTTTTTTATTTTGAGGGGTGTTCGGTTTTGGTTTTTCTGTTTTCTTTTTATTATGATTTTTTAGTATAATTATTTTTTCTGATAGTTTATTTTCCTTTTTTCTATTCTTTTTGTTTTCGTATTCTATTTCATATTTCATCTTTTTATTTTCTCGTTCTCTTTCAGGGTTTACGCCGTGCACTTTTAGGGGACCTTGCGGGATTGACCGAGACAGCAGCCGATGGCGCCGCGGTGCTGCTGACAGAGAGACGGTGCGAGTTATCCTGTGGGAATGAGCGAGCGGCGCGCGGTCACGGCAGCCACTGGGGCGCTGGGCAGCTGGAATGGCGGGGCTGGCTAGTTCCTGGTTCTCGGGACGCTCTCGGGGAACACCAAGAGATTTCCCAAGTGCAATTCTTGCCGACAGGCTGAGTTGCCCAGGAGGAAACCTTTCCCAAGAAGTGATTTTCTTCTATCTAATAATATGCGCCCAGTTTGTTCCATGTGGAAATAAAAGTGTTTAATAGCTAAAATCCCACGGAAGCTCCTGGCTGATTCCAGCAGCGAGCTGCCTTCAGCCTCCCACACCTCGGCAGTTCTCAGAAGGAGCAGTTCCAGCTGCCTTCCTTCGGAGCCCAGCGCCACCCCGGCATCTCTCCTGCGCAGCCCTGCCGAGACCACCGAGGGAACCGACCGCCGGGCCTGACCGCTCCCTCCCTGCTCTGCGCTCTGCCCTCCCGCCCGGGCTCGGCGGGGCTGTGCCGGTTCTCCTCTCCCCGGTTCCAGTCGCGCAGCCCGAGCCGTCCCAGCATCGCCGTTGCGCGGCAGGGCGGTCCCGCCTTCTTAAAGGCCGTGGGAGGCAACCGCGCCCCCCACCCCCCGCAGCGGCCGAGCGGTGAAGGCGCTCGCCTAGAACGCCGCTTGGTTTTCACCTACGGTTCCAATGCAACCCTCGGACACTGGCTAAATCTTGGCTAAACACTACCCAAACCCCCCCTCCCAATTTGCCTTTTCATCTGAAACCCACCACAGTCCTCAGATGAAATGCACCACAGGAGACAGCAGTGCCACTTTGTGCCTTCTGCCAACACAACTTGCACCAACGGCCTTAACCCCTTTTTCTGCCTGCAAGCTCAGACCACACATCCTGGTGCGGGGTGGCACCCACTGCCCAACCTCTGACCTCCACCTCCTGCTGACCCAAGGCAAGAAAAAGAGCTGGTTGCTGTCTCTCACCCCTATCCCAGCATTGTGCTCTCCAGGGACAAACTGTTCCCCCCACGGCAGCCCTTCTCTAACTGTAACCGGAAGCCAGTGGACAAACCCTCATGGGCTCCGATTGTTCCCTGGTGCCAGAAAGTTCATTCTGCCCCTCAAGATTCTCTCTGATTTTACCTCCAAAATATTCCTTTTTCATTGCACATTCCCCCACATGTTCTACCCCCAAGGTTGTTCCTACTTGCCCCTCATTTTTACCTCAGAATATGCCACGGCCTGGGAAATCAGGGGCAGGGCTAAGGCTTGCTGGTGCTTTGCACAAAGGAGCTATGGACACCACTGCACCTCCAAACCGCCCTGTTTCCAAGGCTGTGCATTAAAAATCAGCAATTCTGCTTGCTCAGGCCCTACAGGACTTTCAGCTCTAGCCCTACAGTCCCTGTCCCAAGATCACTGTCCCTATCCCAGCCCCCATCCCTGTCCCAGCCCCTCAGTGCTTTCAGCTCCAGACCCACAAGCTTTATTTCACTGCCCGCTCTGCTCTCGCAGCAGCAGCTCCACATCTTCACACCGCCGCCATGGGAAGCTCCTTCAGGTTCTCACTGCAGAATCTTCATTTTGGCTCCAGCTCCCACCCCACCATCCCAATCCCAGCCCTGCAGAGCCCCTGAGCCCCCAGAGAGGGTCTGAGAGTACCCCAAGAGATCAGTGTGAGTCAGTGTAGCAGGGCTCTTCATCCTGGAATGTGGTCAAGCAACGAAATATTCAAGTTGGTTCATAGAATCATAGAATCAGATGGGTTGGAAAGGACCTCTGAGATCTGCAAGTCCAACCCTTGATCCACTACCACTGCAGCTACTAGACTATGGCACTGAGTGCCACATCCAGTCTCTTCTTGAACTCCTCCCTGGGCAGCCCATTCCAATGCCTGATTATCCTCTCTGTAACGAATTTCTTCCTAATATCTAACCTAAACCTCCCCTGGCAGAGCTTAAGACTGTGCCCTCTTGTCTTACTGCTGGTTGCCTGGGAGAAGAGACCAAACCCCACCTGGCTACAGCCTCCTGTCAGGGAGTTGTAGAGAGTTTTCACGCTGTCAAAACCCCATAATCACAGCTCCTGAGGCGTGTGTGTGCTCCATGGGTTTTTCCAGGACCCACACTGCAAGCAGCATAAGGGAACATGGGCACCAACCATCCCACCCTTTTGGTATCTCTTGTGTTACTTTTCACTGTCAGTGGCAACCTGCCTTGGAGGGGTCCTTTCTGCCCACTAACAGGTACCAAAGGTAGTGGGACCCAGCACTGACTGTGGTGGCATCCTTGTGCTTCACACTCTGGTTACTTCTGCCTCCATGCACCTCATGGAACTTCTTTGCCCATTTTCTGTGCTTCCTCATTTTATGGTTTGCTTCTGGTTGGACCAGGAAATAAATGGCATGTATGATGTGCTGTATCTTCCTGCCATGTCCAGCTGTCAGATGGTAGCATCTTCTGCCGACAAGTCTGTGCTCCAGTGTGCAGATTTTCCTGGTTTGAGATAAACAGTTTCTTGATTTTACTGCCTTTACTGCTGTGGTTTTGATTATCAGCACTGGCCATTCTTTTAACCTTCATTCTACTGTTTCTTCTGGTGCTCACACACACACATACTCTGCTCATACGAATCAAAATTTCAATTTCAAGTCTCTGGAAGCTGATTTCACTTACTACAGAGTCAGCTGAACACCAGAGGCAGGGCAAACAAGGAGATATTATAGCTGCAAGTAGAGGACATCAGAGAGGAGGATGTACAGGGATTGCATTTTAAACAGTAGCAAAAGGATGCAGCAATCCACCTACTCTTCCAGCAATGTGTAACTTTAAAGAAAGCTTTGATATTCAAGGCTGGAATCACTCACTGCCCTATGAAAATAACAGCGAGTTGGGACTCTTTCATGCAGTGATGCCTTTTGCCTCACCCAGTTGTGTTGTTTCACATAAACTGGGTCTGTTTGAAGTAGGTAAGGAAGTCAAGTACTGGGGCATTTATATTTGCAAACCATAACAACAAACAGGATAAATCCACCAATGTTTCTTTGTTTTCACTCAGGCCTGAATCAAAACCCTTCTTGAATGTATTTAAGTGGAGAATAAAACATGCTTGCCAAGACTGCATTTGCAGCTTCTTTCTGCTTTACTTTCCTACTTTGAGCTGGTAATACTGTTCCAACAAAGTATCCAGCAAAATTCCTCAGACGAGTAGTTCAGAGTTCTGAGTGGATTAATGCAGAAATGCATGTTTTCATTGGAACTGGCTGAAAAACAAAAGCCAAATAAATATAGGCAAATTGTTGTACAGCTTGCCGACTCATTATCTACTGCTTGAAGTTAGCAATATATTGCTGACTCAATGTTTGAATAATATTCTACCTTATCAGTCAGTTCTGAAACTACCTTGAGTATGGATCTCAGTTTTATCACCCTTGACAATCTGTTGACAACCTGAGAATGGATGTATCCACACCCAGAGCATAAACCAGCCCAGAACTATCAATTTACTTTTCTAAAGCTAGACCTGACAAACTTCTCCTTCTGCCTTTCCTTTTTCTATAGTTTTCAAAAATTATTTCATTTGTTCAAGTATCATAGCAAGCGGGCAGATATGGGGAATTATGCACAATGAAAAGATTGTTATATAACCTTCAGCAACAAAGAAAGAGCAAAACCACAGGCAGTCCCACCTTGGCCTTATTCCTGGAGGTGATTGTCTCTCTCTGACCTGAGCAGTGTCTGTGACTGTGTAGTTCCACATGCCTTTCAAATCAGGCATCAGCAACAGGCAACACAGGCTGTCATTCATTTTATTTTCAAGGTTAACTTCCTGATCCAGAGGGAGCAGTTGATACTGTTCCTGAAGCCTGCATTGCCAACGAGTTGCAGTAGGAAAGCTCATCTCAAATGGATTTAGTCCTCAACTCTCTCCCCGTCTTTTTGATTCAGTATTTGCTGTGCTTCTTCCCACCCCAGACTTCAACACTAACAGGAACATAGCATTTCTGCTTCTGCCATGGTTTAACCCAGCCAGCAGCCAAGCCCAGGCTTGCTCACTCCCTAGCAGTAGGACTGGGGGAGAGAATCGGACGGGGAAAAGCTGGAAAATTCATGGGTTGAGATAAAGGCATTTTAGTAGGGAAAGCAAAAGCCATGCACACAAGCAAAGCAAAACAAGGAATTAATTTACTGTTTCCCATGGGCAAGCAGGTGTTTAGCCATTTCCAGCAGACCAGGAGCCATCATGCTGTGACCTGGGAAGACAAATGCCATCACTCTAAACGTCAGCCCTTTCCTTCTTCTCCCCCCTGCCCCTAACTTCATATACTGAGCATGATGTTGTATGGTCTGAAATACCCCCTTGGGTCAGCTGTTCCAAGTGTGCCTCCTCCCAGCTTCCCATGCACCCCCAACTTCCTTGCCAGCATAGCAATATGAGGAGCTAAAAAGGCCTTGGCTCTGTGTAAGCCCTGCTCAGAAATAACAAAAACATCTCTATTATCAACCTTGTGTTGAGCACAAATCCAAAACACAGCCCCACACCAGCCACTGTGAAGAAAATGAACCCCACCCCAGCCAAAACCAGCAGATCTTCACAGCCCTGCCAGGACACTCGCTGCTGCGAACGGCACTGATCAGCAGTTGACTGTTAATCAGGAACAAAGAAAAGTAATGGCATTCCTACATAAATACTACAAATATTTGCGTATGCTATGGGGTTTTTCCTACATTATATGCCTAATGATCTGTATTAGATTCACATCAGACTTATGCAGAGAGAGCAGAAGTCAGCAAGGAGGTGAAGAAATGTGCCTGCCCCATCCCTGAAGTGTCCAGGGCCAGGTTGGACGGCGCTTGGAGCAACCTGGGCTGGTGGAAGATGTCCCTGCCCATGGCAAGGGTGAAACTAGATGAGTTTTAAGGTGCCTTCCAACTCAAACCACTCCGCGGTCCTGTAATTATACGAAACCCCCACACTCCTTTCAATCACTTCTTGCATTATTTGTTTTCCGGGCGATTTTCAGCCAAGAAAGCCTCCAGGCTGGGCGGTTCCCTGCGTCCTGCCCTCGGCGCGGCCGCGCTTTCGTTTTCGATTCCTCCCGAGCGCGGCCGGGCGGCGAAGCCCCGCTCCTGCCTTCGGTCCCGCCCGCTGCCGGTCCCGCTGCGCTCCCGCTGCCGGTCCCACGTTGCTCCCGGAGGCGCTGCCGTCCCGCGGCGGCCGGCGCAGGCGGAGGGCAGGATGAGCGACCCGGCCGTGTGCTGCTTCCTCACCAGCGCGCTGTGCGCTCAGGGCGGGCGGCTGGCGCTGCCGGAGCTGCAGCAGCACGCCGGGCTGTCGGCCCCGCAGCTGGCCGAGACGCTGGCGGCGGCGGGGCCCCGGCGCTTCCTGGTGCTGCGCGACGGCGCCGAGGTCCTGGCCATGACGGACGTGCGGGTCTGTCCCCGCAGGGAGTGCGGCGGCTGCGAGCGGCTGCACCTCTGCAAGCAAAACCTCATGGGCAGGTGCCACCTGGGGCCCAGGTGAGCGCGGGGGGCGCGGGCGGCCCGAGGGGAGGAGAAGGGGAGGGAGGGGGACGCCCCCCAAACCCCGCACACCCCTTGCCCGGGGACAGAGGACAGTGGTCCCCCTCGGGCACAGCCGCGGGGGGAAAGACCAAAGTGCCCGCGGTAGGCGGCAGTTTTCTAAAGCCTGCTTTTCTCTGTCAGTATTACGATTGCTTTGTTTTCCTTTGTTTTAAATCCACTCGCCTCCTCAGCCCTCGTCCCTCAGCCCCCGGGCACCTGGACGAAATAGTTCACATGTATTTCTCTCCAAAGTAAAAAGCAAAGTGCTAGCATCCCCTCTGGTTTCACTCCAGAGAGTTACAAACGTTGAGTTTTCCTGTAACTCACCGCTTCGATTATAGACCTTTATGCGAGAAACACTGTTTTGATGGCCCATGTACCTCAGTCCCGGCTTCCGGAGTACGGAGGACTCTTGGGAAGGGCAGGACAAGCAAAGGTGGTACCTAGTTTAAAAACATTAAGATAAAGGAAAACAAAAGGAAATGCAGAAGAAGCAACCCAAAAGCTTTTCCGTGACAATCAGTGGCAACAGTGAGCTCTGATCGACGAATTTCCAGTTTAAGCCATCAAGCCCCAGGGCATGCACTACTGCCATGTTAGTAACCTGCCGGTATCCCACCAGATCCTTCCTGTTCTGCCCTAGTAAAATAGATGGCTGTGTGCTCGCATCTCAAGAGCTTGGAGAGGAAAGGCTGTGTCTGTCAGAGTGGTACTAGCAAACCACTAGGATTATAAGATTTTCTTACACTTTGTTGCATTACTGATAGAACGATTAGCTTCCCTGGGATTCGCTGTTAGAAATGCCTTAAGGTGCTTGTAGGCAGTCATGCTGCATGACTGTGTGAATTAAAACATGCAATGAGGTGATTCCCTGAGTAATGATAAACAATCTGCCCTCTCAGTAGCACTAAGTATTTAAAATCACCTTGGTATGTGTTAAAAATTAATAAAGTGAAGAGTATGCTTTTCGTGGGAGGAAGGTTGATTAAAATGAGGGGAGAGAAATACTGCTGGGTGAACCACATAGATCAAGAGAGAGACAATTTTTTAACTGATAAGGTAAAATCTAGCCTTGCTTCCATCCTTTTTGTTTTAGAATCCCTGGAAAGAAAAACGTCTGTACAAGTTACTGTGGTCTTTTGTTTAGTGGAATCACAATTTTAGTCCAGTTAATCTTGTTTTTAATTAATGTTTTGCAAGTAGCTTTCCACTGTTTTGTTTTTCTTTCCTGAATGTGTTATTGAACTCAGTTGTTTAGTTATCATTGTATTTGTGGAGTGTTTTAACCTCTGACTTAGAAATATGGACTCAAGTGATGTAGATCAGGGTGTGACTGTTGGGGGAATCTGAAGTCAACTGTGGAGGAACACTGGTGATGGCTCACACCTCAAGGACTCTGTGGCTTACCTACCTTCACAGCTATTTATTGAGTGCCTACAGCACCTAATAGCGTTAGAAGACTGTTTCTCAGCATGAAAGATGGCACACTTCTGCCCTTCAGACTTTGCATCCTTGTTTATTTGCTTAGAAAGCACTGTGTCCAACGTGTAGCAGGGGTCAGGGGAGAAATATCTACTCAACTGTCTGTGAAGAAGAATTGCATCAGACACAGCCTCAGGTAAAAAAGCTTTCACAAGGTGAGTTTCAAGTGTTAGAGGCTGAAAGAGTAAAAGGATCATAGACTTCAGTCTGGACTCTGGTAAATTAACACGTACTTTTGCTGGATTAGTATGTCTAAAGGCTGCATCAAATCACCTCTTAGAGAGCTGTAGAAGCTGTATTTTCTTGTTTGGTTTTGGTTTGTTGTTTTGTTTTTTTTTTGTTTTTTTTGGTTGTTTTGCTTGTTTTGTTTTAAAAAAACAAACTTCCCAGGCAGCAAAGATATCAAATTGTGTTGTTTTCAGCTTCATTCTCTCTTTGTTTTGCTCTCCTAAACTCTTGCATATTTCCTTACATGCCATCCCTGGGACAACAGCCTTTTACATTCACAAAGTCAGGAGTGTTGCAACCTCCAGTGTTGTTGGTGTATTGCTCTAAAATTAACTTTCCCTACAGCTGTTCAGATCATGTAACATTGCCTTGTATTTTACTGGAGGTAAAGAATGAGTGGGATAGACAGACTTGGCTTCAAATTTGTGCTGCTAAGTTTTTTTAACGTGGTGTGGCCACGTCGGTGTTTAAAATGGGGATGATAAAGCTACTGTGTTTCACCGAGGAGTTATGCTGCCCGGGCTGTTCTCTGGCTAATTGCAGAGACCACCTAAATGTTTACAGAGACCACCTAAATGTTTACAGAGACTTTTGCCAAGCCCCCGTTCCCTCATGGCTTTTCTGAAGTGGTACAGTCTTCTGAGGTTCTTCTTTAAATCAGCCTGACTCATGGAGTAAACATTGATATGTGTGTCTGGTTTTTTGCAGCTCTTGTAAGTACTCACATGACATCACCAATGCTGAGAACAAAAAAGTTCTAAAACAACATGATTTGTCTGGCCTCAGCGAGAATGAGCTGCGAATCCTGCTTCTCCAAAACGACACTTTCTTCCTCCCTGATGTGAGTTGTACTGATGTCTTAAAAGAAGCTTTTTGTTCACTAGGAATGGTAGAGGGTAACAGAGAATGTGGAGTTCTGATCTGTGTCAACCTGTTAAAACGTAACAAGATTAGTCTGGATGAAGCAGGAATGGGGATGGCTATGTGTGAAAGCACCAGAAGAAACAATATAAAGGCCATAAAGTTACTCAAAACAAACAAAAACGTCAGCAGCATCATTAGAGGTTTACAAAGGGTGAGGTAAGCAAGATGCAGTTGAAAGACCACAATAATTGTAACGCTTACAGAATAAGAGGTATGACCAAAACCCAGTCTGTTGTTTCTTCTCCAAGAGATGATGGAGACTAGGAATTGAGGTCCCATTTCCTTTTCCAGTCTACCTAGGTCCACACATTTTGGTGCATGAAGGTATAAGGGAGTGAGAAAAATCTATCAGAAAATGACCAAATGACTGCAGTCATTTTTGTGTAAAATCTGTCTCTTCCAAAGTGCACTGAGTTTTCATATAGTAATTTTCTATGGAGTTACCTTTGTCCAGTTTGTATGCCAGTCATCAATTTTGTTAAATTCAGCTGAACATTCCATTTTGGGTCTACATGTGTGTATAAGGGCAATAGTGTCTCCAAGGTAAGTACTGCCTGTTACCCTTGTCTTTTGCAGGTTATAATCTCCACAGATCTGTTGACATAACAGTTCTGTTGTTTCTTTATTCCCTGCTGTGACAGTGCAGGACTTCGACAAAATAGATTTTTTAATTTTTTTTTTTTTTGTGTAGCATTTTAAACATTCCAGGAGCATGGTGCCAATAATCAAGGGGGATTGTTCCCAGTAATGAACATATAGTAGCAACCATCATTGGTTGGTATTACCCTTACTCTCTTACTGTGGATCTGTTCAGCCCCCATCCCTGGCAGGCGTCATTAATCACCTCTAATTGAGCACCTTAACTCCTATCGTGCAGTAAAATAGCAAAAACAAGAGAAAACCACGATTGATGCAGGCCCTTCATAAACCTGAGAGCAGGGAAGAGGGGTCAAAAAGCCAACTTGGCTGTTTCCTGCTTAGAAATGCTACTGATTGTGTGTGTGAGGACGTGGCATGTACAGAGCTCTCAAGCAAGGGGACACTTTGGTATTCTGTGACCTGAACTGAGGTGCAGGGTAAGGAAAAAGCACAACAGCACCACAATGTCAGGGGTTTTCACACTTTGCCTCACCTTCTCTCTGTCTGTCTCTTTTTTTTGTGTGTGTTTTTGTTTGTTTTTGTTTGGTGGGTTTTTGTTGGCTTGTTGTTGTTTTATTGTTTGGTTGGGGTTTTTTTTTGTTTTCTTGTTGGTTTGGTTTTTTATTTATTTCTTGGCAAGTGCAAGGGACAGCTGCTTTCTTGATGTAGCTAAATAGTGGATTCCCTATAGTCATGGTTTAAACCCAGATGGCAAATAAGTACCATGCAGCCATTTGGTCACTCCCCCACCCTGGTGGGATGGGGAGGAGAACTGGAAAACACGTAAAACTTGTGGATTGAGATAAGAATACTATAATAATTGAAATAAAATATACTAATAATAGCTGTGATGAGAAGGAGAGAGAGATGAATAACGCCCAAGAAAAACAAATAATTCACAATACAATTGCTCACCACCTGCTGACTGATGCCCAGCCTGTCCCTGAGCAGCGATCGGTGGCTCCCAGCCAACTCCCTCCAGGTTTTATGCTGGTCAGGATGCTCTGTGCTGTGGAATATCCCTTTGGTCAGCTTTCCTGGCCGTGCCTTCTCCCAGATCTTTGTACCCCTGCTCACTGGCAGAGCGTGAGACACTGAGAAGTCCTTGACTGCAATAAGCCCTGCTCAGCACCAACTAAAACAAGTCTGTGTTATCAACATTCTTCTCATCCTGAATCCAAACCACAGCACTGTAGCAGCTACTACAGAGAAAATTAACTCTATCCCAGCCAAAACCAGGACACTTACTTCACTGAGCCAGCACTTGCTTCCGGTTTGGTAGTTTATTCTGGTGTTCCTGTGTAAAAACTTCATCCTGCATACTAATATCTTTTAATGCATCTTCCTCCAGATGCTCTGTAGAATTGTTCTCAGCCAGATTCAGTGGCCTTAGAACTCTGAGAGCTTCAGCTTGAAATTTAAGTGGCTGCAATCTCCACTACTCTGAAGTGGTATTTTGTGTAATGGACACTCCATACAAAATGTTTGTGTTTCTAATACTCTTTCAGTTATTACCCGATTCTTTATTTTAGTTGCTTTTTTTTGCCTATTCTCTTGAGCACCAGAGCAATTCCTGTGCTCTGGCCCCTGAAACCAGTGTTTGACATAAGTCTTATGCTTTTTTCAGTAATTCTTAAAGCCAAGTTCAGGTTGTGTGACAGACACTATGAATCCAGTGAATAGTTGTTTTGCAGCTGAAACTGGCCTGATTTTTCAGTCTCTAAGCACTGCCATCCCAGCAATCTATAATTCCCTAACTGATATATAAATCTCTGTATATTCAGCTTCAATGCAGCATAAAAACTGTCTCCTGGTAGGAAGAGGGGTTGGGAGGGGACCTGTGAGAGTCCCACTGTGATGTGTCTGCCAGACAGCTGTGTGTCCTCCTCAAAGAAGCTTTCTTCTTACAGGCTGCTCCTCTGTGCTGCAGGAACAAAAGTGATGCTGTGGTGCTTGGTGGACAATATGAAGGAGTTTTTGGTGTGTGATTTGTTCCCTGGGTCTGATTCACTGCTTGTCTCTTTCTTGGTGAACAGAGGAATAAAGAAATGCTTTGCTTTTTCCATGTGTACTCTAATCTCAAAGCATTCTTCTGACCATTTTTGGAAGCCCAAATCTGCAATGCAGAATAAGCTTTACAAATAGGAAGTGCAAATTCAGTTTCATGCAGCTGTCTTGCATCCTTTTTTGGCACTCCCATGCTTGTTGGATTGGCTTTTCTTGAAACAAAAACAACTTCAAAACCAAAAATGCATGAGTCATCTTAAAATACCTGCTCCTCTGTGCAAGAAATCTGTCTAAATTGAAGAAGTCACAACGACCACGTGCCTTTTAGTCACCATTTTTCTGCTCTTAAAGCCACATGCCTATTTGACAAAGAAAAATTCTAATGTGCTTTTCCGTTTCATCTTGTATCCTCCCCACTTCTAGACCTGCCAATTTTACAACAAAAAAGGTGGTGTCTGCATGCAGCAAAACAACTGCAACAAGCTCCACATTTGTCGACACTTTCTCCAGGGGGAATGTAGATTTTTAAGGTGCGTGAGGTCCCATAACCTCTTGGATGGCCATGCATTGAGAGTGTTGGAAACTGGAGGCATTGATGGGAAAATAGCTTCAAATCTCCAGATTATATATGATTACAAGCATATGGAATTCAACAGGGAACTGAAGAAGGGAAATGGTAAGTTGTAAGAAATACTGGGCTTAAATAGGATTTTAAGTTTGATAGAGGTAGAACCCTTCCAGCTAAACCCCATCATCCTTTTGGTGCTTTCAGTACACAACTACAAACCAAAGGGAAATTATTTGAAAAAACCAGTAGTTACAATAAGTAAAGAACCGAAGGTACCTTTGCAAACAGTGGACTCCACACTGCATGTGCCATCTCCAGAAGGTAAATATCTAGATACTAGTACCAACTGCTTCAATGTGGAATCAGCTTTTGTATTTTCCCTCTTGCAATGTGTACATATTTGTTTCTTCTCTGCCATTATCTACTTTCAGGAATTAAGTAAGTCAAGTCTGAATCATGTGGGAGAACTGCACTAAATACTAAATACTAATACTAAATACACTAAATACTTGCCTAAAATACTGCATGCAAAATAGCCATTGAGTGGCTGGCAATAACTGTGACTAGCTGGGGTTTGTAACTGTTATTACTCATCTGTTGTATCACCAGTGGAGCAAAATTATATGTGTGATGGGCATAATTCTCCACACAGATTGGAGTATTACCAGCTCACTGAGCTTCTGGCCCAGCAGTGCTGTTCACTCAGTCTTCTTGTGCAGGTCCTGGTAACACCCTGCCTGGTCAGAGACAGCACCAGTTGCCAACAGGAGCTGGAGGTAAAGATGAAGGTACGGATTGTTTCTAACTGTCTAGTCATGAGTTCAGTGGTTCTCCTTGGGATTAGATTTCACCCAGCCCCACATCTCCCAGTGGCAGTCGGAGTGCAGCTCCTGTGCTTACCTTACGTTACGCTGAGAGCCGCAGTACCGGACAGTGGAGCAGCGCTGGGATTTCTGCCCAAGCACCACCATGAGCAGTAGCCTGGGACTGATCTCTGTACTGTCCTGGACACACTTCTTCCTTCCTGGGAAGGAGACAGATATCTTTCCTTGACTTCTGTACCTAGGGAGTAAATAGAGCTTTGTCAGTAGAGCAGTTGTCTTGATATACTTTCCAGTGAGTGAATAGCAACTTGTATGTCTCCTGTCATCCTGGGCCTTGGCTTTAAAGCCTGCTCTCTGAACCAGTACTCTCTGAACAGGTTCTTTTAGGTATTCCTTGTATGGATGGTGTAACATTTAATACCAAATTATGTGTGATGGGCATAATTCTCCACACAGATTGGAGTATTACCAGCTCACTGAGCTTCTGGCCCAGCAGTGCTGTTCACTCAGTCTTCTTGTGCAGGTCCTGGTAACACCCTGCCTGGTCAGAGACAGCACCAGTTGCCAACAGGAGCTGGAGGTAAAGATGAAGGTACGGATTGTTTCTAACCGTCCAGTCTTGAGCTTATGTGAAGGCAATTGATGTGACACAGGTGTTGTGGACAAGCCTCAGTGAGCACCACAGAGCCACTCGCTCACTTCCCCTCGACCCCCAGTGGGATGGAGAAGAGAAAAAAAAAATAAAACCAAGAAGGCTTAAGGGTCAAGATGGAAGAGGGAAAAGAACTCTGAAGGATAAGCAGAAGAAGACAACAAAGCAAAAGGAGTGATGTAAAGGCAGTCACACACCACCTCCCACACTTAGGCTGATGCCTAGCCAGTTCCTGAGCAAAAGACAGCTAACCCTCCTAAAAGCCCCTCTTTTCCCTTTTATTGCTGAGCATTATGCTATATGGTATGCAATACTTGGCGAGTTTGGGTTCTCTGCCCAGTTGTGTCCCCTCTCAACCTACTGTGCACCCCCAAGTCTATTCACTTTGGGGGCAGGGTGAGAAATGGAGGTGCCCTTGATGCTGTTGTATCACTGTTTAGCAAAAGCTAGGGCTTATCAGGGTGTTAGCAGCATTGTTTCGGTCAAAAATCTAGAACACAGCATCATATGAGCTGCTATGAAAAAAATGACATCTTATCCTAGCCAAGTTCACTAGAGTGACATTTCTGATGTAGTAGAGTTTCCACTGGAAACAAAAAACAAAATACAAGTGTTTACTTACCAAAATGTAACAGCTGCAATGCACAGTTCAATCACAATGCTAACGTCACTCCCATTACAGGTCTGCATTATATGCTCATTGTCACAAAGCTGGGTGTCCCCAGTCTCTGGGAAGGGTTGAAGCCAGCTGAAGGCTATTGCTGTCTTGAGAATTCTTTTGTTAGCTCTTGAGGTTTAGTACCTCTGTGTTGGGCCGAGCTCCCCCCATGCTGGTCTGGCCAGCTCAGGGAGCTCAGGCCAGTTCTACCCCGCATCGATCCGCTGAGCTGACACTGCCATTTATCCACTCTCGGGTCCCCCTGGTGTGGAGACAAAATTGGCTGCTTTCCAGGAACCATGGTCAGCCACACCCTGTGTTACTCCTCCTGACACTGCCCTTGTGCTTCTCCACTGAGACTTCCTCCAGTGTCAGGGTTTATTGATCAGTCACAAAGCCCTGACTTGCGTGGTGGGCTGTATCAGGGATAGTCAGATCCTGAGGGTGCTTGACTTGGCTACTGCAGTCAAATCTTTGTTATTTCTGGGATGAAGTACCAAATGCAGTGTCTTTCTCTTAGAGCAAATAAGGACTGATGCGTTCTTTCCTGTAGATAAAAAGGACAATTCCTCTGCTGAAGCTTCAAAGGACAGCACAGAAGTTAACTCTGATGAGATCTGTGTGTTCTACGTCTGGAAGTACTGCAAACATAAGGGTAAGCTTTATAAAAAGTAATGTAGTCCCTGGAGAACAGTGAGTGCAGAGACAGTCCCTGCTCAGTGGCTCAGGCTAGTGGTGGCATATGGAGTGTCAGTGGCAATTGTGCCTTCTCACTCTCACTGGAGAAACGCACTCTGTCTTCACTGCTCATACGAAAGCCCAGGGAGAAAGCCACAAGGTGTAAAATCTGCTCGTTCCTTTTTGGGTTTTGTTGTTTTACTCTCTGTGTTATGATTACAGAATTTGACTATGTCTGATCTCATTACAGATAAATGCAAATCTGTTCATTACCATTTGCCATATAAATGGGAGATATATGATGGGATCACCTGGAATGACCTTGCCATGATGGAGGAAATTGAAAAGGCCTACTGTGACCCAAAAACCAGCAGGTATAGTGATGCTGGACTCCTTGCTTGGAGTACTGCGATTGAACACCTGTGGAAAAACTCCCATTTTCTTCCAAAGATGTCTGACTTCCATAACTTCTGGCTACTGAGCCTCTCAGAATCTGGAAGGATGTACAAATGAGAATTTTTCCTTTTAAAAAGCAAAGTAAAAGTGATTGCATGACAACGTCACCCCATTTATGTCTTCTAAAACCAAAAAAACCTATCTTACATTTAAAGCTCTCTGCAGGGTAAAAAGCAAATGGAATACAGTGTTTAGAATATCAGCATTTCAGGTAATGAATCATAATTTATTTACAGTAATGAAGTTGGGCCTTTTAACAACATATCAGAGTTGGTCCTTGTCTATGACTGTTCTTTTCCTACTACACCTAGTATGTGTAATAAAAATAATAACAACAAAACCAACAACAGTAATAATAATAATAATAATAATAGTAATATCTGTCACGTGCCTAGAGACATTTTATGGGATGGCCCTTGTATAAGCAGCACATCTCTTTTTTTCCTGTTTTTCTTTCTATTTTAAGTCCGTTCTGAAAAGCCCCACTGTGCCACCTGGATTCACAGGGGACCCCAAGTCTGGCTTTGAAAAATGTACAGTAATTTTGGCCCATGCCTCTTAAGGCAACAGATGATTTTGAACTGCATCTGGCTGGATGGTGCAGATCACAAGCAAGATTCCCAGCAAGAGGAGGCTGCTTTCAAAGTCTGCCTGCCTGGGAGCTAAATTTTCAAGCCTCGCAGGAGTAAAAGCCCAGGTAGCTCCAGTGATGAATACAATTTGCAGACCTCACAGCTGTGATGGTTGTAATGGCATCCTTTGTAACCACAGGAAAAGAACAAAGTTGATAAGCTACACGTACTTACAAAATTCTGGTTTTGTACTGAGACAAACTGGAAACTTTACTCATTGCAGGGTACCTTTTGCCATGCTGTACTTGTAGTGCCATGCTGTCTGTAAAGCTGGCAGTGCCACATATGGCCAGTGATTGAGATGGCATTCCATGTCTCACATGCCATAGTTTGCTTATGAGGTTTGGAAATGGTATTCAGAGCAGCCATGTACGGTGGAAAATTCTCTTATTTCAGGCCTAATTAAGTTCAGTCACATTATATTAAAGAAAACTGCACAAGGCTAAACAGAGGATTAGAGGATAGAAGATCTACAGTTAACTGTAAAACCCCTGAATTTGTCCTTACAGCATAGCAGGCAAGAACATTAACTTCCAGACAATGACCTGCTGTTCTTCTCCGATTCGACGCCTCTCTACACCATCATCAGTCACAAAACCCACATTCGTACTGACCACACAGTGGATTTGGTACTGGAAGAATAACCAAGGCCAGTGGACTGAATATGGAGAACAGGTGAGTTCATATCCTGTGCTTTGACTCACTTCTACAGGAATATGTGGAGCCTCTCCCCCCACTCCCCTTTACTCAGCAGGATTAATTAAGTGAATCCTTGTGCTTGACTTTTACAGTATCAGGTAAGACAGCAAAGCTACAGATGTTCATAACAGATGTGATAAAATGGTGACAGGCTGGAGGGAACTCCCTTTGGGAGTTATGCATGGCTTCTACAAAGATTGAACATGTATACACTGTCCTTAAGATATATGGAAAGTACTTGCCTCTCTTCGAATCATTGCCCTGCTTCCTTGGACATGCAATGGTTGCTCTGGTCTCTCAGATAAAATGCAGTCTTTTTCCTTGGATGGCCAGGTCCTCTGAGGAGAAACTAATCTATCTGAAAAATGCAGGAAAAGAAATAAGGAATGTCAGGTTCCCCCAAGGAAAATGAGTTTTCCTCATATACTTTACAGTATAGCTGTGCAAATGGTAGAACACAAAGGTGATCCAGGGACCTGGAAAAGTACGCAGGGAAAGATCTTGGATATAGTGCAGTTGGTAAAGGGCCTCAGCCTCAAGGAGTAAGCTTGAGAGGCGTCCCAGCTCCAGGAGAGATCACTGCTGTGTAGCCCACTCCTCAGCAGGGAGAGCTCAAAACCAGTTCAGTCAGGCTGTCCTATTTGTGGAATAAAGTGGTTTGCTCAGAGTTAAATTACATGCAAATAAAAGAGAAGCATGAAACTCCTTAAACCCGCAACTTTCTTTACTCCTTGACAAATTAAGTCTTGGAACCTGCTATTCATGTGTTAATCACATGGTCAGTGTTCATTTCCAAGCTCATATGATCAATGCTCACCATGTCACCCTGTGCCTTTGTGGGTTTTCAGAAAACAGGCTGGAACTGGAAAAGTTCATGGCCTTGTTGTGGCCTAAGCCATTACTTCCTTTGGAGCCTGAACCAAACAAACACCAGTTTGGTAAGGAGCCAAGTGCAGCTGTCACACCCAGATGGCAGCTCAGCACCACACAGCCACTCGCTCCCTCCCCTGCCACGGGACAGGCGAGGGAACCAGAAGGGTAAAAGTGAGAAAACTGGTGGGAATGAAATAAAGACTAATAGAAAAGCAAAAGCCTTGTACACAAGCAAAGCCAAACGAGGGATACATTCCCCACTTGCCATGGCAGGCAGGTGCTCAGCCATCCCGGGAAAACCGGGCTCCACCACGGTCACGGTGACTCGGGAAGACAAACGCCATCGCTCCCGACATCCCCCCTTCCTCCCCCTCCCCCGGCTCTCTGTGCTGAGCGTGACCCCACACGGTCCGGGATGTCCCTGTATCCAGCTGGGATCAGCTGTCCTGGCTGTGTCCCCTCCCAGCTCCTTGTGCCCCCCAGCCCCTCACGGGTGGGGAGCAGAAAAGGCCTCGGCTCCGTGCAGGCCCTGCTGGGCAAGAACTAAAACATCCCCGTGTTACCAGCACTGCTCCTGCACAAATCCAAAGCACGGCCCCTACCAGCTACTGGGAAAAAATGTAACTCTACCCCAGCCCAAACCAACACAATTTCTTACAGGATACACTTGTGTCTGTCATCACTACTGATGTATTTGTGTCTACATTATAAATGTTCCGTACTCATGCTTCAGGCCACCATAGTTCTGAGTAGATTCCTCTTCATCCTGCTCTTTGCCTCTTCTTTCCCTCTACCCAAGTGAGTTATCTAGGGTTTAGTCCTGACTGTGATACTCTTCCTTCTCTTTTTTTTCTTTTTAAAGGGAGAAGGGGACAGTGTGGACTCACCATCTTCTGCTGTTCTTGAGAATTTGTATCAAGCAGATCCAGATGCCACCATATCTTTCCAGGCTGGTCAGCATCATTACAACCTCAGTTTTAAAGGTACTCATTTTAAAGGTTCTCAGGTACAACTATGCAGTGCTGTACAAAGATTTAACTTGCAAACTCTCCCAGCTTTTAGAAGCTATGACTTCCTTTCCTGACACTACCACTTTCACTTATTGGAAGGGGAAGTGAGGTAGTGATGGCCCAGAGGAAATTCCTTACAAAAGTAACCTTCCCCCTTGTTCCTTGGCACTCTCCAGACTCACATATGACCAGAAATAAAAAGATTCATAGTCTTCACATAAAATCACAGTAAACCATAAGTAAAGTGAATTAACTCTGTGGATGGTAAAAAATACAAATCAAGCATCTTTTTTGTGCTGGAGCAACATTTAAAAAGCATGAGGAGCTTGAGGGAGCAAGCAAGATAGGCACAGGTTCAATCACAGTTACAGGAAGGACAAGAAGCTTACATAGGCTTTGTGCAACTATTCTTCAGCAGGTAGAATTGGTAATGAATATGCACTTTCCATTAAAGAATGCCTGTCCTTTATTAATTACCCCATCCTGTAGATTTATTTATCATTTTTTTCCTGCTCTTTTTCTCCTCAAGAAATGACCCAGACAAACACTGCTTTTAAAACTCAAAGACAGGTCTGCAGGCGACCAAAATTCGTGTCTTCTGAAGATGTGCAGAAGATAAAGAAAGGGTAATTATGCTCTTTATGTTGTTGGTTTTTTTCATATTTCAGAAGTGATTATAGGGGAAAATGGCTGGCAGTGCTAGCAGTAATTGTGCAAAGAACACAGCTGCTGCTGGGAGAAAGCACATCCCTGGCACTGAACAGAGGCTGCATCACAAACTGCTGGCTCGGTGCATTACCTGGCACCTGGGGTACACGTTACTCCGGGTACTACATCCACAGCTGTTACTTAGAAAAGCAAGCGCAAGAGGCCTGTGATGGTTGAGTGGCAGCACACAAAGCCCCGCTCACAGTCTGAGGCCATTTCCCACTTTCTTTGTGGTTTATCTTGTTAATTTTTAAATGCAGGAATTGGCCAAAGGGAATGCTGCAAATTTGAATGTTCAGAGCACTACTAGAATTACTGGTTACTTAATTTTCTGTCTGTTTGCAAACAGCCAGAGGAATTCTTCTATTCCAAATCAAGCCTGTCCTAGCCACTGGGATCAATCTGCACTGCCTGACTTCGGATATAAGGTATGTTTTTTCTTTCCATACGTGTAATTCCAATGGAAAGGCAGGATTCAAAGCTTAACTGAATCAATTGTAACTGTGTAGATGCTAAAAAGGGACAGGAGTGAACAAATCAAGCATCTGCTAAAGATCTCAGTGATCTCCCTAGAACTCCTGAAAAAGAGTTCATATTCCCTTGAACTTCATCTGCGTTTTAGCCATTCATCTACATGCAAACCCAAAACTCTCCAAGTTCAAGACAAAAAGATTCCCTGTTAAAATTAAAAACTGCCTTACTTTGGTTACTCCGTGGACCAGTTAAGCAAAGGGCTTTTATGAAGCGTGTATTTCTTCACTAGAAGCTCGACTGAGACCAGACCCTGCAAACCATTAAAAAGCTGTCCAGTAATGCTGTCATGGGTGTTGGTAGATCTAAGTTTGGACTGGAAATCTAAGAAAGGAAATCTCTGTATCTTCCAGTACTGTCGCATACATCACAGATCTGAGCACAGACCTTGGCCTCCAGGAATGGCAGAAATAAAGAGCTACACCAATAAAATAAGAGAACATTTGAAGTGATCTCTTCAACAAAACAAACTCACCCACTGTCAGCCCAAAGTGTATGTTTCTATTTGGTCTACCAGGACCAAAACGTGTGGGTGTTTTTTAGCTTACTACATCCAGCAGTCGTTCTGGAAAAGCAGCACAGTTTGTGGAAGTATGGTAGCTTGTGGACGCTGGAAAAAAGGCTTTTTTTGTATTAGACTTGTTCTGGTCAGGTCATTGTCACTAATACAAACTCTGCTCCTTCCAAAGTCCAAGGGAAGCAGAGTTCACAGCGTGATATCACAGAGTACTGTGCTTATACAGTCACACGCTAATGGAAATCACCGTCAGGGCAGTGATTCTTGCTCTGCCTCGGGAACTCCTCTCCTTGATAATGGGACAGCAAATGCTCACACTCAGTAGGATTTTACTTTTCAGGCCTGCAGGTGAAAAACGCTGAAAAAGTTGTGTAGTTATGAAGTATCAGCCTGCACCAGCAATGTGGTGCTATGACCCTTTATAGCAGTGGAAGCATCCTTGGGGAAATGAGGACAGCCCAACAAAGTTTTCATGGAAAGGAGAACGGGCTTTGTTTTCTGGAGGCCAACATATGATAAAATAATGAAGTACCTTTCTTTCAGGATTAGGCCTTGTGCCACGTGGCTGACCCTCTGTTTTACCTAAGAAGGTTACAGTTCCTCAGGAAAAGATCACAGAATCACAGAATATACTGGGTTGGAAGGGACCCATCAGGATCATCATGTCCAACTCCTGGCCCTGTAAGGACACCCCCAGAATCACACCATGTGCCTGGAAGATGCAGCATAGCAACAGCAGAGGGACATGGAGCTGCTGGAGTGAGTCCAGAGGAAGACACCAAGATGAACAGAGGGATGGAGCAGCTCTGCTGGGAGGAAAGACTGAGACAGTTGGCATTGTTCAGCTGGGAAAGCTTCAGGGTGACCTAATTGTGGCCTTCAGGTGCCTGAAGGAGCTCTCGAGAGACTACTTACAAGGGCCTGGAGTTACAGGATAAGGGGGAATGGCTTCACACTGACAGAGAATAGGATTAGATGGGATATTAGGAAGAAACCCTTCCCTGTGAGGGTGGTGAGGCCCTGGCACAGGTTGCCCAGAGAAGCTGTGGCTGCCTCATCCCTGGAATGGATGGGTTCCAAGGCCAGGTTGGATGGGGCTTGGAGCAACCTGGGCTAGTGGAAGGTGTCCCTGCCCATAGCAGGGGGTGGAACTGGATGAGCTTTAAGGTCCCTTCCAACCCAAACCATTCTCTGATTCTAAATAAAAGATGCAGTACTGAAGTGTAGTGACATAATTTTCATCCTGTAGGTGATGGTGAGCAGCTTGAACTGTGGTGCCACAGAGTGTGCAGATAATCACTTTTTGCTCATCCCAATTCTTTTATGTGTTGTGTTGTAAAGCAGCTTTGGAAAACACTCCTCTATTGAGACATGGGAAATTTCACTCAGCCTTGTTAAGGCTTTTCAATAAATTCAAAGAAATGGTCCTTTCTTGTGCAGCTGACTTTATTCTTAATCTATAGACTTCCCTGTGAGAGGTTTCTTCATCAGTAAGTACTTAATGCACAAGCTGGGCATGGTGTCCAGAAGAACACTTCTTTATGTGGCTGTGAAATACAAGTCCTATTTTATATTCTCTCCAAACTCAGCCTTCTAAAACGTAGAGGTTTTGCCTGGTAGGTCAAGATATTGGTTTCCTGTTACCCTCTAGAATGGCTCTAGCTTTCCTACTCAAAGCACTTTAGAACGTGGGATGTTGGGCATTTCACTTTATGACATCTTGAGTCCCCACTTGGCTTGGGCTGTGGTAAAGTGGAAAGTATTATCAGGTGACATCAGTCTGCCAGCATCATGCTTTTTGCAGTTTATGGAGATAAACATTAATTCCAGAAGATTAAAGACATGGGTTACCTTGGAGAAAAAATGGAAAATTTCTGTATGACATAAGCAAGCAGAAGAGCTCAAATAATGTTTTCATTATATTTTGCATTAACTTTTCCTTCAGGAAAAAATGTGTATTTCTTGACAGATCTTTAAACATGAAAAGTAGGGATAAATAGATAAATAAAAGAATAATAGATTAACAGACTTAGTTGCCTTCAAGAAAGGAGATGTATTTGCTTAAGCAGGTATTTAGTGTCACATTTGTTTAGAATTGAGCTTTTTTTCTTAAGTCTCTATTTAAGTGCAGCTTTCCAAGTTCTAACTTTGAAAAGTTAGGGTGCTACAATGCCAGGAGGTTGTATGTGCTTTTTGTTTCCGAGCTGAAGTTCCCATAAATGTCTGGTTACCAATGATACTGTTATCTAGCATCTTTTGTTGTTAATCAGCTTTAGATATAAAACTGACACTATCTGGAATAATCTGTCAAGTTTCTTTTTAGTGATTTCTGTTTCACTGAGATTTAAAGTTGCAAGTGTCAGCTCCTGGAGATGATAAACCTGTAAGTGATGCTTTCAGCATCCTTTCTGAAGAGAGGTGAGATGTCCTTGCAAAGCAGGAGTGACATACTGATTTACTTATTACTTAATTATTCACAGTTACTGTCTAAAGCATCACATGACCCTTATAAGCATAGTTTGGGCACCCTTCTGGAATTGTACCTGCTTCAGTTAGGCTTCAGCATGTTACGAGCCAACTGAAGCCTCACGCCTTCTTATGCTTGGTTTGTATTTTATAGGCAGTGGTGATCAGTAGTGTGACCCCTGAATACAACACAATAAAGCAGCTGTTCCATCAGACTATGAAAACCTACAGCATCCTTAAAATACAGAGGATTCAGAATCCATCCCTCTGGAAGGTGTTTCAGTGGTTAGTATTTGTTTCCTTATCTTTATGGGGAGGGGGTCTCCAAGAACAGAGTGTCCTGTATCTGCTTTCTAGGAGGGTATCACCTGTGCTTTAACATGACTGGTTATTTCCTTCTTAGGAGCAGATTCAGGAGTGAAATTAGTGTCTGAGGCCTTTCATGGAAAGTCATGCTCCTGTGGGGAGGTTCTTTTTGCATGGTTCCTTGGAACAGGGGGAAGGGAGCATGGAGAGAAAGATATGTGTGACACAAAACTGTGATGAACATACTCACTGGGATGTGGAACAGTGATTGTCTGAGGGATTGAGCAGTAACTGCCTGCTGCACACATGCCCTGTCTGTTCACAGCATAAGAAATGCTAAAAAAACTAAAGGCTGTCTGGGTCTTTCTGTTCCAGTCAGATTTATTTAAGGTACTTTTGCTGACTGAAGTCAGTACTCACTGAGAAAGAATCCTTGCATTTGAATTTCCTGATCTCTGAGTTCTAGGGCTCGTTTCTCTTTCCAAGATCTGCATCAGTAATACTGAACTCTAGGTAGATGCTGAGCTAGACACCAATAGATTTGAGCTGAGGCTCAACCAGATTCAAGTTAATTGGGTAGAAGATTAAGCTGCTGCATTCCACAGCTGTCTAGTTTAAAACAAGAGTATGGAAATGTAACGGAGTAAAAATACTGCTCAAATAAGCACTTTCCCCTGCACAGTGACGGAACCCAGGAATTTATCTGCTAATGATTGCATAAAACCTTTACATCTAGCAAAACACAGGAGACTTCAAAACATGTAATAGTGGATACTTTTTATCCTACTCCAATGAGATAATTAAGCTAAGCAGGCAGAATTTAACATTGCCAAGTCCATAGGATCATAGAGTAGTTTGGGTTGGAAGGGACCTTAAAGCTCATTCAGTGCCACTCCCTGCTATGGGCAGGGACACCTTCCACTAGCCCAGGTTGCTCCAAGCCCCGTCCAACTTGGCCTTGGACACTTCCAGCCAGATGGGGCAGCCACAGCTTCTCTGGGCAACCTGTGCCAGGGCCTCCCCACCCTCACAGTAAGTTCTCAATGAACAGATTTCAGTCCACTGCTTTTAACTTTTCACTTCTTAAGTTACATGTTGGAAGGATTCTCCCCTCCCCCCGGCCCTGCTTACTTTGTAGCTGATCATTTCCTGAAGAATATTACTGTCTTGTCCACTTCAACAGCTTCTGAAAACCTGAGGGATATCTGGCGGCTGTGGAATAGTGAAGGGAAATACTAGTTGAGCCTTTTGTTGTGATTCCTCTTTTGACCCTGCTCAGAGCTTAGTTTGACTCTGGCCTGCAGTGGTGAAAGCAGGCTCGGTTTCTCTCCTGGCCCCATCTCCTCAGCAGCACTGATCTCCCCCAGGGGCAGGTGATCCTGGTGTTGGCACGAAGAACAAGCTGCCTGTAGCTTTCAGCCACCACGGACCCATGGAGGCTCCATGGTTAGTGCTGCTTCCACTCCACTGAGAGTCAGGGTGGGAAGGAACAGAGACCTTAAAGCAGAATCAGTAGGATCCTACAGAGGAGCAAAAGGTTGGTACAGTGGAGACTTGTGTCAATGCTTGCTTCAAGTCACTGAGTAAAGTCAGAATTATCCAGAATTGCTGAGCAGTGGTATCAGTACAGTGCTTATCTTGTACTTGTTCATCGTGCTGCCGGTCTGTCTCATCTTTGAAGCTGAGAGGAGAAGGCAGGCTGGAAATCTCATCCAGCTGACATCTACAAGGACATTATAGAGTTGTTTGAGGTTTCTTTTTTTGATTTCTTTTTAAATCCTCTTTCTCCCTTTTCTGCCATGGCTCAGATTCTCCTCCCTTGCATTTTTGTCAGGCAAAAGGAGAAGATGAAAAGGGAAAATGGAGGAAAGGAGGTGCAGGAAAAGCTCCTGTTCCATGGAACCAACATCTCCTTCATGGAAGCCATCTGCACTCGGAACTTTGACTGGAGAATTTGTGGAAAAAATGGAACTAACTATGGAATGGGTATGTAAGAAGTGACTTTGTGTGTTAGATGTCTACTCAGACTCCCCTGATAGTGGAACAATCAAAGTCCTGAAGTTTTCAACTACAAAGGTAAAAAACAAAAAAGGTATGAATAGGTATTATGATCTTCCTTCATTCTGAACAGGGCTGGGATTTGCTTTGTGTGGGGGCAAGTCCAGAGAATGGATGTAGGGGTTTGCTGTGAGATCTTCTGACGCTTGAGGAACTTGCAAGAGAAATTAGTCTTTATGGCAGGGAGCAAAAAGGGTGTGCATTCCCTCAGTGCGATCATGAAAGGTCCTCATGTTTTCTTGTCTGTCCCTCTCATCATAACACACAATACCTGTAGTGAGCTTATAGGTATTACTTTAAAAAAAGTTACTCCTGAAATAGCAAATTCTGAATGCAAATTATATGGTGAAATCCTTTCTATTGCAAAAGTTTTGGTGAGATTATGTAACCTGAGTAAGAGGAGTCCTGAAAGCTGGGTCAGATACCTCCTGAAACCCAAGGGGATGGTCAGTTTTTGCTGTCTCTGTGTATATACTTCTTACAACCACATTTTCATCTTGTTTTCTAGGAAGTTACTTTGCTAGAGATGCTTCCTATTCCCACGCATACTGTCAGGCTGTGGAGAAAGGAAACATGATGTTCGTGGCTCGTGTTTTGGTTGGAGACTATATTAAAGGGAATGCAGCCTATGTTCGCCCTCCAAAGAAGTCTGTGGACGGGCTTCGGTTTTATGACAGCTGTGTGGATGATGAGTTAAATCCTTCTGTTTTTGTTGTCTTTGAAAAACACCAGGTTTACCCAGAGTACATAATAGAGTATAAAGAGGATGAAAAAAAATGTGTTATATCTTAGAGGGATCATGGCAGTTTGTATCCCTCATCTTGTTTTCTGTACTGGAGGTGTTCTCGTACTTGGTGACTTCTTTCTTCTTAATACAGTTCTTTAGAATGTTAATCCAAACAAATTTTGCATTGAGGAGGGCTGGCAAAACAGATGTTATACTTGAGACCAACTGCCTTGTCTTCTCTTCTTCCTCTTTTAAATGAACCATAGACATTTGGATAACCATAGCAGAAAAATCAGAATTGTGGGATGGGAAATTGAATGTTAGGACTTCTGTGGCCAAGTAATTTTAAGTGCATTGTCTAAAAAATAAGAGAGGATTTCTCTTTGTGAACAGTTAGAAGAAAAATTAACAGTACAGTAGTTTTTAAGGAAGCTTTCAGGTTTTTATAGAGATTCTTTTCACTGCGGAATTCATCTGTTCTTGATCCTCTATCTGTCATTACTGTAAACAGCTCAGTATAGGTGAGAATGACGAGTTTGTTTTCAAAACACTGCTTGTTAGCGCTGATACGAGTTTCAAGTTCAAATGGTAAAAAAAGAAAAAGCCTATATTGAAATCCATGTTGTCAGTTCTTGAGTGGAAAATTTTCGTCTTTACAATGGCAGATGGATCAGAAAGTTGTTGGATCAAATTCCTTATGGAGATCTGCAGTAACTTGTTTTGACCTCTACAAAAGCAGAGCACAACTGAAGCTGTGAAAGCCACAACCTATGAGTAAGCAGACACTGAACTGTGAGGGTTTGGCTGCAGCTGATGGCTGTGTCTCAACAAGCCAGGCTTTGCAGTGGATGTGGCCACGTAATTTCTCAATGTGAACATTTGCTTTGCAAATGCAACAGGACAGGAGAAACTTCTTAAGAAGCATTAAGATTTTCTGTCCAATTTGTCTGCGTTAATTTTCATTTTTCCAGATGTAGGACATGACTGGAAGAGACCAGTTACGTTCTCTCAAGGCCAGTGGCAGAACTGCTGTCCTAAGACACTGTCCACGTGTTTTGTTGCCCATGTTGCACTGGGCAATGCACTGACAAGCGGGGTTCTTCTTTGTGTTTTGAGGTAGCTGTGGGTGATCCCACATACTGCTGTCCTGGCTCTGCTTTGAGGAACTCGCTTTCTCGGCGATGTACAACCCTAACAACTGTGGCTGAGCCCTTTTTTGCCATTACACGCTTTTCACTGTTCCCAAAACACCCCACCAGAAACTTGTGCAGAGTTTCTACTGCATTTCAATAAGGAGTCTGTAAAGTGATGGTACTGAAGACCCTCTGTACAAAGATGTCTTATTCAGGCAGTGTAGCTGTTAAGAGGGAAACTGTTGGTGAGGACAGAGGAGCAGTAATTTTTACTATCAGATAAGCTTTACAGTAACACCAATAACCTTCCAGTTTTTTGCACCTGTGATGCATACCTGTCAACCAAAGACTGCAAGTTCCCAAGAGGATGAGAAGAGATAAACCCAGGAAATCGTAATAAAATTACTATCTTAGAACTAAATGAAAACGTGTGTCAGTAAAGCATTAAAAGGGGAAGATTTTGCCACTTTTTAAGATCTCTCTTGTTTGCCTATAGAGTTCCTGAATCACTGACTTTGCTATATTTGCAAATAAAATGTGTTTTCAGTCACTTGTTGCTTGTTAGTGTGCAGTTTGTCTCTATACGTAAAGATGGCAAAGAACCAGCTGCTGCCTGTGCTCTGTGCCTTCCTTCCACGTGTCTGAACCAGAACTGCACAGATGGGGTTGGCATTACAGTGCAGACGCTTCGCTAAGTACAAAGGAGAGAACAGTCTTCATTCAGGGAGGATATTTCTGCAAGTTAACTTCCTAACTAAGATATGTTTAATATTAATGTGGTGGGGTAATTTGGTTGGATTTCATGTAATTGAACAGCTGCTTTGAGCAGTTGTTCAAGTCCTAAAACAAGGGGAAATAATAATTACGTGAAGTAGTACCAAAACTACTGGGTTTAATATCTTGAAGTAGTGAGATATTGACTGATTCTAAGGGTGTACTTTTTTAATATCTAGATGACTGACTTTAAAAGAATCTGAATGAGGCACCTCTCAGACACAGTGCTCCCCTCACTCCTGTCAGCTACAAGGCAGGCCATTAGATGGAGGGTGCCATGAGATGCGGACAGCTTAAAATCAGTCCAAATCACAACATGGAGATGAAGGATGAGGAAACAAATAGGAATTGCAGTGCTGTTCACATTGTCAAAACTGCGCTGCTGCCAGGGGGTGCAGCTCTCAGGTGCACAGGGCTTTGGGTTTTTCTTTTTTGGAGGGAGTGGACTGGAGATGAGAGCTGCTCTGCGGAAGGAAGGAAGAAGAGAACTGCCATCTGGGCAGCTGAGCTGAAGAGGGAGGGAAGCTGGAAAATACATGCTCTGAATGCAAGAGGCTGAGGCAGAAAGAAACAATGGTTCTCCCACCTCCTGGCACTTCAGCCTCTTCCTGACTGACTCCAAGGAGATGCCACGCTTGCCAAGGCTGGCTGTGACCCTGGGCCCTGCGAACCTGGGACCAGGTGTGGGAGAGCAAAGCATGAGCCCTCAGGGGGCACCTGTGGAGCCACTGGGCTGAGTTATGGTTCCAGTTGTTGCTGCAACAAGTTGTTTTCGAGGTGAGACCCAGTCAGTGCATGTTTTCCTGATAACAAACGGAATTTTTGAAGTCATTTTTTTCCTTCCTAGTGACTGAGAAGAAACCGAATTTGGTTTTCTTCCAGCTGCCTCTTGCCACTGCCTTTGTGTCTGAGGTAGCTTCCATGTGCCAGCTCCACGACACGGCAGCTGCAGGAGGGAGTCTGCAGAACAAACGCAATGCCGTTTTCCAGGACCAGAACTTGGGGCCTCAGAACAAGCCTCTTCACTGCTGCCTGGTGTTGTTCCTGGCAGCCTGCGTGGTGGCTGTACACAGGTATCTCTCTGGCAAGCATTTGGTGTTTATATAAAGTTTGTGTCACCTGCTTTTCAGCTGTTCTGCTTAAGTACAAAGAGCCTTTAGGAGTCAGCATGTCCTTGGTCCAATTCTTTCACTCTTATTCTACCCACTGAGCTACCTGCTTGTTAATTATTTTCCAACAATTCAGCAGTACATACTGAAGCAAGACAGAATGGTTTGAGGATTTTAGATAAAAGGGGAAGGCAGAAAACCAGAAGTTCTCATTTATGGGCAAATTTTTTTTAATACTAGTTGAATAAAAAAGCTTCTAGTCCCAGGGATGGAAGCCAAGTGCATTCACACTGGTACAGGTTTATGAAATTAAGCTGAATAACACATTTAAAACTTCACACATGCAAAGAAGTCATATACTTGCTTGCTCAACTAAATCCATCTTTGAGTTTATTGATGTAAAGCAGACAAAATTCTCAATTATGTTATATCACAAGTACTTCAACTGTCATCCTTAAACTTGTGTAGCAATGGATCACATAAACTACACCCTGCAAACATAGCCAGAGATTTCTCAAGCTTTTGTTCCCTAATCAGATTTGTTACATTCATCGAGTAAAAAGGTTCCTGTCTAAAGTAATTGCGTGAAATGCACTGATTAATAGTAAAAATCCAGTGGAATTTTAGTCCAGAGTGAGCCACCCCCAGCCATGGCTGGACAGACAAAGCAGTGATGAAGCTGAAGACCAGTGTAGTCATAAGTCACAAGAGTGCACGAGAGAATGCAACCCCTTACCTGGTTTCACAAATTATCACTGCTTTAAAAATAAGCAATTTCTGCCCCAAAGCAGTGCTGGGGGAAGGATGGCAGCAAGGCACTTCCACGTCTTGTTCCTCTATGCAGGAACTCCAGGGACAGCACAGGGCCAACATGGAAATGCTCTTAAATCAAAAGGACACTGTGTGTAGGAAGAGGCTTCTGTGGAACATGGGGAAGAGCCTGAGCTGGGCAGGAAGGAGGGGAAGGCATCTGTGGCCAGGAGAGCTTGCAGATGTGGCAGCAAAGCCAGAGCTTGGGAAGTTGACGAGTGTGGCATTTCTATTCAGGAAGAAGAAGAGGCATTGGTTCAGTTTTAGTTCGAAATATCATCTTTCCCATTATTACAGATTTCTGGAATACTATTGCAAGGCAATCTGTTAACTTGGTACACTGCAGGAATCCACAGGCTCCAGAACTTGATAGAAGCTCATATTCTGACTCATTTGCAGCACCAGAGCTTATCACATGACCTGCTGGGACAGAGCTTTGCTCTCTTTCCATGGCAGAAGCTCCCTTTCAGTCTTCACCTGCTCAGAGAGACCTCTTTAAAGTGTGTGCTTTCACACTGGTTTTAAACACCATCTGGCTAACATGCAGGGACTTGTAGTGAGATGACAGTGAGGCCTGACTTTGCAAAAGCTCAGGTAAGGACAAAGACCCCAACCCAAAGTACCCTTCAGATATGGTACTGTTTTAGCTGAAGTCCAGGCTCTTCCTTTTTGAAGTGCTAAAGGAGTACCCATGTTAGAATAGTCACTATTATCCCTCTTGTCTGTTTTCATCCACATAATAATTTTAGAAGCTCTGCTGTGCTATATGGAGAGGAAAAACTAACATTTTATGAAAGGGAGTTTAAAAATGTGCACACGGAAAGAGATCCTGAATGCAGACAGGTCTGTAATGCCCAAGTCTGACTCATTCCTGAATAGACTAGAAGCTTAATATGGAATTCATTTCAAGCCTGTATTGCCTCTGACCCCACAGCTTCCTCTTAGCTTTGTTTAAAAGGTCCCTTTGCATTACCTGAGCAGTTATCAGTCACTTAACACGTTAGCCAAGTAACAAATTGGGCCAGAGGATGACTGAAATCCAAGCACTGTTACTGCACTGTATACAATCAGGGCCAGAGGGAATGTTCAGGAAAATATACCAGAGAAGGACTGCCCTTGGGATGCTTCCGAAAGCTGTGCATTATCAGCAGGTTTTCTCCTTTCTTTGTGGAATCATCTAAGATACAACCTCCTGAAATGCAACAGCTGTGTACTTTTTTTAAGCAAATTGTTGTCAGATCTCTGATCCCTGGAAGCCTCCCCGAATTCCAGCACACACCCCTGCCCTCCCTGCACCCAGACTTTGTGGTAAGCACATTGCTATTTCACCTGAAGCAGGGAGGAAAGCGTTATGCCATGGAATGGATGGCTGCTGCCTTCCTGATAAGTCGCTCTGTCATTGGTGAATTGGGTCTCACCACATCACGTTCTCTCAGGAGGCACCTGAGAAAGGAGGAGAGAAACAGGACATTCATGAGTACAGCATCAGTTTTCCTGTGAGATCACCAGCAGTGTCCTTGTAAGAGGACATAACAGTAACAGTATGTATGTTTTTATGTAACAGTACATAAAAACGTGTACCTGAGTTACAGATTTTCCTTACAGGAAACACTGGACCTGGGCAGAAATCCCTTTAAGGCAGAACAGTGTTGTTTTCAGCACTGACAGACTGAAAACGAGCAGCCAGAGCTCAGAGGGCACCCAAGCATCATTTTGCTACTGCACCCAATTTTCATGTTTCAGAGAGAGCTCAGGAGGGGAACAGGCAAGGCTTCCTACTGTCCCAAGGAGCCCCTGAGTGCCCAGGCAGACCCCAGCACTGCGTTTCATCAGAACTCAGTGTGGGTGATAAACCACATCAGCCATTCCACCAAACAGGCTCCTGCCACCTGCCCTGAGCCAGAGCACATCTGTGCGTGTCAGAGCACACCTCGTCGCTCCCAGTGCAGCAGATGCCAGCAGCAGGGCAGACTGGAGTTGCAGCAGTTCTCACAAGTTTAGCAGTCTGTAACGTACACTCATGAACAGGTTAAGACAGAACCCTCTGAAAATCAACTACCCTTGAATAAAGACAGATTATTCATCTAGGCTGCAAGAGTGTACTTTTGGAATTGGAAGCTATTGTACGCTTTAAGCCGGTTAAATGCTTCTACATTTCACATAAATGGTTGCATATAATTTCAGCTTTAAATTTAGTGGTTTGAGTATACTCATTACTTTTTACTTTTAGTAACACTACTATTTCCATAAATATTTTTCAGGTGAAGCACTCACCTCGCAAGGTTTCGTTTGGCCTGTGATTTAGAATTTAAAGCAGCATGAATCAGTAACTGGCTGAAAACATCTCTCTGAAAAAAAAGAGTCAGCAAAATACAGAATAATAAGTAGTTTATAATGTATTGCCGGTTACAATGCCTTGTTTACCAAATTATTAAATCCACAGGGAGGAAACCTATCAACATTAAATAGCTAACCCTGCTAGTAAGTGTTTGCAAACAGGATTCAGTCACAAGCACAGTTTAGCTTTCACTTTCTAAGTCTGAAATGCTGTTGATTACGTAAGTGTCTAATGGAGGCTACTGAAAGGGGATTAAATCATATTAAACAGTCTTTTCTTGCCTCCTTTACCTGGGCATTGCTGCCTCCCAGTTGGATTAGTTGATAACGGATTGGGTACAGCAGGTCTACAGCTTTGTCACAATTTCCACTTTCAAACTCTACAAGAGCCTGGCACAGTGGCAACCCCAGACTAGGAGCCAGGGAAAGCTGGTGGTCTTCACAAGGTGCTCTGTAGAATGAAAGAGTGGGTAACTTCCATAAGTCAAAGCATAAATATAAATATAAATATGTTGTATTTCAGTGCCAGTCTGTCACTGCCTGCAGACAGGTTTTTATTTTTTTTTAACTGTACAAAGCCTGATGTTTCAGGTCCTTGACTTAGATCATATCCTGTGGTGTGGTTATGTTACTTCCACCTTCTTGTTAGTCATCTATGAATCAGTTTTCATTCTCCTGAATATACCTGCAAAAGGCACAACCCTCCTATCTTTGCAACAAGCAGCTTTGCCTAAAAAAATAAGAAAACTGCACTTTCTCTTCTGCTGACCTCACCAGAACATGACTGCTTTTTTAACCCAGACAAAATGCATCTGGGGTAACATTTATATATTCTACATTTGTGAGAGATGTAAATTAATCCAATCATTAATATAACCCCTTCATCTCACTGCCTGTTTTCTCAAATAATGAAATTAAGCTTTATAACAGCTAAAACCGTACATCTGTATTAGTACAGAAGGCTGAACATGTAGGCAAAAGAAAGCACTGGGTGAAAGGATAAGTAGCACATATGAACACCTATGTTCATTAAAGCTTCCCTGATGTGCAGTTTTCTACACTTTACATATATTGACATTTAAACTTACATAAAACGTATTTGCCATTTCCTACTTTAGTCAAATCAGAGATACTTAGGCTTGCTTTGACAGTTATTGGTTTTCATAAGCATTCTTAGAAATTACAGTGGTCTTAAAAACTACATATAGTCAGGAACAAATAGTGTCACTTTCAGGATCTCCTTCCTTCTTTGTAAAGATGAAGAAGTAGATGCTGAAACAAAAGGGAAAAAAAAGGTGGAGGGGGGAAGAAATTGCATTTAAAGCATCTGTAAATCAACCCCTTCAAAAAATCAAGGCCATTTACAGTCATTTAATACCTAAGGGAATGAAAACCCCCCATTGTTTAGATGTAATACTTAAATATTCAAATTTTTCAAATAATACAGTTTGAAAACAAAATATTGTAGATTGTTACTTTAGTAGTTCTCGAAATTTAATTTTCTGCAGATGTACTTCACATCAAACAGTAGCCATTAGAATATCACTACCAGCTAATGTTCTGTTATTAAACAACCTTTTAAACCAGAGCACAAAAGAACCACCACACACCACTGACATATACTGTAGAGTGCCCTTACTAATATACTTCATTCCTTGTATGTGTGATCCCACTGAAAGGAAATAAACAACAACTTTCAGTTGGTGTCCACGACCTCAAACATAAAAGATTTCTCCCTAACAAGCTGAGAAACCCCTGTAGACATTAACTGAAAAAATAAATAATTATACAGCTCTCCTAACTGGAGGTTGGTCTGCTTAAACCAGATGTGTCCCAGCAACATGCTAACACAGGGGACAGCATGTTGTAGTGCCTCAGCAAGCCACAGACATCATCACCCTCAAGTTCAGGCAAACTGGTAACTGAATCCAACACTGTAACTCCTTTGCTTACTTGGCAAGTTCCTGAAGGGTTGTTAAAAGCTCCTGGGTAGTTTTGTGGTCCTTGGCTCCAAGTGAAGACATCAAGAAGTGGACATCATTGAAGAGAAGAATGTGATCTTTGGTGTGCTTCTTCGTGAGCGCAAGAACATCCTTCCACCTGTCTCCAAGCTTTACACCTAAAAGCAAAAAATACTTGTCTCAATAAAAATGCCACATGCAGAAGCATGACTTTGCAATACACTGTCAGTCACTGAGCATAAAAAGCATTCCTACTGAACCCAAAAAACACACCCTGATGTGGCAAAATGTGTGCAGCAATGTTCAGCTGCAGCCACGTTTGGGAGGAGAGTTTATTGACTGACTATCAGGACTTCAAAGCCAATATTTTAGATTGCATTATGTGAGCTTCTGACTTTATTATGAGACTGCTCATAATGCCTTCTTGGAAGTGATGCTCACCACGAGCCGTGTGTAGCAATCAAAAGACAGAGTGTTAAGATGGATTTAATAAAAAAACCAATGCATCTTAGTGTTGCAGCAGAACAGGGTGCAACTGATGTGTGCCCATGGCATCCCCCACCAGGAACTCTGATGTACCAGCGTAAAAAGTCAAGGGGAAATGCCACTGAGTTAGGAGAGTGCACGAAGCCAGAAGCCAGTATGCACACACTGGCTATTTCAGTGAGGATCAAAAAAGAAAGGTAAGGATCTAACCCCAAATTTACTTAAGGCAGCGCTACAGCTTTTTAGAAGTTTATGCACTTGGTTGCTCAGCCTCAGACCTCCAGGGACAATAGAAGTGAATTTCTCAAAACAGAAGTATGTGACCTATGCTAGCTTGAGCTGGCTGCAATACCGTACTGGCATGGGAAATGGAAGTTCTTGGAAAGAACAAAGCCTATGGACGTTAGTAGGAACTTCACATTGGTGCTCTTCTCAAGAGCACAATCTTCTTCTGACACACTGATGAAGCCTGCTTTGTAATTACACTGAAATACTTCCTCAGTGTGCAAGGCAGGGGGAAGGGGAAGGGAGAAAGAAAACTGCCCAACAGTTCTAAAAAACAGTGGCCAGGGGATATCCCACCTTCCAGATGGAGCCTGTACAGCATTGAACAGTTATCGACTACATCCAGCATGCTTCCACTTGCCAGGCACCGCGGAGCAATCTGCAATCACAGGGGCTCATCAGCTGGCCAACTCACGTGCCAGTGGAAACTTACTCACATTATCAAACTTATTTTCACAGTGAAAATTTAATTTTGTCCTTCTATTAATTCAAAATTACCTGTTTTGTAATAGTCCTCATTGCACTTTTCCTGAATACAGGAATTTGCAATGTTAAACATTCTTATTGCTTTACATGTTGTTTTTCTCAGTAAATATAGAGAGTCACCAAGGTATTTTATTTTTTCCAAAACTGTGCCACAAATATTACTTCACTTTGTCAAGGTTAGTTGATACAAATCTGCCTAGCAGCTTTCTTAATGCTTGTAGTATTTTTACAATCCTTACAACAGTGTGTTATCTAATTTGATACTGCTTATTTACAGAGATTGTTTTGAAATCCAGGCAGTGGACTTGGTACCTAACATGCAAAACCAGTTTTTTGTAACTTGACTTTATAAGAAAATTATTTTACATCCTTTTAAAAAGCATGAATAAGAAACATGGACAGAATGGAAACCAGTACCACTGTAGCTCTTTCAAACACTCAAAACTATGTAACACACGAGTCCTTTGGGCATTTCACCCCAAATTGTTGAGAAACTGTTTCCCTAAAAAACTGTAATGACAGATGTAAACAATATAGGTACATGGATCACACACTGTGACAGGTTTCAATCTCACAGAGAAGGAAGAAAGCACAAACTGTGACCTTAAGCATGTTCTCAGCAAAGAAAAAAAGGCCTCTACTCACATGATTGTCATAAATTGTCAAAGCAGCTTCATATTCACCCTGGAAAAGCAAACAAGGACTGCTCGGTTAACGTGACGTGATCAAAGCAAACCAAGCCAAAGCAACCTCGAGGTACTGAAAACAGGAATGGAGTCTAAGCAAAACCTGGATTTGCAGGGCAAAATGATCAGTACGTAGAGGGTTCATTCAAGAACAGGTTCTGATACTGGTACAAGTTATGCAGGAAAGAGAAGGACCAGGTATTGCTTCTCATTCTAGTGTTCCTTTCAGGGATTGTTGCACAAATCAGTGCATCCCACGGTGTAATCAAAGAGGTAGGAGGAAAAACAAATTTAAGCCGCCTTCAAAGAACTTGTGTAGACAGAAGGTGGCAAAATAACGGAACTACTACTGAGAATTACACTACTTCTGGGCTACTACCACTCAACACAAGCCAGTTACTCTGCCCTCTGGGGAAGGCACGCTGCCTTCTCAAACGTGCCACATTTGTTTCCCCATGGAGCTGAACCCCACAAGTGCTAAGCATTAAATTCCAGGAGAGTCTGCACTGCAACCTGACAGGTTGGGTAAAATTGCAACCATTTTTAAAGGGTTTCAGTAAAAAGAATTAGTAACATTAATAGCATTGGCAACCCAATTTAGAGCTTACTGCCTCATTTTTATAGTCAGCAAGATTTTGGGCCAGATAATTAGTATCCAATTTGATAAAAATTTTGTTATTTTTTGTCTGAAACTTAAAAGATCCAAGTTCATCTTTCTATCAAATAACTCTGCTAAATGGCATTAGAGGGACTATTTGATCTTTAAACATGCAGTAATTTCACAACAATATTTCAACATTCTAACAAAGATCCTGGAACTCTGACCAATGCAATTAAAACTTCTCAAAATAATTGTAATAAAGGACTAACTTTAGTTAGTGTGGCATTGTGTTGTTTTATAAAAACATCCCTTTTAAATAGCTGAACCCCCCTAGAAACGTTAGGTCTGCCTTTTAAACAGCATGAGATGATCTATCTGGACCATAAAACACGTGTATGAAAATATCTCATACCTTTTCAATGAAGTATAAAGCCCAGTGCCAGTAATTGTGGCAAGCAAGCATATCACTGTTCTGAAAAAAAAAAAGAAAAAAAGAAAAAAATATTTACAAAATAACTTCCCTTTTAAATTTATGTCATCAGATTTTTGTTTCCTTCTTCAGCAAAACTATTTACTGAGAGACAAAAGAGACAATCAGCTGGCCAGGCTACATCTGTCCTTGCAGCTGCTCAGGGAGACACCTCAAACCCAAGGTTTCCCCCACATCATTGTCACTTAGGTGCCTCAGAATTCACCCTTCTGCAGCACCTTTTTTTTCTTTATAACAAGATTTGCCTCATCTAAAATTTAGGCATCTTGCCTGAAGTAACCTGGGCAGACAGTGGAGAAAGGAGGATATGTAGGCCTTACCAGGGCCATTCATCCCTAGACACAGAGGATTCACTTCTTAAACATGGGGTTACCTGATTAAATAAAGCAAAACCTTTTTACTGCTCCTAATTTTGAGTTCTGAATTAGATTAAATTGCTGAAGAGAAGTCATCTTGTAGGTAACTGAAACAAATCAATAAAAGCAGGCTTTGGGAACTCACCACAACAGCTTAGGACAAAAACAATTGCTATTTTATAATACACAGCACTGGCAGAGAGGTTTCCTCCAGTAAGATAATTTGATTTTTTTACTGAAATATAACTTAAAAAAAACATGGCACCTGTTGGGATTCTTTTGGGGGGTGGGGGGTGCTGGAGTAACAAACAAAGTACAACACCTTTATTGGGAAGCAGAATGATGAATTAAAAGCAGAAGAAGAAGCACAAACACTGTGGCAGTATGGGCAGCTGATCCTTGTCATTATGAGAAAATAAATAAAAAATTCAAATTACCAGGCCAAATACAAGTAACTTTAATAAAGTACTTAGACAGACCTGCTTATTTTGGTGCATTTATAACGTTTGGTGTCCGTGATGCTTAAGATGAGAAAGGTTGCACAAGAGAAGTGATCATGCACATCATGACATGACAGTGCCAGCTGTTACAAATCTTAATTGCACTGCATCAGGCATGAAGGTGCATGAGCCACTTCTACTTACTGATCTTGCACTTGATTTTATTTGGACAAAGAGTATAAATCACAGACACATGCAACTATTTGAAGCAGTGAGTTCAAAAATCAATCCAGAAGTCATCGGGATTTTTAAGGTATCACCCAAACTGTCAATCCCCTGCATCACTGTTTCATTAAAACTAACATTGTAAAGGATAAAATGCTTCCTGGGAAATGACAGATGTGAACTCCAAGCAAGGGTTTTCTGCCTGCACTTGCAATGCTTAACTTAAAAAAGCCCAAGTCTTTCTAGTCTCATTATCCAGCCCTGCTCTCTGGGTGAGGCAGAATGGGCAGCTCAGATGACTCTAAGATAGAATCTCGTGGGTTCTAACCAATTCAAACCTCACAGCCTTCTGCTCTGAATAAAACAAACTTAATTATTGGGAAAACACATGCTGTCCAACACAAAAATTAAGTTTCCTTTACAGCAAAGGACTGTATGACACACTAATTAACCTCTTCTGAAAGATGGGATCGAACATGTTAGATATGTAAGGTAACTGGTACACAAGAAAGTAATCAGTACACCAGAGAAGAGACAAAAGCATCATTTCTCTTTATAGTTGATCTCCAAAAACCCTTCCCCTTCCAAAAGTAAACAAGTATTTTAGGAGTCTTCTGAAACATTTGCCTGTGTCATTTCCCACCTCATCTTAGGTCTCACAAGGAGGTCCCTCAACTGACTCTCGGTGCTCATCTCAGTCTAAGCAAAAAGCTTCTGAAAGTATCAGTGACCACGTTACTTTTATAACCACAGCATAAATCACACACAGAAATCACAAGTTTCGNGACCACGTTACTTTTATAACCACACCATAAATCACAAGTTTCATATCTCATGTTTCACCTGTCTGCCATGGCCATGTCTTTATAAGATGTGAAATACCTGCACAGGTCCACCAGGAAAAGGAAACAACGTGTGCATGTACAAACCCCACACTTACTGAAAAGCAGTACCTTTTAGGCTGTTCCTATTCCTGTTCCCGCTAAAGGAAGGCAGAGGACACACAGACTTGGTGTGAATCCTGGCCTACTGACACGTTTGCCATTTCTGTAATCTCAGCAGCCATACTAATGATGACTTACAGTGGTCCACAGTATGTGTTCCTCATAACACACCATTTTTTCCTGCCCTTGCTTAAAAAGCTGCATGGATGACAACAACACCTCCAAGCGAGGATTTCTTCTAATATGCAAACTCCGCATTGCTTGCAACACGTTTGCAGATAGGAAGGAATTGCAAGCAGAGGACTCAAGAACTTGGCTACAGGAGTTAAAGAAGACCTAGAAGGAGCTTTTTCAGCGACGCCACAAGAATGTTTACCTTCCAGTTGGTTTCTGTTTCCTTCATAAATTCTAAGCCTTTCTTCACATCTGCTTTCATTTCATTTACATGGGCTATAGTATGGACAGACCATGCATCTGTCTGATTTATAGCCAAAGCCTACGAGAGAAAAACAGGAAAACACGATCAACCTTACAGACTTGCAAATACCAACATTTATCCCTGCTTATCTACAAACAGGAGACTACTTTTCACTTGCTGCATATCAAGCACATCCCTGTACCACTTCAACTAACCACAGCCTGGAAGTCTTATTCAGCCAATTCCTCCTCCTTGCTCCAACAGCTCCCTCTAGGCTCCCGGCATTTTCCAAGGTTAGTCATGAACCTCGTAAATGTTAAGTGTTAGTTGTCACTTCCAGCAATTTGATGGAAGTTTGTCAAAAACACCCATTAGAGGTTAACTGTGTCTGAGACTCCTGGAGGACAATGATAATCCCGTGGGCTGGAGAAAGTCAAGTATAATTACTATTTTCACAAAAAGGAAACAGGTTGGCTAATAGTGAGGTCCAGGACCATTGTACAGTCAATTGTTCAATAATTCAGGAACAAGCATCTGGGACAAAAAAGGGAAGGGGAGCCCAAAGAGGATGGATTGTCAAGAGCAGACTACATGGAGGCAATGCAGCATTCTGTAACAGAAGCAAACAGCCAATCTTACAGCCAATCTTGGGGGCAATGGCAGATGGGCTGACAGATGCATTTCATAGGGGTGTTCTGACCCCATCTGACACGGCATGCTCTCAAGCAAGTCAGGGAAACACGGTCCAGGTGAAACTGCCACGGTGTGGCAGGAATGTGAGAACAGTTACCAGCAAGTCTCCTGAAGCTCTGTGAGCATTTCCATGTGGAGTTTTATCTCCTTACTACTTCAACTAACAAATGGGACGACAGAGAGGGTCAGTTCATGGCATTGGCACAAACCACCACCCAGAGAGAGGGACCGTGTTTGAGAATTCTAAAACCTTTCAGCACCAAGAGCAGGCAGTTTACCTCACGGGCAATCTCCTCAGCACGGTCAAAAAAGTTTGTTTCCACAAGTCCAAAAGAGTAGTAGCCTTTCACATAGCTAACAAAAAGGGGGAAAACAGCACATAAGATAGAATCAACCAGATTTAATCCAGGACTGAAAAGACATACTAGAAATAGTATTGGACTCAAAACAGTCCTTACAGTGCAAAGTTACAATGAGAGTTCAAGCCTGCAGGATACAGCACTTCTAAGCCAGTTCTTAGAGGAAATGAGTGGCCCAGAGACACCAGCCTGGGAAACAGTAACAAGGTGCACATCAGGACGGACATTTCCATCTTCGGATGAGATGGAACCAAGAGCTGCACAGAACAAGCTGCTGATCTCTCGGAACAGCTGCAAGATGCTGAATTAGAAGGCTGGAAGCAAGACAGTGCTCTCACCAAAGTTATCTGAGCATCTCAAAGGCAGCCTTCTGCACTTTTTCCAGTGCCCACAAAATTATAAATAAAAAATACATATAATAAAATAATAGAAGTACAGGAGAGTACTTTTATGTGAAGTGGCCTTTTAAAACTGGTTATAAATCATCCCCATTAAGCCATAAAGGCCCAACATAAAGGAAAATCAGGGACGTTATATGCTCTTACACATATGCCTGACACAGTCGTTTTAAGAAATACTATGTGCAGCTTTCTGGATTGAACAACACCACAAGATAAATTTCTACTTCTCAAGATATGTGTTAGGTATTTTGGATTAAAACTCCTAAGGCAAAAGACTACTAAAAAGTGAGGGGGATGTTGCACCTGATTTATTTCATGCATCAAGAGAAATACTGATTTTGTTCTCATCAATGTTCAATTCATCAATTCACCTGTAATTCAACTCTCCATGCCTGTAACTTTCAGGACAAGGTGTAGTTGCCAGGTTTTTTACTTTAGAAATGCTTGGCATATGGGTGTTCTCTGTTGCTTTACAATTAAGTGGACAACAGCCTAAACTTTTGTAGCACTGTGTCTAGAAGAGTTTAAAATGAAACCAGTGTCCTGTAGCTGAAAAGAACTATGTTTTAGATTTCTCTGAGTTGAGGTAACACAGCTGGAAAAATGATACTCCTGACACTGGCCCCTGTGCCATAAGGGCACCTCAGTTGGCTTCACTTCTACATCAGCACCCAGTCCATACTCCCTGCGCTGTTCCTGGAAGACATAAGGAGCCCAGATTGTGCTGGATATGGAGGTGAAGCACACTGGTGTACAGCAACATGCATAAAATATTCAGAAAACGTGTGAATCATCTATTCAGCTGTCTCTAAATGTTAAATGTACATCTGAACTTACAATGTGACACTAACTTTTACATAACATTCAAATTTTTCAAATAATGAAACTGGTCTTAAAAAGATAATTTAAAAATTATGCCAAATTAGCTTTCATTAACTGTTCACTTGCCAACAGATTCAGATTATCCTGAATTAACTTTTGGAAACTGAAACTTTCAGGACTGAACTACGGAAATTTTTAAAACCAACCTTCCTGTCAGTCTTGGCTGTAACAGCTGGTATAGTATATTTCAAAATTTTGTTTCAGAGCCACACTTTGCTATTCTAAGTTACAACTCCTTTCTTCTTTCCACTGATGTGTTCTATCACTCACAATGGGATCCCTGGGTAAAAAAGTGGATCCAGAGAAGCCTGGAAAAGTTTTGCCACTGCCCTGGGCGAGGGCACAGTTCTACCCTGTGTGTTCCACACCACGTGCTGTCTTGGACAGCAGTGAGACACAAGCTCCCTTAAGAAAAATCCCTCAACAACAGTGTCAAGAGGACACTGGAGACACGTTCTGTCTGTGGTTGAGTTTGATTCACTTCTAAGCCCTTGATTTTTGTCTACATGTGTGACTCCAACAGCTCCTGTGGGTTCCCAACAGAATCCTGTTGATTACTTAGGTGTGTCTGAACTTAAAAACCACAAAGTACATGCACACCAGGTGAAGAGCAGTTTTCAAAATGAGGCATGACCCACCTGCTCAGTGGAACATCAGGTGTCCAGAAAGGATAAACCCGGGCAACAGAATCTCGCATCTGTACCTGATATCCCAGGTAGAAGTAAGTGTCGTGGGAAAACTTGAGGGCCAGCAGGTCAGTTGGGTGGCTCTGCAGAATCTTTTCCCACAGATCACAAGCTTCTGGAAGCTGGCTAGAAATAAAAAATTATTCCCATTGCTGAAAGAAGGCATACGTACCACTGCTGCTACAGTTAGTTCTGAGCTTGCACTATGCTGAAAAATGGAAAATTCAACACCAAATAACTTGTTTCTTCCTTGAAGGAATTTTTAGTCTTTTTTAAAGTAATAATGGTATTATCTTCACTGCACACCTTTGGAGAACTCTTTGAAAGAAATGTCCTTAGGTTACAGCAAGTCACTGTAACACACAGGGAAAATCAAAGAAGCTTAAACCATAAACCTGAAGATTTTCCTACAGGGTCAAACAGTTCTTACAGACATCTACCATAATTAATCTAACTTGACATGTGCAAAGACAGCTTCCTTCTCTAGTGGGAATCAAACCCATAGTGACAGGGCTTCAAGAGCTTCCTCTTTACCTCTGCAGAGAAGCATGTGAGATAAGTCCATGCTCATCCATTTGTTTGGCAAACAAATAATGAAAGTGAATCCACCCACACTTTCTGCACTGCACACAGATTTATCATATGCAATTAAACTGTAAGTTTCTGCAGCACTTGTGCTACTCTGGTATCTCCCTATTTTACAGAGGAAATAGGTTTTGACATAGGGAGACAACAGAGAGAAGAAAAGTCTGTTTGTAACTTTGCTCCTGTGCACCTGAGTCTGGACCCTACTGCAGCCAAACGCTTTGTTTCCTAGTTCTAAACCACCCACTCCACTGATGGATCTATGACAGGTTTAAAACATGGAGTGCTTACTGCTAGAAATGGTGGCAATCGAGCACTTCACTCCTACAGTGTTGCTCACTAACTAGACACGGCACTTAGAGCCAAGAGAGAAATGCAGGAACCCCCGGTGACTCTGATCCCTTGCCAGTTGTCAGCCAGTATCACACAGCACCACTTCCAAGCCCTGATTCCGCCTGCGGTAGCGAAAACCCGTCAGTCCCTTACACAGGGTGACAGTGGACTCACCCCCTGGCAAACATGTGCAGCGCTGACACGTGAAGCTTCTCCCGCTCAGTCAGTGGCTGCGACTCGGAAAGCGCCACCATCGTTCTCACTGCTCGGTCCAGCTCCGCGTCGAGTCGCACGGAGCTTCCAGTGCCAACCAGCTCCAGACCATTAGCAATGACATGTCCCATGGCTACAGAAAACAGCACAGCAGAAGCTGAGCTGTACAGCATCACCTTCATCTCCACATTACACAAGAGGAGCTGAGCATTTTAAGCCACACTGACCTGGGGTCACAGAAATCCGGAAAGTCTCTCAAGCCTAAAGTTCTTAGAGGCTTTCCATGAAAAAAAAACTCACAAAACCACAGCCTGCTCTAGATTCTGAGGATGTTTCACGTTATAGAATTTTATAAGCCATCACCTTGCCCTTGCACAAACAAAGTCAGTTAACTACCAGGACAGCAGGTATTACCTAGAACTTCTTATGGTCAGAATTAAAGGTTATACTCACTAAAATTTGGATCTGCTGCTTTTAACTTGGAGAGGCATCCCTCAATACCTCCAAGGCTCTCATTATTGGTCCAGGTTGCATACTGTGAGAGAAACAGACCAAGAGAGGGTTGAGAAATCCTCTATGGCGCTGGGCTTCTTTTCATCCTCCCAGACATTTAAAATTAAAAAATAAGCAAGGCAAAGACAAACATTGCATTCTGATAGGTTTAGTGCAGTAGGAAAACAGAAAACCTGGGGGATTTTAAGACAGTCTGGCCACCAGCAAGACCAATGACCCTGGATTTCTATGTGTTTTATCTCAACTGGCTGATTTAGCAGCATCAACTGGCATGAGCATGTTGGCTGAGGCTTTCACCACAGCAGGTGAAAGGCACCTGGCACAGGCCTCTGCTAGGAGGGTTTCCTGCTGCCACCTAAAAGCTGGACTCCTGTGGTGGCCTGATTTTGAGGCTCTCCCAGCTGAGAAGAAATTGAAATGTCAGCTACAGCAGAGGCTGTTTCATGGTCGAGTCCCTTTGCACCACGTTTTCTCACACCTTTCGGTCGTACCTGTGTCAGCACAGCATCGAAGAGCTTACAGGCTTCATTGCTCGTCGTGGACAGGACAAGTCCAGCATCCTGCCAGGCCTGCACAACAAACAAACACAAATCTGCTCATTTTACACCCTCGTGTTCCAGGCTACACTGACAGATGTTCAGGTTGATGGATGTTCTGACATTTTCAACAACTACGCTGTTTTAAAGAAAAAAGTTGGAAGGACAGTGTGAGCACACACAAACCTTTTGTTCCATTGCAGTTACATCCCAAGGCTCAATTAATTACTTGGAGCTAGTAGTGAGACTAATGAAGCAAACAATTATGAAATGTAGAGGATAGACACATATCATAAAAACAGACCTGGGGCAAGCCAATTCAGACTTCTCCTAATGGGGGCTTAGTTCTTCCTGATGCTGCAAGAATTCAGCTGGTCGCATTTTACAATTTAACATATTTCCCGGCTATAACGACCCAACTGTCAAAAATTGTAAGTAACCTGGCAAGGACATCTTTGTTAACATATCTGAAAGCTTTCCCACTGTGATTGGATTAAAGGCTCACATTCCAGCAGCTGGAGCACACGAGGCTTCAAATTAGAAGCCTGAAAGAGTAGACCTGAATATAAAATTACAAATTTTCTTTACAATTCACACTATATCCAGAAAAGGAGTAAAGAGAAAAGTCGAGCAGGTAGCAAGGTTAATCTTGCTACTTACAGGCTACCTCCCATGGTGCCCTGCAAATTAGGCAAGGAGCCACCCTGAGCATGAGTCATCAAAAACAAGCTCTGTTTGGAGCAGGCTGTGTGCCAGTGCCTTTACACAAGAGCTTGAGATCCTTGTCCAGCAGAAAATGGTGTCCTGTTCCGAGAAGATTTGTTAATGCTGATTCACAGGAATGGAAATGTCTGTGAGCACCAGAACAAATGAGCAGAGCAAGGGTTAGTGAAAAATGGGCCTGAATCCATCCCTAAGGACACCGCTGAACCAGCTGAGGTACATGCTATTTCCAATTGCTCCTCTGTCCTGCTAACCCCACACATCTCGCTCCTCCCACTCTCACAACAGGACGATGGCAGCAAGGTTGCATCATAAGGAATGCCACTCCTCTCCCTGTTAGCAGACCAGGACAATGGGCTGCAGGGAAGAACCACCCCACAGCAGCGGCTGGCTCCTAAGAGACATAAAAGATGTGCTACAAACCTAATCTGTCACTGTCAACCCAGAACCAGCTATTGCAACTAGAGAAGAGCCAGCACCCCCTGTCCTCTGGGTGATACACAACAGGTCCTGTCCAGACTACCTGGGACGCTCATGTCCTGGGGCTTCTCTGTACTCAGGTATCAGACTGTGACTGAAGAAATCTAGAGGGGAGTGTGAGTAGATAATATCAGCCTCAAGAGTTTGTAAAGCAATTACCAGCTCTCCTTCCCAGAGAGGCTGCCTTTGACTTCCGTCACACCGATATTCCACAACTCTCCTCTCTAACTCCATTAAGACTCCATTAAGACCTTCTTGATGACGCCTCTTGGATGAGAGCTGTGGCCTTGGCTCTTCTCACTGCTTCTTGGCAAGACCAAAGCCTTGCCCTTTTCCTGCTCTAAGATTAGACTTCTGTCACAAGATCTAGTGACTGTTTATTTGTATGTTTTTCCCTGCTAGAATCACAGCTGGCTCTGACAATTGTGCTCTTTGCATTGGCACCTCCTGCACTCCTTACGGAGCAGATCCCCAAGGCTCTGGTGATCACACACCCATCACAGTCTCACGCAATAGTCAAGACTTCTTATTTTACCTGCCCCTGCCTAATTAAGTAAAACACAACAATAACAGTTCAGCCGGAAGAAAGTGTGCACATGACTAATCAGTAACCAGGACCTGCCGGTCGACATCGGACCCTTGGACTTGAGCCTGATTTAAAGTTAAGCGAAGGCCTGACCCACTTCTGCTGCCCACGGAAAGGGCAGGTGGGTGCTGTGGGACCCCTGTGCTGTAAACAACACCCAGAGATGTTCAGACACGGTTGTAGCCGGAGCAAGGGAAGGTGGGCGGGACGGCTCAGCGTCTGTAGCGCTGCCCCTCAGCACTGCCCTCACCCCGCAGCACCTCACCCCTCAGTGCTGCCCTCACCCCTCAGTGCCTCATCCCACAGCGCTGCCCTCACCCCTCAGTGCTGCCCTCACCCTCAGTACCTCACCCCTCAGCGCCTCACCCCTCAGCGCCTCATCCCACAGCGCTGNCAGTACCTCACCCCTCAGCGCCTCACCCCTCAGTGCTGCCCTCACCCTCAGTACCTCACCCCTCAGTGCCTCATCCCACAGCGCTGCCCCTCACCCCTCAGCACCTCACCCCTCAGCGCCTCATCCCACAGCGCTGCCCTCACTCCTCAGTGCCTCACCCCTCAGTGCCTCACCCCTCAGCCCCTCGCCCCGCAGCGGTGCCCTCACCTTGCAGTCCTTCAGCGTCGCCATGGTCCCTGCGCAGCCCCGCCGTCCCTCGCGCAGGGGCGGTGCCGCGCGCGGCGCGCTCGCGCGGGCTGCGAACGCAGACGGTTGGCGCGCGCGGAGCCTTCGCGCCGCCGCTGAGGGAGCTCGTGGCCATCACTGGCCCAAAGTCCTCGTTCCTTGCTCCGGACCCTCCTCCGGCCCGCGGTGTCTGACCTTAAATACTGTTCTCACCGGCTGTGCCGCGGAGGAGGCTCCGGTCCTTTCCGACCACCGGCGCGATGGTTGGACAGCGCCCGTGTGGCCGCGCTCCCCTCGTCCCGTCCCCTCTCACCGCGATGGCCGCGCACCTCCTGCTGCTCCTGCAGCTGTTCGCCTGCTGCCCCCTGGGCTCGGGTGCGCCCCCTCCCCGTCTCCAGCCATCGCCCCTGCGGGTCAGCTGCCCGGGCCCTGACGGCCGAGTCTCCCAGCGGCACGACAATGAGCACAGAGTCTCGTGCCTGTGGAACAACACCGTGACCCTGCATTACGGGCCCGCCCCGGGAGCAAGGCCGGAGGTAGAGCGGACAGAGGGGCAGCCGCCACCCCCACCTCGCTGCGTCTGGTACCTGAACTCGGCCTGTGTGAGGAACACCTCGCGGTGGTCAGACCAGGTAGTGTTGCAGGCAGGACACGCTCCTCCGCCCGGGACCGTCAGCCTCCTTACGGTGCAATGCTCCTCCGCTTCCTGCGCTGCACCCGAGTGCTTTCACCAGAACGTGAGCATCGAGATCTCCGTGCAGGACGTGCGGTTGTTCGTGCTTTGGCCTCAGACACGTCTGACCCACGTGTGGCAGCCGGTGGAGCTGGGCTGGTGTGCACGCCTTAAGAGTGACCACTGGCAGTACCGCTTCACCAGCGGGGGAGGCAGCCCCTCGACCCTTCTCCTTCCCAGCAGTGAGCACCAAGACACCGTGCCACCTGCTATCTACCCAACAGCTGAGCTGCAACAGACCTGTGCCACCTACCACACCTACCGCTTGACTGTGCGCTACAGAAAACACGGGATCCACGTTGCTTCAGTCACTATCGAGCAGATGCCTCAGATAAACCTCAGCCTCTCTCTCAAGGTGGAGCACGACTTGCTGCATGTCCTCAGCATTGGCTCCAAGCTCCTCAGTGTTTCTCAGCAGCCCCTCAGCTTGTCCTGGAGGCTTCAGCCCCTGACCCTGAGCACACTTGCCTACAGACTGCTGGACACAGAGGGTATAGGAGGTTGGCTCTGCTCCTACAGTTCCTTTATGACACAGAGCAACTTCTGTGCCATGTCCACACCTCAGGGCCAGAGTGACATAGTGGTGGCCAGTGTTTACTTTCATGTTGATGGAAAGAGGTTTGAGGAACTGTCAGGAGAACTGCACCTGCTCAATGGTACCCTGATCCTAACCGCAGGCAGAGAAACTCCCACCCACATCAACCTTCACCCGGGCAAGACCAACAGCAGCACTTATATTTTCAGGTACAGCCAGGGAACATTTTACACACCTAAAGAAGACAACAGCCCTATTTCCGCAGATTACCCTAACACACACACTGTCTTCTACCAACACAAAGAGCTCTCCTACTTACTCACCATAGAGTTTGTGGCCTTCCAGTGGTACAAGTTCAATATGTACCTTTATATGAATCAGAAGAGGGCTTTGTTTAGGTCTCTGGCAGAAAGAGACCTTGAAGTACATGTTTTCAGTAGCCGTCCTTCTTTTCTGCAGAACTTTACTTATTTAGTATGGTTTATCCCCACCCAACATCCGATGCTGCAGTGTGAGTGGACTTTCCACCTGCAGCTCTTTGGAGCACAAAAAGACCACATTGTCCAGAACAGCACGTACACATACAGTGATCATGTAAAAAATGCCACACGTTTTGTCCGTCGCTCTGCTTTACCCTTTGATGCAGAGAATTACACGGGGTTTGTGGCAAAGGTGAACTGTACCGGCAGTGTACCTACACCAGCTCTTCTAAGAGTCAGAGTCAACAACTATACTGAAAAAACCATAGAAGCACCAGTGGTTTGCGAGAAAAAAGAGTGTAAGATAGCCTTGGTGTGGATTCAGAGAACTGATCGCAAAGCAATTATCCTGTACCGGAAAAGGGCAGAATCTTTTTACCTCTTTGTCAGATTGTTCGTAGAATGCCAGACTGGTATAAATGTGAAGCCCTTTTGGCGTATCTATCCTGTTAAGGACACAAAAACTGCACCAGACTGGTCAAAACCAATGAACTCTTCTGCCTTTTTTGGCATAGAAATGATCCATTTAACTATTCCCAGTAATACTTTAGATTACGGGTTGTATCTGTTTTATTTCACTGTTGAGGTAATCCCGATTAGGACCACACAAGTCCTCAGGGGCTCAGACAGAATTTATGTTCAGATTGAGAGAGCTGATCTAATGGCAAATATTTCAGGAGGTGCGTTCCGCCTGGTGGGTTTTTCTGAAAGCTGGACTCTTGATGGCTCTGCATCCTCTGATCCTGATTCACAGGAAGGATCAATCTCATTTACTTGGTACTGCACTAAAGATTCGACAGACTATCAAACCATGATGTACAAGGCAGAAAACAAATGCCATCCGTCCCAGAGGGATTTGCGCTGGTTAACACCCTCAGGTCCCATTCAAAGAATGCCACCAGAATCCCTCCCAGGAAGAAGCATATACTACTTCCGCCTAGTGGTTAGGAAGGGCAGAAGGCTGAGCCATGCTGATCAAGCTGTAGAAGTGGAGGCTGGCCCCCCACTCAGTCTGGACGTGAGATGCCTTGAAAACTGTGGTAGCACTTTAATTCCAACGGAGAGATTTGCCTTGTCTGGTAAATGCTCAAACTGTAAACCAATCAACCAGCCAGTCTACTACTGGTCCCTTTTGTTAGGGGGCTCTACAGAAATTACCTTTGATTGGTCTTCCAAAACATCAACGGGGAGGTCTGGGGCTTACCTGTCTATACATGCTCTGACTTTCACAAAGGCTGCATATCCATCCTACACACTTCACTTAAAAGTAAGTACCTGGGATGGTAGGACCTCAGACTTCAGGAAATCATTCAGGGTAAATACGCCTCCTCGGGCCGGCAGGTGTAGCTTGAACCCGCATCGGGGCATAGGCTTTCTGACAAAATTTGTGGTTAAATGCGAAGGATTTTCTGACAGCAATGTACCTCTGACGTATAAAGTGATAGTAGCTTCCAGCGTACCTGAAACTACAAAAGTAACTTCTGTGGTGGAAAACACGTTTGGCGCAATTCTGTACTTTGGTTCTGCGCCTAAAACTCCTCCATCTCTTCTCCCGCCTGGACTGCGCTCTCACAGGTACACCGTGACACTTTATGTTCAGGTCCGTGATTCCCTTGGGGCGTTTACCCAGGTGATTCTGCGTGCCTACGTCAGGAACCCAACAAACACTCAAGCACTCCCTGCTCTGTTTCAGGAGCTGCTGGCCTCAGCAAGCCGTTTAAGCACAGCTGGTCCAAAGACTAGGGATGATCTTAGAGCTGGTTATTTGGCTTATCTGGCAGCCTCAATCTTAAACTACGTTAAAAGTGTAGGAAGTCCCCAGCTCCCTCAGGCGAAGTTTCGGGAAAGCCTGGTTAAAACAGCCCTGAATATTTCGGTTAAGAACATTGTGGGAGTCAACCAAATAGTGGCTGTTCTTTCTGAAGTTACGGAGAAAGCTAATGAAATGAACATCAGGTCACAAGCCCTCACCATCAGGAAACTGACAGAAGTAACAGCAATTCTGAAGATGCAGAGAAATCAGACCCATTGGTCTGAGGAAGCTGAAATTCAGACCAGTGGAATACTAAGATGCTTGTCCAACATCCTGAGATCTGATCTTACGGATCTCAAGAATGTCAGTGCAGACGGAATCGAACAAGTCTTTTCCATCATGGAAGGTGTAACAGATGTGGCTTTCCAGGGCAAAGTCCCTGGAGAAATAGAAACTCTAATGGAAACTAAAAACTGGAATATCACTCTGAAGAAAGATGAAGTCTGGAACACTGCGAATGCCTTCCCTACCAGTGACACCTGCAGGAATTGCTTTTATCCAACACTGAAAAAAGGAAATGGTTCAGGATTTCCCCAGGATACTGTGTTTTCCACTGCCATTTTTGAGTTTGATGAGACCCCCTTCCCTTGGTTAGGTTATGTAGCACAAATCAGAACAATGGTCTTGGGGTTTAAAATGGCAGAGACTAAGGCTAATGGGGATCTAGTTGGGATTGTGCCTGAAAAAGCAGACGTTTTTCTTGCCAGGAAAGGTAATGGATCTACAACTTTTCCGTTAATAATGGGACCTGATACAACACAATCTCACACAACTGGAGGATTTCGTTTTGAGGTCAGCAGGAATACCACGAACATATACTTCCAGATCACGACAAAACTAAAAGCTACTTTTAAGGTGAAAATATTTACAGGTACCAATATCACTCATGCTCAGCCTACAGCCTTGTTTATTGCTTTTCACAACGAGTCAACAGTTGCAAGTGGAAATCAGACAAGCACTGCTGAGTGTACCATTCAAGGTCCCTATATTGTCTGTCTCCCAAAGTCACTGCTGACAGCCATAGCTCAGGCAAAGGGCACAGACAGGCACAACATCTCCATTGTCTTGGAGACAGGTTATGTTGTAAGGTACCCGAACAAGAGACTGGTGGGCATATACGTTTTTAATGACCTGTGCCTATTTCTGGACAGGGCTGCAAGTTTGTGGAACAGAAACACATGCAAGGTTGGCCCCAAGACCAACTGGCAGAAGGTACACTGTGTCTGTGACATCACGCGGAAGCGCAGGAGTGTGGCAGCCCAAACTGCAACCAACATCAAGTTCCTGGCAGCCAAAGTAGTAGTTCTTCCCAACACAGTAGATCTAGGAAGAAACCTGATAGCAAACATACCTAGAAACCCACTGACTCTAATAACAGTGGCCTCTATTTTTGGTGTCTACTTCCTTTTGTGCATCTGGGCCATAATAAAAGACAGAGCTGAGAAGAAGATCAAATACATTATGGTTCTGCCAGACAACAGCCCCTCTGATGAAGGGAGTTTTTTGGTCACTTTGTACACAGGCAGTCGCTGCAATGCTGGAACCAAAGCACATGTCGCTCTGGAGCTCATAGGCCAGAACGGCAGGAGTACATTCCGTTACTTATGGCACCACCCTTCTCCAGCTTTCCAGCGGGGAAGCATTGATTGCTTTCTGATAACCACTAAGAAAGACTTGGGAGACATTCATTCCTTCAAGATAAGGCTTAATAGCGCTGGCTCATCCTCAAGCTGGTTCTTGAGCAGAGCTGAAATTGAGAACACATCCACCAGGAAGGCCTGGTCCTTTATGTGCAGACACTGGCTTTCTTGTGCCAAGGACAATCCCTCACAAGAATGGAAATTTTCTGTCACAGATCCCAGGACACCTCTACCCAAAATGGACTATTTTCTGATTAACTTCAACAGGAGGATGACAGAGTACCATCTGTGGTTCTCAATTTTTGCTCCCACTGTCGCTGGCGCTTTCACCAGGTTCCAAAGGTTGTCTACATGTTTAGCAGTAATATTATTCAACTTGCTTGTTAACATTATGTTCTTTAACGCTGATAAGAGTGAAGAAGCTCCAGTATACCTGAGGTATTTGAGATCAATAGCAGTAGGAATTGAATGTGCTTTGCTTACCATCCCTGTGGAAATGCTAATAATTGCCTTATTTAAGTATTCTCAGAAGGAACCTACTCCTGTAGTGACTAAGATGTATCCACAGGCCAGGCCTGAGTTCTGGAATAATTGCGTACTACCTGAAAAAGTTGCAAACGTCATTGAAACAGAGGAGCAAAAATCCCGTCCAGGGGCTACATCCTCCCGGAGGAGGTCCAGCATTACTCCCAGTTATGCAGAAGGGAGCATCTTTCTGAGGCGTAGGAAATCATTAAGCAGTACCATCAGGGAACTTCGTAGGATCCCAGCCACAGAGCCTGTTCTTTGGTGGTGGTGTGTGTGTCTCTCATGGGTACTGGTCATGGCTATAACTATGCTGTCCTCGTTTTTCATTGTGTTGTATGGCCTGTCCTATGGCTACCAGACTTCACGGGAGTGGCTTATTGCATCTGGAACCTCCTTCCTTCAGAACGTGTTTCTCCACTCAATTCTGAAATCGGTGCTTTTCTCAGCTCTGAGTACAATGAGCCCAAAATATTGTCAAGACATCACCTGGGTTACCCAGGAAAAGCACGTGGAGATAAATGCGGCTGAGGGAACTAAGAGGGCTAGTGAGAAGACAGGTGTACATTACACCCGCTGAAATCAGAGGTACCAGGCAGCAAAAGCCTCTGGAAACATGCTGAAAAGGGCAAAAACTAAAATAAAGGCATTTATTTTCATGCAAGTTTTCATCAGTCGTCCTGTCATTTTATCAGTGCTAATAAAGACGGTTTCTACTACAGCCAGGCCCTGAGAAGAAGTTTCTTTCAAAAATATTCCCTCGCCCCCAATTTCTTACTAAGCAGGACTCTCCGCTTTGGCCGAGCAAATATCCCGGGACCCGGCAGTGCCGCTGTGTTCCCACGGGAAAGCCGCGCCGAGGAACGGGCACACAGCGCCCTCTGCCTCCCCAAACCGCCCCTGCACACAGTCCTCACCC
>VYXB01010175.1:0-98030 GCA_013397135.1 Pachyramphus minor | reverse complement strand
ACAGTTCCCCCGCACACAGTTCCCCCGCACACAGTTCCCCTCGCACACAGTTCCCCTCGCACACAGCTCCCCTCGCACACAGTTCCCCTCGCACACAGTTCCCCCCGCACACAGTTCCCCCGCACGGGTCCCCAGCGCCCTCTGCCGCCCGCCCGGGGCCGGAGCCGCGGCGGCCGCGCGCGAACCCGGAACGGACGGCGCCGGGACGTGCCGGGGGAAACCGGGAACGGGAACCTGGAGGGAGCCAGGGAATAACTGGGAACAGGGGGAGGGGAACCAAGGGAGAACCGGAGCCGGGTAAACACCGGGAACGGGAACCAGGAACGGCGCGGGGAGTGGGAGCTGCGGGAACAGGAAACGCGAATGGGAACCGGGCAAGGGAGCCGGGGAGGCAGGGAGGGAACCGGGAACTGGGGAGGGAACCGGGAACTGGGGAGGGATGGAATCAGGGGTGAGAAACTGGCGGCTGGAGGGAGACCCGGGAACCGGGTGGGGAAGTGGAGCCGGGAGGGGGCGAAGCATGTGCTGACCAGGGCATTGCTTAACGGGACACACAGTCAGCATTCCAGGGCCAGAGGCCATGCTGGAGTATGATTTCTTTTTTTTTTATCTTGGTGAGGGATTTGATATAAAGTATATTGCTTGTTTAATTGGGTGTAGCGGCCACAGATTGCTTTTTGTGAGGAGCTTTGCAAGTTGAGGTTTGAGGACACAGCCCTTGGAGATCCACAAGGAAGGAGCTTTAAGGAGTCTGGGGAACTTACAGGAAACCCTTGTTTCCTGCCATACGTGGACAATTCCAGTATGAGGTTGCACTTGAACAAAGTGGTATAGGGGTCACAGCTTTGGGTTTACAGGACCATAGAGCCATGGTAACAATCATACTCGCCTTGAAAAATGAGGAGGAGGTAGGAAGTTTGCAAGATGTATGAGAGATGGGGTACCACAGCTTCCCTCTAAATCTGCTCTGAGAACCCAAATAAATTACCTCCATGTTTTAGTGATGCTAGAAATGGTCTCTCTGCTTTGAGAGGTTAATCTTGTGGCTTTCTGTCACACTTAATCCAGATTTGCTTTCTAAGACATGAGTTGGTAGGAGTTTCTATAAACACTGCAAAATGCCTTCAAGAACAAAACCAGTTGTACCTTGGGTGTGATGGGTAAATAATCTCTTAAGCTGTCTTCCATTTCTAGGCACCTATGAGCCAGACTTGGATCTGTGTGCTGGTAGTTACTAAGGATATATAACTATATCCTTGCAATTGAAATGTATGTTTTATATAAACAAACTTTAAGACCTTGATACTTCTGGATCCCGTGCCTAAAATGTTTCCCTCATGCCTTAATTTCCCACATAGTTGACAGGCAAAGTAGCTGTTATAACGGGAGCATTACATGCTTACTTTGTGACCTGCCTCAGAGTCCGTGATCTCTACAAATACGACAAGGTTACATCAAGAACCTGATGAAGGATCCCCAGAAAGTTTTAGTCCACCCACATGCAGCAATCTGGTGGTGTTTAGACCAAAGGTTTTAATTTCATGATACTTGTAGGAAAATGTTTGGATTCTGCTGTTAAAGTGACTTGGAATGGAGACGTGCTCCACAGGCTTGTTCAGATGCCAAGCTCTCTAGCCTGTGCATTGCCTTTGCACTGGTGTATTTGCTAAATCTGTTTTTACTGGCACAAAAATCAATATTAAAAAAAAAAATAACTGTAAAGAGCCCCAAAACTCCCAATAGATAAGCACACACCTGAGATTTCAATTTAGAAAGGAATTAGTTACCTTTGTGGTTGCACTGGTTTGGCTTCTTTGTTCTTTGCTCCAGACCAGGATAAAGCAAGAGAGGATCAGCAGATGTTTCATTATGTTCCTTTTCTCAATGCCTCAGTTCCTTTCTCAAAGCATTTTCACCACCATTTTACTGCCCATTAACACCAGAGCCACTGGTTATATCTTTAAAAAGATTTTAAAATCTTTTTAAAATCTCCTTTTCACTGCAGGCCATAGTAACTTAGCACTGCACCTTCTTCCCCAACTGGTCATTTTATTTGTCATAACTTTTTTAACATTAGTGAAGTTATTACTCATCAGTCACACTTGGGGCCATGTGCAGAAAGGCAGCACACACTCAAATCTGTAACAAACATCAGTGTTCTTAAGCCTTACCTGGAGCTGTAGCCTACAGAGCTGCTTGTCTGTGTTACTCCTCTCTTTCTTCTGGGACACTCTGTTCAGTTGTTCCCTTCAGCTGTTCAGAAAACATGCTCCCCTTCACATCTGTGACCACCAAGAGTGTTTATCCTGCTGCCACAGGGAATCCATGGAGGCTTGGGGTTGGGGCCTGCTCTGTGACCCTGAGCTAGAGGGAAGCCTGCAGGGATCAGCCTGCAGGGATCTCTGTTCCTTCTGAGCTGAGACAGCACAGCAATACCAGCACAACCCCCAGCCCAAAGGGAAAAGTTGCTGCAGTAAGTCAGGGTTAAATTTGATCTTTGGGAGAGGGAATAAGGATAAAAGTTCCAAATGGCCACGCTTGGTGAAATTATATTTCTGGGCTAATTTACACTGAAACCAAGGTAAGTCACCTCAAAGGAAAGCAGGGAGGCAGCCAACAGGTGACCTGAACATGCCTTCAGGGCAGTAGCATGAGGGAACTGGAGGGAGGGAGTTACTCACCTGGGGATTAACTGGCAAGTAAGAAGGTTCTGCTGTTTCATCTACTACCTCAGCAATTAGGCAACAGATCGTTTTTCTGAAGAAGGCAAGTGCATTCCTGGTGCTGAAATGTATTTAAATTTCCATCACACCAAACACTGGCATTTACCAGGCTATGAACTCACTGGCTCCTGCCCTTCTACTACAGAGCACTCCTTCCTGCAGAAAATCAAGCTGTGATTATTTTAGTAGGTCCTTGTCATCAACAGTGGATACTGCAGGAAAATCTTGGCAGGTAAAAGAAACGAGGGTTTGGTAGGAGAGGATTAAAGGTGTGTCAGTGTTGGTTTTATCTGACACCCTTTCAAATTAAAGTCTGGTTCTGTTTACAGGCTCTTTGTTTCTTGTGCAGTTTCTCTAGTTTATCAGTGACTCAGAAATACATGCGTCTCCTGACCCTGAGAGGGGCTTAAGCTATGCATTGTAAAGACTTGTGCTGATGAGGTTTGAAGCAAAGAAAATCAGATTAGTTATCTGGGCCACCACTTTGCCACTGACTCTGACAATTTAACAGTGATTTATTATTTCTGGCATGCCTTCCAGGCTTATTAGCAGAACTGCTCTGAAGTCTTCAGGAGTCTCAAGAGAACTGCACTGAGAGCCATTTCCCCACATCCATGTCAGGTATCAGTTGCAGACAGCATGGAGAAACAGGGCACTATGTAACCTATGCCTTTCTTTTACTGCAATTATTTCCTTACTGTGGCACTGAAATTTGTGTGCTTCACCTTTGGGCCTGACACGTGGGCCAACCCCACAGATGTCCTGCGGCATTCTGGGCTTGACTTGGCAAGTTGGTGTTGAGTGAGCCAGTTCAGTGATGCCTTTGTAACCCAGCACGTGTGGGTAACTGTTCTCTCAAGAAGAGCTGGGCATGTGCTTCAAGTAGGGATGTGTTCGAGTACCTTGTGGCTTCCGGTCAAAGTGGAAAAAATTGGGCAGAATTCAGTTCTAAACAAGATGTTGTAAAAGACCTCTTCAGCCAAATGTCAGCCAGTCAGACTTCTGACACATTACTGGGACATGGCGCTGCTTCAGCAATTTCCAAGGAAAACAGAGGAAACCCATGGTGGGAGCACTGGTGATGACTTGGATCACTTGTGGTCATGAATTTGCCTGTCCTTGTTATGAAGGGGATTAGTGCCCTAGACTGTCTTCTCAAGAGATCATTTATCCTGCTCTGGTTTGCTAGAGAGAAACGAGTTCTCATTCATGCTTCATGTGTTTGGAGGGGACACAGACCCGTCCTGACAGTTGTCACATCAAGCATCTTGCTGAGATGGTGTGTAGGGCCAAACCAAGGAACTGCTGTTGTGATAAACCAATGTCTGTCTTGACTATGGGTTTATGACATAAAGACACTGTTATTTGAGATAAAGCAAATGGGCCTTTTGGAAGTGACATGTGAGAGAGTGCATCTTGGGGCTTGTCTGCTGGGTAGGTTAGACTAAAGGTGTGAAGCACATGCAAGAAACTGGAAGCTTGATACAGTTGCCATTAGCTATCTCTCTTCAGCAGGAGAATGGCTTTGCTCTGTTGTATAGCAAACTTCACTTCTGAGTGGGAGCATTCACTCTGAAATCTGTACGTTCATTAACCTCATACCTTTAGTGACCGTAACTTCCCCAGGTGCTCATGTGTAGACAAGCTCTCAGGACAAGTGATGTTCCCAGTGAAGTACAACTTGGTACAGCTGATACCAGTGACTTGTAAGCTGGGAACAAACGGGAAAGCATCATAAATTCATCTCTGCCTTGCAGGCAGGATCATATGCTTTTCAACTGGCACAGCCAAAAATCTGTTTGTACATAGATATCATTCCTTCCCAGTGGTAGTCATTGAACAGATTCTGTTCTACATGCCAATGCTCTATAAGAGAGCAGGTGTTTCTATATCTAATGCACTTCAGCTCTGAACCCAGGCTGTTATTTTGACGTGGGATCAGGACACATTCATTCCGAAGTCTATGATCCTCACTGCCATAAATACTTTTTGGTCCTTGTTGTGGTGGTTCGTAGCATTTTGCATTATTTTAAAGAAAACGTCACCATTGTAGTCTGCTCTCTTAAATTCAAGTTATTTTCCATACTCTAATTCTGTGGAGTTCATGATTTCCCCTTTTTAAAAAACACTGATTACAAAAAATTGCATACAAGTGTTGATCTGAATCTAATTCAGACAGGTGGACGTCTTGGTATTGCTACTGCCTACCTACAGAAAAGGTAAACTTAAGTAAGTCAGGGGGACTTACTGGTATTCCCAAAATGCAGACTTTTAAGCTGAGTTTTTGTATGATTTGAAAAATCTGAATTTAATAAACAGGGAGAAATAGGTAGCACATGTATGCCTTATAACTAACTCAAAAATCTGCAAGCACTTAAAAAAATTCTCTCATGCATCCCAGTGAGATGGGGAAAACACAAGATATCCAAGGGTTACATCGCTTGTGAACAAATGTCGTTTCCTAAGGTTTTCGCAAGGCAGATTCACTTACTAAACCCGTGTCCAGCCCCATTTGTGTTACATTTGAAGAACTCTCTGCACTACTGAAATGCCAGCAATGGCAGTGGAAAGGCTGGTAAAGGAATGATGGGGTAAGGGAGATGATTTCCAAAATGAAGTTTGAGGGTTTAACAGGCTAGGACTTTTCTGAACTGGGTGTCTGTTGTGAAGCCTCTGTCACCTCTGAGGGTCTCCCCGCTCGGCTGGAACATCAGATGACAAGTAGTCACAACTCTGCTTCACCTTGCCCCTAATTCACCTTAGCAGCATATGTCTCCAAGGATTCAGTTTCACCCTGCTGGGTGGGCAGAAATAGCAGCTTCCTGTCACTAAAGGAGGGATGTACAGGCCCCTCAGCTGAGCCCTGCCTTTCTGCTGGTGGTGCAGTCTTGCCTCTTACCTTGTGCTAATGTTGGCAGCTGTTGGATTCTTCTGCAAGCCAATTTAGTTCCTTAAAGGAAGAGGAGGGAAAAAAAGATATTAAAAGAATAAAAAAAATTTTTTTTGCTACTACGTTAGTAACTGGTGTGATGTAGTAAGATGGAAACCATGGACCAAGGTGTTGGATGTTGGATACCAGCTGCCCACTCTCTGTGTTTTGGGATGTTTTAGTTTAGGTCTGGTTCCAGTCTGTAGACTGCATGGCCACCAGCTGGGCATTCAGGTTGGTGTGTGTTAGGTGTGCTTGTGGAGCAATTTGTTCCTAAAGAAAACCCCTGAACTGAGCTGAAGCATAAATAGAGACGTGGCCTTAGTGGATTGAATCAGCTGTGCAGGGAAAGGGTAGTGGGAATGACCTGCTGTCCTTTGGCAGGCTGTGTATGTGCTCAGCTGTGAGCACACACGACCTGCCTGCTGAGATACTGCCCAAATCTGAGTTCCTAGTGCTCACCTGCTGCAGCTTGATGCCAGCTCTGCTTCACTTAGAAAAGCTGATGAGTTGGCAGCAGAACACTGTATGCCAAGCAAAGTGTGAGGGCTTTTAGCTAAAAGCTGTAGTTTTCTTGATGATTGCAAGGTGAGTGTGTGTCTGTACAAGAAGATGGTGCAGGTTAGGGAAGATACCCAGTTTGCAAACAAGCAACCATGCTGGACTGGTGCAATTTTTGGGCATGCACATGGTTAGTTGTGCTTGATAGAATTGTGTATACATAGCAAAATTAATCCTAAAAAAATCCTACTTGTCACACCCTGCTTTTGGAAAAGCTCAACTGATATTAGTGGTATTTGTGAAGGGTTAGCTCCCACATGTAAATCAATGGCCAGGATTTTAAACAGGTAATTTGTAAGCACTAAAGCTGATGAAGCACAAATTCCTGTGTTTTCTATCTCATTACTGATGGCCTCTGCAGGGTGGGCCTGCAGTCTGCCAGAAGGATGGATTGTAGCTTTGCTATGTACAGAATCTCTGCTCTATAGAAATATGTGGGCATCCTTCATAAGGATAAAGCAGAGTTTTCCCCTTCTGCCTATTTTCATAAAAATTATAGGACCTAAACCTTTTTAAAGGTGCCTGCTCCTCTGTCCTGTGTGGCTTGAATGGGCCAACGCTTTATCTGCGTGCAGGGTGATTACATTAGCTTCATTTCCATGGGAAGCCAGATAAGAACAGGGAGCCAGGGGTAAGCTTCCAAAACTCGGTTTGAAGGTGAACCAGGAGCAAAGAAAAACACATAGTAAATCATTGCAACACCTGCCTTGCTGGTATCTGCCTCTTGAGCATGGTTCCAAACCCTTTCATGGGTCCCAGTTTGCAATGAGAGGGAGGAGACAGGCATTGCAAAGCTGGATTGGGATTCTGCACAGCAGCAGACAGGGAGTCGTGTGCTGAGAAGCACTTAGGGTGTGTAGATCTCATTCCAGATCAAAGCCTTGTGCTTTGTCGACTAAACTCTTTCATACATCAAGTTCCAAATTAATTGGTGAACCTTATCTTCATGGTCCCAGGCTGCAGTTTATAGACCTGTCTAACGAAATTGAAAGTTTCGTGGGAAATTTTCCCACAAAAATTGATTTGGGAGAAAAGACTTACTGATCGAGGTTTGCAATAGTCAGTTTTTAACTGGATTTAGTTTGCGTAGCCAGATGTTTCAGGTCATTTTAATCTCCTTGCGGATTTTAGCTGCCAGCTAAAAGATTTTTTGTGTTTCTTGTAGGTGACTTAAAGATGGATGCTTCTAAAGAAGTTCAGCCTACAGGGGAGTTCGAGTGTCAGCTCTGTGGGTTAACAGCTCCCTACACGTACTTTGGGCCGAAGCCGCCAAACTCCGGCTCCATCGTGTAAGTGCACTCTGGGGTCACAGAGCTCGTTTCTGCAGAGAGCATTACAGTCCTTGTACTGTGCCACTGTGTGCCCTGCATGAGCCTAACAACGTGCCATATCACCCCTGAATATGAGTCTTAAAGGGATCTTTTTCCAAAGGCAAGGAATGTCAGCAATTGTCAGCGTTAATAGCAAAGGCAAAAGCAGCTTTCCCATCCTGCTTCAACGCCATGCAAAGATTTGTATTTCACCTATTACCTGGCCCCACTGACCACTCTGCTATTTACCTATACCAGTATTTTCTTGCTCTCATACTGTTGACTGCCAGCCTAGCACTTCTGGGAATAGCCCTTTCCTCACAGTAGCCTCCCTCAGCTGGGCAATACATACACTCAGAGTGAATGAAATGTGTATGCTAAAAACACTTAAGAGCCATTTGACACAACCTGGAGTTCTGAACAGCAGTGCTTTTTTGCATCAATTAGACAATCCCTTGTCACACTGTCTGATGTTAAAATGTGTGGATATATAGTATGTATTTAAATTTTCAGGGACTGCAGCCTTTTCCACCTCTGCTAAGTAGGGATAGCTTAACCAGAAACTATGCAGTTATAATTTTGTCTGCAGACATTAAAGTCCCCATAAAATAAAGCACTTGGCTTTAAATTCCTGAGTAGCTTGGTGGAGGCCATCTTGTCAATGGACCTGTCAGGTAAACATGGTCAGGAGCTCACTGGGACTGGAAATCGGGCATGCACTCAGCATTTCACCCCAATAAAAGTACTCAGTGTATTACAGAATGGAAACAGCTGTTGGTGACCTGCTTGGGCTGTTTTCCTTGGGCAGCTGTATTTTTATAATTTCAAATCCCACAGTGCTACTGGTTTTCCCTCCTCTACTCAGCAGAACAATGGCTCACCTTTGCTCTTTAGGTCCATTCCAGAGTCTGAGTTGAAGCTGAATGTGAATCTTAACTTTAGGTTATCCAAGCTCACCATTACCTTCTCAGCTTTATTCGGATTGCTGAGATGCCAAAAGCAAAAGAATAATGCTGAAGCATAGCACATCTCTACAGGCTTATAAGAAACAGCTTCACACCCCACCTGTCTTGGCTTGCTTCCTGGCTTACTCACACATCCCAAATGCAGCACTGCCGGAAACCTGTGCTGGATGTGAGGGCTTGTGCAACAGCCAGAGCTCTGCATGGTGAGGGCTGCGTTAGGGCTGCCAATCTGCAAGGGGAGCTTTGCACACGTAATCCAGTCTTTGTGCCCCAGGAGACTTGTTGACAAAGTGATCTGCTGTGTAAAGATGCCTGATCTTTCCTTACAGTGGAAGGCTCTGGCCATACCATTTTTTGTTTGAGTGGGCAGGAAAGGAGAGAAGAACACACTCATTGGTGCACACACCCCTCTGTGTGTGTGCATAGGCAGGACAGTTAACAGGATACGAGTTAAGAGAATACCTTTTATCTATATTACTACCAGAATCCAAGTTTGACTTAAGCCCCAGAGTAAGCCAGCCTTGCTGGGTGCCCTATGCAGACAGACTCCCCACTGACTTCAGTAATATTTTGCCTGGAGCTCCCAGGAAGAGTAAGGCCATAGTGTTTCTCAAGCAGGTTGCCAAATTATTAATAAATGCACTCCCTTAATACCCTGGAGCAACCAGTACAGTCTGTGACATAAAGTAAGCACACTGCAGGTGATTGCAAGGCTCCCTGCCAGTAGCTCCTTCTTTCAAGAGGTGGGAACCTTAGTTTTACAGCAGTGACATACCTAAGAGCAGTAAAACCTTTTCATTTCATACTCACGTGCTTTGGAAGAGAACTTCTAATTAAAAGCAGTGCAGTTGAAACAGGAACTTGGCAAAGTACTGAAGTTGGCCGTGCAGAGGAGTGCCTGCCATAAAAGATGGAAGAGAAACAATTACTTTAAGTTAGAGCATTCAGTAAAACTTAGTAAGGTGACACAGAGGCTCAGCAATTGCCCTAACTCTGGAAGACAGAAAGTGCAGTATAGGACTGAAGGCACCTGGAGCATTGAAGGAAAAAGGAGCTGCAGAGCTGCTCCATTGCCTCATGTACAACAGCAGGCTGAGCAAATCAGGTACAGAGGGCTGATAACTTTTCAGCCTCCACAATTTCCCCCTCTTAACTGTCCCCTACTGTGAAATCTACTCTCAAAAGCCTGAAATTGTTCTTTTACAGGATTTTGGAAGAGGCCTATGTCATGAAGGATCCTTTCACCCCTGACAAGGACAAATTCCTCATCCTTGGGTCTCATTGCAGTTTGTGTAGCAGATCAGTGTGTGTTGGTGCAGTAAGTATCAAGCAAAACAAGTTGCTTCAGTCTTTTCTTTTTGTTTCAGTCCTGGTGACCTGTTAGAGAAAGCTCCAGCAGCAAAAATCCAAACAGCATATTTTTAAGGCAAGCCATTCCCCCTTGTCCTACCTCTGCATGTCTGTTAATTGTACATAATTGTATGTTCTTGTGCATTCTGCCCGTGCCATGCCATGCTCACTCTCTGAAGAAGAACTTAAGTAGAATAGCACCTGGAAGGCAACCTTAAAATGTCAGGTTTAGCCTTCCTTTTTAACAGCAGAGGCAACACAGACACATTTTGGACAAACCTGAGCGCATTTAGTTATTTCCATTCCCAAAGGATGTGTCTTGAATTTGTGGAGGATTCAATGGATACTTGCAAGTGTGGCAGTTCCATCTGTCAGAAATAGAGCATTTCAGCCTCTCAGGATCTTTGCACACACTGTGCTTTTCTGAGTGTAGCTGGGCCTTTTGCTTGTCTTGGTTTCAGTTAACCTGGGCCATGGTGATGCATAGAAGACACTTGCAGTGAGCCAATGGAAGCCTCTTCGAATCTATTTAACAGTCCTGCTTATTTTGCCTGTTGTGGAAATATGTCAATCATTTACTGCTTCTTATCTGAGTTTTCAAGATTCCCTTGATGGTATCACTCCGTGTAAAACCTTGATTGTAAATAATTGAGAATAAATTTCTTACCAAACTGGCCAGGCCAGATAGTGAATCACACATATGACTATGGTTTCAAAATGTATTTAGCAATAGTGCTTAGGTAACATTGAAAGAGATCTGCAGAAATGATAATTAGTGCTTTAAACACCCACACCACAAAGTAAGTAAACACATTCTATTCCTCTTTCATGTAGAGAAAATTAGAAGTCCAGAGAAGTAAAAATTAATCCAAGGCAATAGAGAGAGACAAAGTTAGGATAATGTCTCTGTGGCTTGGTTTTGGCTGCTGCTTATGCTTGACCCAAGTAGATCAACTCAGCCCTGGGCTGAGTGTTTCCACAACATTACAACATAGGACTTGGAGCTGAACAAAATCATGCTTTCTTGGGTCTCTTTGGCAAAGAAGCTGGACCAGTTGGAAAGGTTTTAGTGACAGGTTGCTTTCAATTTTATGGAAATTCAAAATAGTGCTAGGCTAACATGTGGCAAAAGTAAGACTTTTCTGACCTTAGATTTGGCAAAGGGATTGGATTTATATTCTAGCTTTTGTACCTGAGGAGGCTTAGATACAGATCAGATTTTAGGCTTTTCATGAGACAACCCATGCTAGCTGAACTGTATTTCCTTACAGTTGCTGTACCAATAAAAGTCACAACTTAGCAACTGTTCTATATAGTGCTCATAAACTCACATCTTCAGATATCCTCTGACGTTTCACTCAGTTAATTTACTCCAGTCATCCTGCAGCATGGATCACCCTGCTCAACCCACCAATCTTTTATCACAGTGCATTGCTAAGTGCCATTAGTTCTGGTCCTACTGGGAATAATTCTAATGACTATCTGTCATGTCTTAAAACTCATCAAAACCCCACCAAAAGGAAGAGAATAAAAATGCTTTTGAAAGTCCTTGGGCAGGCTGAGTGCCCTTCTTCCTATTTCCCTTTCACAAAAGGGGAGACAAAATGATATAATCTGACCATGTTAGTAATTTAAAACAGTTATTTCTGTTTTATTGCAATGCTCACTAAAGATAGGAAAAGAGGTGGTTTTGGGGGAAGGAAGGAGGAAAGGGAGCAAGTTTCATCCCTTATTGCTCACCTCGGCAGAAGGTGACTAACCACTGACCTTGGACTTGAGTGTAGGTATTAAGTGATAAATGTAATAGTACAGCTACTTTCCACTCAGCTTCCAGTCATGCAGGGTCAGTGCTGGACACAGGCAGAACCATTCCTTTCCATAGTGTGTAGAGATACTATCCCTGTATACATTACTTTCAGACATGAGTCATGTCGAAACAGAAATAAGCTCTGGCAGAATGCTTTGGTACCTCGGTTTTGCCTGAAGTGGACTATGAAGTTTGAAATTCCAGTTTCTCTCTCCTGCCTTGGTCATGGAAAGATGAAAAGATATTAAAGTATCATCCAATTAAACGCAGAACTGCATCAGGGTAATGGTTTAAAAGAAGGGCTTGACTCTACGTAGTAAGTTTAATTCGCAGGGCATTAAAAGAAGAGTCAGGACTGAGAGAGGAGGACTAAGGGCACGTGGACCCAGCACTCAGGTGGTTCATAGCCATGATGTGCCTAAGTCCTGTCAGCCAAAAGCAGCACCAGCTGGCAACTCATTTCAGCCAAAAGAATGCAAGTTGAGCCCCTGTGTTTCCTGTGAGGAGCTGCATCTTGACTTCGGAGATCCCATGTGCAGGAGGGGGGAACAGCCTCTCCCCTCTTTGCCGTGGCCCAGGGGCCACCACTCAGAGCCCTGGGCTCACCCGGGCTCAGGGGCAACAGGGGGGACTGCAATGCAAACAACAACAGCAGGACCAACTCAAACCCTAATCTCCCTTTTCAATTGGCAGCCTAAAGTATTAAGGATATCAAGAGACAAAAAACAATGGTCTCTGTAGGTTGTGCAACTGAAATCCAGTTTCAGGGCTTTTCAGAGACAAAGGCCTCACACTAGTTCCTGAATATGAAGGGGCCTTGCAGTCAGTGCAGAAAAGGACAACGGATAAATGAAGTTGTTCCTCAAGCTTCCAAGTCACATGGAAGCAGGCTGTTGTGATTTTGATATAATTACCAGCTGAATCTGCAGCTAAAGTCCAGATAGTGACATAGGAAACAAAAGCAAGGACAGAAACACAGGAGTAGCCAAGCCAGGCTCCCAGAAGAAAGCCAGCTGCAAATGACCATGGCAAGGGAAAAACTTTGCTATTTAGGTAAGACACAGGGAATCCATTTCTCCCCAAAAGATGCCCAGATCTATCTAAAATGATGTCTTTATTCATGCTTAAATCCCCAAGAATAATCCATGAGCAATACCAACTCCAGCTTACCCATGAAATCCTATTTGGAATTTGGTGATCAGCACGTCAGGAGAACCATGGACGTCAGTCTCACTGCAGGGCAAAGGAATAATACATTAATAAGCTTCTCTTCTAGTTGTTCAAACCCAGTACTGCACCTGGATTAAAAGATTGCATAGGTTTTGCTTCTCCCTATTCAGTAACTAACATCTGGTGACAGCTCCTGGGTGAAAAATAAATACTGGGTCTGTAGCACTTGCTGACAACCAAACCAGCTGTGAATGGAGCCTGTCTGGTCACAGTGTCATTCCATTTCAAGGACAGTGAAAATACCTTCCTTGTGCACAGCAGCTTTTATACTTTGCCATCAGGAGTTCAGAGAAGAGCCCTCAGCTCAAGCTTTAGTACCAGGGGTGTTTTTGGGTTTTAACCAGTGAGTACATTCACTGAGGGTAAAGGTGGGAAATGGGTGAAATCTCATTTGAACTGTGTCAGCTGAGTGGAATTCATGTAGCTATTCTGGGTATTGGACACCTCTGTGATATTGATATAATAGTGATATTTTTTAGTGTTCTCCGAGGACAATACAGGCACACAGATTAATAGAGGGAAGAGTAGTTTTTTGGGGAGTTATGGAACAGTGACAGCTAAGGTCTGTGAGAGCCCTCAGCCCTCTGTGTACCTACTTGGTACTTGTGTTGGCCTCCAGGCCATTTTTGTGGAGACTGGTGAGGAAGAGTGTGCTGAGACTGCAAGTCTCAGTGGAAATTTGGAAGACCTTTCCAGAAGGGAGAAGTCTTCATAAGCCAAGATTTAGCTTTAGAGGAAAACTTTGCTGTTTTGGTAAAACCAAAATATAACAGAATCCATTACATCTTTATTCATGTCTGACTCTCCAAGAGTAATCTATCAGCAACAGCAGCACCAGCTTACCCCAGAAATCCTATTTGGAACTCAGTGATCAGGCCAGGAAACGTATGGATCATGCTGGAAGGACAAGGCAGCTGAAGGAGCTGTGTTGCTGTTTCCTGCAGCAGGGAGATGGTGAAGGTCACCTTAATAGGAGCAGTGGGACAGTTGATTTGGTTAGTGCTTATTTCAGACCCAGGTTTTATTTTTCATCCAGTTAGCTCTAACTAGATCTTAAAATTATTGAGTAAGAAAAATTGCTGAAATATTCCAGCCTAGAAGAAGAATTAATTTTAGAAGAATTCTAAATATAAATGTAGGACATTTATATTTTTACATATATATATATACACATGAGACTGGAACTGAAGCATTTCCATTTTGTGTATCCTGCTCATAATGTTATTTTCTTTACAGGAATGTAGTCTGTTCTACTCCAAAAGGTTCTGTCTCCCCTGTGTGAAGGAAAACATAAAGGCCTTTCCTTTGGAAATACAAGAAGACATGGATAAAAGGAAGCCCCAGCAGAAATCCTCCGAAAAAACACATACAAAACATAAACCCTGAAGGACCAAGAGTGACAGTTCGTTGGCTGGGGTTTCTCCTCTCTCTGTTCAGAGACTATCATATTGCTCCTTTTAAAGAAGTGACCTTCATCAGCTGACCACAACAACTGAACAGAGTAACACATTTCCTTACAGTGGGCTCCAGCACCAGCGTGCAGCAGCTGCAGAGCCCCCGGAACGGCTCCGAGGTGTGCAAGGGCCAGGAAGGCAGGCAGACGAGCCTGCTGTCACCATGGAAAGTGCTTGTAGTAAAAAACACAGGAACCATGGCCAAATTTACACATTTGCTACTTCAATGCTTTGTGCTGTTCTTGACACTCCTATAGTGTTATGAAAATCTGAGACACATTTAACTGGCTTGATTCCGTACACATCCAAGAAAGTCACTGTACTCCAGTCGTTATCTGGTAGTGCTGTGCTGGTAACAGTACAGTTATTACAGGGAATGTAGAGCTTTATTTTTAGGTCTAAAATAAAACTCTTATGAGAAAATGTCACTGATACCAATAGAAATCCCTGCATTTTTCAATATGATAATCTCGATACTATCATAGCATTGAGACTGCTGAAGGTCGGTGCTCCCATAATAAAATACCAATAAAAATACTTAAAAGTCCCTTGCACTTGCAGTCACTCAACCTTCCAGTCCATGTGAGTGCAGCAACTGGGGAGGACCCTGAACACATCAACTTTATGCTTTACAATAAAGGTGACTTCCTTTTCACTTCCACATCAATTAATCTGGACATAGAAAAGTTCCATTAATAAGGTCAATTCTTTCTGAACTGTGCAATTAAACTGCACAGTGGTCAGAAACAGTTCCAATTAAAAACAAGTAAAAAACTGTTATGCAAACAGCAGTTTCTTTAGCTCAAAATTAGCTTGTCAGTTACCTGTTTTGACTGTCTTAAAACATGATTTAGGTGGCTTTACGTAAAACCAGTGTCACACATTCTAAGGATATGTTTAGATAGCTCCCTAATCACAAAATCACCTTTTTTACTCCAGTTTTTCTTGTCATTGGTTCAGAACCTGTTACTGCATTGGTTAACATCTCTTCTTTTTTTTTCAACTCATCCATGCATATAATTTGTCACAGGACGACATCTAAACCTGATCATTTTAGTAGAATGAACATGTCTCTGTTAAAAGAAATCATCATTATTTCAGTGAGTTATTTTTAGTTATTAGGACATCTGAGTGTCCTAAAATCTTTCTTTTTTCTGGACTTAGTATTTTGGTGTCTTTTGTTAAGGACTAGAATTTCTTGCAGTGACTAGAGGAGCAATAATGGACCTATTAGTAGCCTTTTCAAGCTCTAAGTGCTTTAAGACATAAAATAGAAATACTTCTCTAATTGTGCAAAAAAAGATCCATGTTAGAAGTCAACATTTCAGATTCCTTTTTGCAGTGAGTTCCTTTCCTGGAAATAAAAGATTAGCACAAGGCATTAAATTTACTTTTAAAAATACTTTATTTTTCTTACAACTGTTAAGGCAAAACCGTATTTCAAATTAAGTTGGTTTACATTCAGTCTGAAAGGATTACTTTTTTTAAAGCACATAGGTTCCTACCAGTCTCTATACAAACACTGTGAATTCAGCCTCTTATTTTTAAAGAAGACAAAAAAAATCAGAATGTAAAAAAGAAACAAATGTGTATTTCAAGTGTTTTCATCCTAGATCAGTAGGCTGTAACATTTGAGAAGTGTCATTGTATTTAGCTAAATGTAACTTTTACATTCACAAGTGCAAGATACATTTTCTTTCCTAAAAATCCCTGTGAGACCAGAGCTTTCATTTGTCCTTGAAAGTGTCATTTGCATTGTTCTGACAGAAAGAAACTTGGGAACTTGGCTTGAATGAGTGGTTTTTGCTGGGAAACAAGCATTCCATGAGAATTAGGTTTGACTACTCCTTGCAAGAAATGTCTGCTCTAAGTTCTGTATTTACTGTAATTAAATGTACTCACAACCTCTAAGAACAGCTGACTGGAAAAGTGAGCTGGTTGGTTTTTTTTCCTCTTTAATGTTGATATTTTGATTTTATGAAACTTTCATTAGCTCTAGGGATTAGGGTTTGGCAGCATTAAACACTGTGCTTTTTTTGTGTCATACCAGCTAACAGACCAGTTAAGATGTGAGAGGGGGCCTTAACATCATGACATAATTAAGCTGTGCTGTTGCATTCCTAAAGAAAATTCTGAACAAGTAGGGAAACAGCAGGAGCCACACAGGATGCAGCTCATCTCAGAAGCTCCTAAACCAGACTCTGTCCAACTGCTGAGGGGGGAGTTCTTGTGCAAATGCGTCCTGTTGGACCATTGATTAGATTGGTTCTTACCACAGAAATAAGCAAAGCCATAAATGTTCCTCCTCTCCTGGGGGCCAAGGCACTGTGTCTGGTGGGGAGATGTGGTGTGGGGACACATGATGGGCCAGGCGACCCGGTCTGGGGCAGCGCTGCGGGGTGTGTGGCTGGGAGTCACCCCCGAGGTGTGGGAGTCAACCCCGAGGTGTGGGAGTCGCCCCCGAGGTGTGGGAGTCGCCCCCGAGGTGTGGGAGTCGCCCCCGAGGTGTGGGAGTCGCCCCCGAGGTGTGGGAGCTCTGCCTGGCCCTGCAGCACATCCCGACAGGCTGGTGACACCACTCCCACGCGTCAGGATGGCAACACGCTGCCTGTGTGCTGCTGCTATTTCGGTGTGTCAGGATTTTCCATCCTGCCAACCTTTTTTCTTTCAAGAGTAAAGAATGCCTTATGCACTGAGCATAAGGCTGGTGTCCTCACCATGATAGTGATTATGGTACCTGCATATCCAACCTGAGAAAATATACCAAAATACCGAAAAACAACTTCAAGTACCTTTTGCTTGATCTTGCAGTCCTTACTTAAGGTCCAGCTTGTAATCACAGTAGTCTCTGTCATGCATGCTGTCTATCCCCTGGCAGAGCAGCTTATCTGGAACTGAGCTCCTTGCAACAGGAATTCTGAACTGAAGCATCCTCGCAATGGACTCTGACAAGATCGACTGATGCGATCAGTGAAGGAGCTCAAGAAAAAAAACACCCCAGCTTCAGAAGCAGGAAAAAGATTAAAAACCCCCTGTAAGTACATTGGAGAAAAGAAAGGAGGAAACACCCTTCCTTTGGGGGGGGCTCAGTTACACCGGGTCTGTGTCACAGTGTGAAGCAGTGGCTCCATCAGTACCTTTCACGTGGTGCTTCCCGCTGCCAGCGTGATGGAGGGAGCAAGTGGCTCCAGGAGAGCACTGGGAATCCAGTACAGCTTTGACAGACACCACACAAACACCTCAGGAGACAACACACCTCTGTGGTGACACTGATCAGGTGAATACGTCAAGTTGCAGCAATTTGAGGAAATCAAATTTTCTGTTACAAATAAAAGGCAGGAAGTACAAATAATTGCTAGAGCATTTGTAACAGATTGTGCTTGTGGTAACTGCTGTGTTTGGATTACAGCAAGATAAAAGATACAGGGACAAAGGTACCTTTCCAAGGTATCTCATTTCCTCAGCAGGATGCTGTAGGCACAGACTGTCACACCTGCATCACAAGACACAGAATCACCATGAGCAGACTCTGAATTCAGTTCTATTTAAAATCCTACAGGAACACTTAAAATCCTACAGGAAAAGTTCTATTTAAAATCCTATAGGAAAGCCAACTATGGCATTTTGTTTTGCGCTGCCAAATGATGGGTTTGAAAACACATCCCTAAAAGCTGCAGGTCGCTGTCAGGGCAGGTGGCAGGGAATAACCCTGAGCACACGTTGTTACTGCCAGTGAGCCACGAGTCAGTTCCTCAGAGAACACCAGCACTGGCACACGAACCAAATGCAGCTTCTCTTCAGCTCTTTCCAGACTTCAAAGGAAAACGAGCTACCAGGCTGCAATGCAAAGATTAATTCTGTCCTACAAACTACCTTTTGTATTGGTGAACTCAAGTGAAAACTTCAATTTTGGGGTTAGAGCTCGTCCTCAATTAGACTTGCTTTTATTAAAATCAAATAAAAGGAAGTCTATGTTCTATGTGAAAATATATTTTAAATTTTTGCTACAACTGTCAACACCAAACACTGATAACTTGCAGAATTTGTGGTAGTTCTTCACAAACAATACAGCAATAAAGACCAGACAGAAATAAATAGCAATTTATCTTGGACTTCAGCCTCTTCATCCTTAGCCCGTAGAAGTAAATATTTCCTCACTGTACAAAAGGGTTCACAAGATAAAGTATGTAACAAATATTTAAATTAAATAATTTACAAATTTTTCTCTAAGCACCTCCGTAATTAATTTAGTTGAAATTTATACCTTGCAATTACACTCTTGCATTTTACAAACTGAAACATGAAGAAACAGTATTATATTAAATTTAAAAAATCCCACAACACATAACAATGTCAGTAATATGAGATCAAACCCACATATAATTTAAATCTCTGGTAAAAGTAGGGTAATGAAGCTGATTAAACCTAGATACAAAAATTATATGCAACTGGTTATAAGGAAAGCACTTGAGATATAAGCCATGACCAGATACTATGCTCCACCAGCTCCAACACTTCCTAAAGGACGAGGAGTTTCTGGGAAGGACCATCATTTGTAAGACCTTATGCTTGAACAGTGTCACAACAGCTGCAAATGCATTTGTTAAATGCAGTTGCAGATTTTCAACTAAGTCACGGGGAGCTTTTCAGGAGGGACAGAGCTGAAACTGTTCCTCTGCAGCCACAGCGGGATCTTCCCCAGGGGCTCTGCCTGAGGTGGTGCCCAAGCTCGTCCAGGCTTTCCGTGAGAAATGAAGAGGAAATTCAAATTCAATCATATGTGCCCCAGCTCTCGTGATGAATAAATCTCCCCAAGTTTCAGCAGTTTGAATAAACAAACAAATGTTTAGATGCTTATTATAAGCTCTTGATGTGCAGCCTTGTGCCAGCTCTCTCATGAGAACGGGCTTAGTGCAGCCGCTGGTATTTCCGAAATCTGTGCAGGACAGAAACAATGCAAAACTCTGCTCTCTGGCAACACTTCAGCTTTGAACCAAAGCTCAAAGGCACATGGAAATGGCAATTCAATACAAAATGTGGTTTCTTTAAATGCTACAAAAGATGCAGTTTCTGCAAGTGGAACCTTGCCTATGATGTGCCAATTTGTATTTTAAACAAAAGTGGGATTTGAAATTTAAAAAGGTATAAAGTAACTGATTTCTTAAAACAGCACCTTTAAAGAAAATATTTCAGAAGGAGAGAAGAACAAACATCAGATTTCCCTAATACTTGGCACACTTCCTTTTTTCCCTTCCCCTCTGTCAAAGTACCTAGGGCAACTCAATAAATAAATAATTAACCCCCCAAACAACCCTCAAAAATGAGTAAGCTGTAGGTTTGCTGAAAACTTAGGTCACAGCATTGTTTCCCAGGATATTTCTCTATCCATCTGCTGTCTCCTGGCTTAAGCTGTTTGTGGTGCCTGGTTGCTAACCCGAGTTCTCCTGTGCTATGACAGTAAACCAAGTTATGTTGGTAAGAATCTGATCCAAACTGTACCTTAGAAGGCAGTAATCCTTTACTACATTTTAAATCCTAAAATCTGTTTTATTTCCCTCCATAGAAGGGGTATTTTAAAATATAGATGATCTGTACAAAGGGCAGGTGCTGAAGTAATAGATCAGAAATAGATCTCAGACTAGTTCAGATTCCAAACTTTATAAAAAAGGACACAAATTGAATAATGTTAAGATCTGCTTGGCCAAAGCCTGCTGCAGACACCTCCTGAAGGAGGAAATGCAACTCCTTAAAAGTGTAATGTAGGAATTAAGAACTTCTTTTGCCCACTAATGCTCAGGAAGGGAATTGTCAGCCCTGTGTCACTCTTTAGAGTGACTGTGGGAATGTGCACAGGGCAGCAGTGAGGGCAGTGGAACCCACCCAGAATTTTAGGCTGTGTTAACATCTTGTTCATATTTCTGTAATTCAGAGGTGTGTGGTTTTTTTTTTTCCTCATAAAATGTCTGCAATTTAATTTAAAACAGAAATAAAACTTCAGTGTTCAAGGAACTCGTCAAACATTGCTTTCTGCTTTTCAAATAACAAAAAAATTATGCGCTTTTTCTCATGCTGACAATAGGACCCTGTAACAAGCAGCTGCTAAGAGAGCTAAGATAGCTAAATGTTACTTGCACTGAGTTATTCTGTTTTCAATTCTTCATAGCTTTGCTGAGAATTTAAACATTTGTAAATTGTTACGTTTTATTATTATTATTAAGTATTTAAATTATTAAATTTTCTGTGTTTTTCAAGTGTTTCACTGAAGTGTTTTAGTCACTTTTGAGAACAGGAGCAGAAAGAATAGTTGTTGGCCACACGGACTGTGTCTGGTTTTCCTGAGGACCTTCAGTACATCCAGATTACGGAACACAACTTTAAAATTTGCCTTTTGCAAAAATCTGAGCTTTGTGGGAAAAAATTTCAAGTTACCTTTTTCTTTTTTTTTTTTTTCCCAGACGATCAACTTAACAGCTGGCTGCTAGAGTTTGAGTATGGCAGCCCAGAATGGCTGATGTTTTGACAGTTTTCTGCATTAGCAATATTGCACATCAATTACTTCCATGCTGGATGTTGTAGGCCTAAACCCCAGAGCTCCCTGGTGCAATGGGGCTGACTGGGAGCATGAAGCAGCAGCTTAGCTGAACTCCTGTCTGTGTTCCTGAGGGCTGTGTTCCTGCCTGCTGCCCTGAGCCACAAAAGGCAGCCCTTTTCTCACCCGTGGCTTCCTGGCAAGGCCAACAGTGCTCTCGATGGAAGTGTTTGAGGCCTGTTCTTCCTGCTGCTGGTTGGCAACAGCAAAGGGGAGGAAGTTTTGTGCACATGCAGTTACTGTCTCTATCCTGCCCTAGATGGTCACAAAATTTGAGGCCTATGCTTCAGAATTTTACACTCAATGCACCTGACACTAAAGCCTCTGCTCATGACCCTCCCCCAGATAAACCCCAAGTTGCCTTTAAACCTGTAATTTATCCAGTGTCCGTAGGCACTGCCACTGAAATAGGGATCACAGTGTGATGTTCTCACTTCATCAGTCTCACTCGGTTCTTGCAGTGAAGACTCTGGCGTCTCCAAATGTGCTACAATTAAACAAACACAAAGTGTCCTCCTGTGCCACTGAAAGCTTAACTGCAGTGAAAATGCTCAGATTGACTCCTGAGACCTTGGTGCTATGAAACAGAAAGTAAAATTAGGAAATAATAATGTGAAGTTACCGTATCAAAGAAACAAAAAGCAACAGAAATAGCAGTGCCTTGCATGCAGCTGTCACTTCTGAGCAGTACTGTCTGGGCAAAGAGCCCTTAAAGAAGTGAGGTTGTTTCCTTATGGCTACTTTGGAATCAGGAGTAAGGTACAATTGTAAAAATCAGAGTTTATCTTAGGAACACGATACACTTACTCTCAGCTGTGCTGTCTTTCCTATCATTACACAGTCCGACACTACAAACACTGTTCTTGGTAATATTGTCACCTTATCCCCGAGGGCAAAACAACGTAGCGAGTACTTCTATCAACAAGGCCTACGAAGGAATAGAAAGTAATATATCCAGGTGGGTAACTGGAAGAAATGAAGCAGTGTATTCAGCAGAAAAGTAAACAGGTCCAAACAACTATAATATACTTGTCAAGGGAGAAGGTGCTTTTCCTACCTAATCGTTCCTTCAGAGTGAGCTGTCACTGCAGCAGAATCCTGTGAAGGTGAAATTATTTTTTTTTTGTGGGCTAGAATCAGATTTTTCTATCTCTCCAAAACTGTTGCTAATTTAAAATAGTATTTCTAACTCAAAACCGCATCTTGAGCTATAACAAGTCCTCCACAATATACAGAGTATATGATGTATTTTACCTCAGGGACATTTCCAAATTTCCTTAAAACACTTTCGAAAAAAAGGGTTCCACGACTTTATCAAGTTTACTCTTCAAGAAACACCTATTGGAGCAGCTCTGTGGTATTTTAGATAACTATTTGGATTTTGTTTCATTTCATAAAAGAACCATCTTTTAAACATGCTAATCCTAAGGTTTGCCCATGTAAAACTATATGAAGCTGCGCATCATCTAATGGAATTAAAGCATCAGTGGATCAAAGGTCTTTCCAATCTTTCAGAAGTGTATGGACAGTAATATCCAGCCACTTGCTACACCTAGACTAGGTAAAAGTGTTAGCTGGTTTCAGTAATTACCATTAGGCAGAAGTGCATCATCTTTCTGATTGTGCATACACCTGGAGGGAAATTGCTCAATTTGTTACAGTAATTCTAAAATTACTAAGCCAAGAGGAAATAAAATTTTGTTAATTTCTGTTACTTAATATTCTGATTTATTACACAAATACGTATTCCTTACCAATCTTCAAATTTCCAAATAAAAGAACCATTGTAAGACACTTCATTGAGCACTCTGACCAGAATTTTTTTGTAGAACTCTTTCAAAAAGAAGGCAAAAGATCCCAAACCAAAAGAAGTGTAACACTCCAGTTCCCCAGTCTTAGATTTTTCCTGCTCTGGGCTGAGTGAACAGCACGTAACTGTGCAAGTAGTTTTGCTCCCATCTGTATTTCTGTGTCTTTAAATATTGTGGAAAAAATACTAAAAATTCTTAATACATATCCCTGTAGATTTCCTGTAGTAAAGGGTGTAAATGTGCATCAGATTCAGTCTTCTTGATTATCTGAACGAGCTGAGCATGCTCTGTGACAAGCTGTCGGAGGTCAGCCATTTTTTGGAGAAGTTTTGGGAAGAGGAAGGTGTCGTCGGGATGGTTGGTTTGCAAGTGAAGTTTCAGTACATGCACAATGCTCTCCTGCATTTTTTCAATGTGTCCTACATTTACGAGACCGGGACGATCTGTTCTCAAAACAAACAGAAGAATACATGTCATCATTCTATAATGACTCGTGACAGTATAGTCAGAGGTAGAACGGAGTCTTGGAAAAGGGTAGAAGCTTTTCCATTACAATTATTAATTCATGTGAGGCAAGTTTTAAGATGTACTGCCTTAGAGAACCAATATGTAGTGCTTACCTCCACAGCAAATGATGGCAGCAACAAAAAGGGATATATCGCTATCATCCAAATCCAGTGCATTGAATTTCATTGCAAAATCAAATTTTGGCTCCATGATATCACAGAAGGGCTTCCTCAGGCTTTTCAGGAACTCCCGGGTTATAAAACCGTTCCCATAGGCTACCAGCATCCCATCCTTGTTCATCACAGAGGCCAACATGGCAAATATGGCTTCATACACTCCGTATTTTAATAGCGTCACCTGATCGTTCAAGTCCAGGCTGGAGAAGCCAGGGATGGATTTGGCAAACTCGGTGAGTTCTGTGACGGTCTCCACAGACGTGCACTGGCAGCAGTGGAAGATTCGAACTTCTGCTTCCTTGTTCTGAATCCCGTTGGCTACCAGCTTTGCCACCAGGGTCTTCTCTGCCATACATAAGGTATCCATATCGTGGATAACAAATGGCTACAGAGTAAAAAAACCACACTAATGTAGTTATAATAGCAAGGCTATTAATCATTGCCTGCCTAAAGAATAGGCATTTTGATTAACTTTGATTTACATGATAATCCGTCTCCAACTACCGTAAACCCTGAGTTCTTCCCTATTTCCCCATCAAGAAAAACACCGTATGACAGAACTACAAACTGCAATACCTAACAAGTCTGTCCTGCAAACAACACTGCAAATAGTCCAATGTAAAAGTGTAGGACCTCTCTTTAATTTTCTTTGCTCTCGTGGTCATTGTGAAGCCCCAGCAGTCCTGGGCTCAGTATGCATATACCCACCTGAGAGCAAGTCCCAGAGGTTCACAGAGGACTTGTGTTACCTTCTCCAGAAGCCCAGGCTATTCTGCCTATGCTCCTACTGATTCCTAAACTTAACTACATCTGATGCACATCGTGATGCTTTCCTGAGGTATCCTAGGGCAAACACAGACAGTCATTTCAATATAGGACCGGAATGTGAACCCTGCACATTACTCCTGTGTTTCACTGTCAGATTTTCAGCAACCATGTCCCAGCTGTCCCACCTTTCTAACTGCAGCCAGTGCTGAGTCATCTCTAAACACAGAATCCCACTAGAAGGTCAGGCAGCATAAAATTTGGTCTTTTCCATAACCCCCTTTGTTTAGAAAGGTACGTGCATTACAAACTGACAAACCACGCTCTTAAAATGTCCTAAAAGCAGCATTCAGCCTTTCTTCAGAATAATTGCAACTCACCAATATTTTGACACATATGTGCAGAGCAATAATCAAAACAAAGGGCAATCCAATAAAGAAAAACAACAAACCCCAAAAGTTCCCAGCCTAGTAGAGTCATGGCAACTGACCTTGAACAGAAATCTGGTTCCTTTCCTCTGCTGTTTTGCTCATCTCAGATTAACTGCCACGAGGAGCCCTTGGTGGTCTGTTAGAAACTCATAGGATTCATTTATCTCCCTCAGAAAACTGTCAAACAGGTGGGTTTCCTATGCTTGTCCACTTTTTAAATGCTTATGGCAACTACATGTTCCATCTCTCACTAGCACGGAGCAGAACTTTCTACGGGCAGGAGGATATGAGTGGAACATGACACAGCAAGAAGCCCACCACATCTCCAAATCCTGTTCAAGATGTACACTACCTTAGACACTTTTTTTGGAATTTATCATCATTTCACTATGCAGAAAAGAGGTATGGCCAAGGACTTAGGAGCTAAATTTTAAAAATTACACCTTAGTATCATGAGAAATGCTTGTTCATTCTGGAACTAATTGCAGCTGTGCCATAAATTAGGATTCACTGAAATCAGCTGTTAATGCACAGCTTCCAAACAGGTGGGTTGCTAATTACAAGCAACCAACCCCTTGTTGTAAGATTTGTTTCTCTGCTAAAAAGTCGAAGGAAAATGAAAAAGCTGGTTTTCTCAAGAGGTGATCAAAGAGCTTAAAAACCCTCTGCTCTTCCTCGCACGTTGTAAAATTTGGAGGCATAGCACGCTAGGTGTGATTCCTCCCTAATTTTCCTGTGTAAATTCCCCCGACACGTGAGGTACCACGGGCTGCTCAGGCCTGGGGCTGTGCCCACACACATGCAAACACAAGAACGGGGATGCAGCGCTCTGGGACCCAGCCCTGCACGTGTGACACATGTGGTGCCTTATGGCTCTGACAGGTGGTGACAAGCAGGAAAGGGATGTCTGCAGAAACCCACTCATGAGGTGTTAAAGGTGGTATTTACTGTAGCCTTATGTCAGCTTCTACTCCCTAAAATGTTCAAGCCTGTGCTTAACTTTACACATTTCTTCAATCCAATGGAAAAGCCTGCGATAATTCATGTGTCTCTCTTTTAATGCAGGAAGCTGTAGGCTTGGCTAGACTAGACTGCAATATGCCAAAATCCAGAATGTACAAGACAGCCTGCTTGCAACTTTTTTAACCCTCATCCCCACACTTACGTGGTTTTCATTATGGCACACCACAACCTCTTCCCCGCAAATTGTTACTGAAACTGAAGTTGTTGGTAAAATAAGACACTTCTCTTCTACATATAAGTAACAAAAATCACAACTGAACTTAAATAAACCCTTAAAAAGTGAATCAAGGCAGTCCTTACCACGATTATACGCTTTGTGTGCTACAAAACAAAAAGCAGGTGGGATAGCATTAGGTAGAACGTGGCTACATTACCCTGAAAGAAAAATAGCGTCTGCAGCATAGGTGTGTTCACAACCCCACCTCTGCTCTCACAGTAACCGTGCAGCAAAGGGCAGCAAGGCTGCGTGAGGAAATGGCCAGCACTGTAAGCACAACATTACAAACTCGTGTTCTTCCCCCTCCTGCTATTAATATTGCTCTGGTTAAAATAAAAGTCATGCAGAGCTCCTGCACAGCCTACAAGATAATAGCATTTATTCTCGCATTTGTGACAGAAAAACATAATTTTTTTTTCCATTGTCATGACAGGAAATTAATTTTGAACCATTTTCCCCATATCAAGTGCTATTCACAATCAAATGTCACTTGATTTTTTGATTAATAACTAATTTTCATTCCCTTGTGTGTCTGTTACAATTTAATGTTATGAGTTTCCACTTACAAGTTAGTCATCTGACTTTCCTAAAGCTTCTCACTATTCTGATAGGGGTTAAAAACAACCATATTACTACAGGCATTCTTTTTGAACATTTCATGGACTGTAGGAGCATGATATTTATTTTCTAAAATATTTGCTAAAGAGTTTAACAAATTATTATGATCACCTTACGTACTTGCCAGCTTTATCTTAAAAGTAACAGAAAAAGTACTTACCGGGTTGTTATTGGTTTTCCCTGCAAGGATGATTCTGGCTTTAACCTTGTTCATATTGAAGTTTTTCAGGTAAGCATCATGAATTCTTTTGGCAAGTGATTTAAGATCTGCCATTTCTGAATCTTCTACATAATTTTCACCTGTTAGAATTTCTGCTTTCAGCTTGGCCTTCTCAGACCTTGGCATTCTTCCAAAACGTATTGCTGATGGGAAGATACAACAGTAAAACAAACTTAAGTTACAAAGCAAATAAAGGCTTTTACTATTGCTCATTAGCGTAGTAAGGCTTCCTGTCTAGAAAAACCTGAGGTAGAGGTGAAGAAATCTCCCCCTTTCCAACACAGTTAGTGGTGACTAATACCCTCAACTGAAGGAAATCAGATGTTTCAGAACACAAACTGGTATCTGCAGGGAGGTAGAACACATGCCTGTTCCCTCCCACATTACCTAGGTATGTGTATTTTGTTTTCTCTCTGCTGTGTTCTGCAGCTCCTAATGTGAAACTCCAAGTCCACGCTGGGAACTGTCCCACACTGAGTGAACTCCTGCCAGGCGTTGGCAGAAAGCACACCCACCAGCTGGAGAGCTGCAGCAGAGGCCGGCCTGGATCCCACTGCTGGCTCCCGACACTCCTGGGTACGGAGGTGTCCTGGTCCTCGGGTAAGTGCTCTTGCCATTTAGCTCTAAAACAGCTAAGTCCACCTCCTCCAGTTTCAGTTTGCACTAAACCAGCTCCCCTTTGCAAAGGGCCTTACCCTGGGAGGTGTGCAAGGGTTGGAGATGGCTCATGCAGCCCCAGGCAGGGACCTCGCTGCTTGGACTGAGCCCTTCAGGGCACGTGCAGCACTAGTCCTTACAGGTGCCCAGGGGATCTTCTCATGAAGGAGGTGACTCTACACATGATCTGACATACAGCTGTGGACTTCAGTGGAAGTCCAACATGGAAGGCGTGTTTGGAATCTGGCTTAGGTGCTTCCTTCTGCTTACATGTGGCTCATTACAGCAATCTAATGAAAAAGTGGGAGAATCCCCACTCTACAGTGAAACGTACAGTTTTAAAGGTCATGGCTGTAAATTTAGTTCTAGCTTTTTTCCTGAGAAATATTGCCAGTGTGTCAGTAGGGTGAAACAGCTTCATGTGGATGTCAATCCCTGCCAAGTGGCACAGCTCCCTGCTCAGCGCCCGCCTCGGACACGTCCCTGGCTGGAACGCTCTTCCCGCGTCTCCTGCTTCAGGGTGGTTATCTCCAGCCTTGCAGAGACTATCAGCCCTCTCCCAATGGACCTCAGTCTCAGTCAGGGCTCACCACAAGGGAGCAGAACCAGAAAGTCAACTCTCCTGGTGCTTCCTGCTGAGACTCTTGACTACACTGTCATAAGCAGCTTCCCCAACCACGTTTCCACCTATCCTGACTGCGCAGTTTCCTTAGGAAGTTTGTCTCCTAACCCACAGCTTTTCACCTAGCCCAGCATTTTCACCCACTTCCAAATTGCAACTCCCCCAAGTTCAGCCCTGGCAATACCTGAGCTACGTAGGGAAAGCCAACTACTGTCATCTGGCCAACAATATGTGATTTCTCATGGCCTGGCCTCTCCCTCTTCACCCATGTTGCTCAACAAGCTGTGTCCTGCCTCGTGGGTTGAAATTGGTCTGTAAGCCACAGGCTTACCACTCTTATCTTAAATCACTAACACAAACAACAACATAACTTTTAAACTGGGTATCTAAATGCTCTGAATTTTTACCATTCTATTTAACAAACAACCTTCTGGATTCCTGTGCCACAGCCAGCACAGACCTTCACCCTCCCCTCCCCCCCCACCACTTTCTGAACCATCTGCCCAAGAGCTTTTGCACTGTAACCTGAAAAATAATGCAGTCTGCTTTCCTACAGATTTCTATCCTACGTCATTTCCTCTCACAATGAGCTAGTTGTTCTCCTCCTACTCCTCTACAAAGCCCTTGATCAGAATTCTTCCAGTACTGAAATTTGTTTCAATTGGAGTACTGGTGCCAAAGTTCTGGGTGAAGAAAGCAAATAAATGAACATTCACATGGACAAACTGACATCCAGTACAACTGTGTAAAGCTCATAGTGGCACATTGGGCAGCTCTGCACCAACTACATGAGCCCACCAGGGAAACGGGTGTCCCCTGCCGCGATCTATCCCCTAAAAAACCTGAGGTTCAATCCTTGCATACGAGTAAAAACGCTATCCACGAAGTGCCTGCTTCCAGCAGCAGGCTCTGGGTAGGAACAAACAAATTAAGGGCACTCTTACCTACCATTATGTGACATTCCAACTGAAAGGCACTTTTGAAAACGACAGTACTGGCACTTATTGCGATTTTTTTTCTGAATTTTGCAGTTGCGATCACATTTATCATAGATGAGTTTTAAACGAATTGTTCTTCTAAAAAAGCCCTATAAAAAGTTTGAAAAAACAATATGTATTGTTAAGGAACGTTGACTTCAATCACACAGACAACTTTTTTTCTTTTATAGCTTATTGATGTCACTTGCAAAACAATTCCTAAGGTACAACCTGTCTAGAAGTGTGAATACACGAGGTGCAGTGGGGGTCCGAGGGCATGTTCAGAATGCAGAACCTGAAAGCAGGGAGCAGCTCTCAGCCCTCTCTCCTGGGAGGAAGAACCAAGAACCCAGAGTACCTGAGCAGATTTGCACTTGGGGATGAAGCAAAACAGTCACATATTGCTTCAGCCCATGTTCTCTCAGTGTCCTCTGCCAGAAATACCCTTCGTCTTCCACAGTGTACGTCACACACACACAGGGAATCAACAGGTTTTCTTCACCCGCTGCATGCGAGGGGCATGAGGAACAGCACAGTGCACAGAAGTGCCAAGCACACAAAGCTCAGTGTTACAGAAAACCCTGTCCCCAACAGCTCTCACCACGATGTGTGATGCTGGTTACACGCTCTGAAACCACAGGGTCAGCAAATTCACAGCCAGCCCAACCTTCTGTGTCACACGACACAGCAACACGGCATTTGGACGGGGACACACCTGGCTGTGGACTGGTTCCCCACCTCTAGGAGATACTCTGCATTATTCTGTAAGATTTACATTCACATGGTCATATTCTGACGTGGTGCATGAAAGAAAACTGCACACAGACACTATTTCTCTCCTCTCATGTTGTAATGCAGAAAAAAATCGAAAACTAAAACGTGAGATGAAAAAGAAAAGAATCTTGTAATTCATGGGCCATATCATCCCAAAAATTATACATCAGTGATTAGAGTAATTTGCCCCAGAGACGTGCCCTGGCCCCAAAACTACAAGAGGCACAATGCCAAGGGATTCAGGCAGGATGTGGCAGAGATGAGAAATTTGGGATTTGTTACTGTTCCAGTGGAGACATAGCAGACTGTCACGCTCCTTGCAGCCATACTCCCAACACAGACAAACACTAGTGGAGCAGGAAGGCTTTCATTTTTGGTCACAGTTTGGTGTTTTAAGTCGTTTTAGTGCTTAACTAAGTAACTAACAACATCCAGAAAAGCTCCTGCTTGAGAAAGGTCTGCTACAGACTTAGGGTGTCTGACTGATTTATTTCAGAAAAACGCTCATAGGTATGTTTATGTTTAAATAATTGTCATGGCTAGAACTGTCACAATCATACATTTCTGTACCAAATGTTTATGCTCATATCACCCTGTAAATAAAGCAGTGTGATTTAGGTTCTTAAGAAGAAAATGATGACTGTACCTTACAGCCTTCACAAGCATGTACTCCATAATGGTAGCCTGAGGCTTTATCCCCACAAATTCTACATTCAATGTTTAATGCTCCACTGGATGATTCATCTATGCTACCAGGAGCTGTGGCAAAAGTAATGGATGAAGGACTGGATGCTGGTGAAAGGGTGTCTAAAAGAAAAAGGAACACTTCATAAATACTATACTATCAAGGGTGATACAATTTCTAAATTAAATTAAAACCACATTAAAAATTCACTTTTTCTAAAAAATACTCCTGAGTTAATAGTCATCAAATGAACTAATAATTTGGCCATAAGTCTTTGAAAAATAATTCATATTTTCAGTGCAAACACACACAAAATACAAGGTGTACCTTGCCAATTTTGATGCAACACACAATGTCAAAAAAGCTTTACTGACGCAGAAAAAAAAAAGCAAAAAGCTAAAAGCTTTACTGAAGTGACTCTGGAAACAAGAACTACAGGGGTGATAATGGACGCAGTAAATACACACCACACTCAGATATTTTATGTTTTGCTTATAATGGGAAAAGCATTTCTGACTTGTACAATGAAATAAACTCTCCAGATGTGTTACTAGTAGATGAAGATGTTACAAAACTAACACATTCCAACCTTAATTATTTCAATTAATATTTCCACCTTGTTTGAGAAAAATATTTTCTGAGGCCAGAATTTCTTCTATCTTCCATCTTGCAACTTGCACCACAACACTTCAGCAAATTAATGGGTGTGTTATTTTAACAGACAGATTAAGAAACACTCATGAATGTAGGTCAGCAAGTATCATGTTGGAAAAAACTTTGGCAAGGAACTCAGAGTCTGCATTGCCAGTGCTGCCAAGCCCACAGGCATCAGTCATAAAGAACACCCTAAGCCCCAAGATTTTTTTTTAAAATGTGGTTTCTTTTTACTTGCCTTATGGAATTTGAGCCTTGGAAGTTTACACTTTGGATCTTCTTTAATCACAAAACTAGAACATTTTGCAATGACCACTGAACACTCAAATGAGAAGGTGACACTAGAAGGTGATGTAAATCATTCTAGGCCTTGTACAAACTTAGACACAAATAACTGCAAAACCTCCTGCCTGAAGGACTGTGTTATAAACACATCCAGGTGTACATGAACCACATCATAACTCTTCCTACACAGGGCACCCCCCTAACGAGAACGTCTGCAACCAAAGGGGAACCAAAGCGTAGTTCTACAAAGATCCCTTTGGCCAACAGTGCCAAGAGGCAGCTCCCCCTGCTCCCTTCCAAACTCACACAGTTCTATTACTGCCGGTTTTCTAAGGTAGAACAGGGAGCACACACCGGGAATCGATTTCAATTAAGAAACCCCTAAAACAAAAACACCATGGAAACCAACCAGAAAGTTCATTGTAAACTACTTCAAATGGCTCTGCAGCTGAAAGGTTTGCAGATTTGACAGGTACAGCTCACTGCCACCACCACAGTGTCCCACACACTGCAGCGATTCCCACGCTGATCTCTCCAGCAAAGCCTCTCACAAAGGTTTTTGACTCAGGACTGTGTAATGCAGGAGCACTGAGACTGCAGCTGGCTGGTAATAATGAGTTTTAAAAGTTATTTTGAAAAAGGTGTTGATAGTCATGGTAATTTACAAGAGAAAACTTCATGTTACAGTCATTTCTCAGTGACCTTTGTCTAACAAACTAACTTAAACCTTAAAGGTTAAGCTAAGACCATGCTATAATCAGTTTATATATTTCTAGTGTCTCTTCATCATAAGCAACAATTTAAATAAGTTTTTAATTTCTATCTCTACCTTTATAAAAGAAAGGTTTGTGATAAACCAAAATTCTCTTACCTGTTATGACTGAGCCATCAGATCCTGGACCATTTCCCAGTGACTGGAACTCTGTTAAGCTTAAAGCACCAGAACTATCATCACCTAGAGACTGGGAGAGGTCTTGAATGTTCTCCATATCTTGCAGGAACTCTCCAGATAAAGGGCTGTCTATATCCTCCTCCTCCAAGGGAGTAAGGGGGTAGAGCTGGTTTTCAGTGTCCACCATTTTGATCAGGTAGAGCAGTCACTTAAACTTCTTTACACTGGTGAAAGAATAATAAAAAAAAAAATCAGAATATTAATGTTTTTCTAAATACTTGAACCAGTTGCAGCACACTGGATACAGAAATTCTAGTACAACACTGGAATATTATACAACATTCTGTTGCTCTGGAAGCTTTATGCAATATGAATCATCAACAACACAGGGGGAGGGAGGAAATTCCCCAAAAGACTTCAATATCAATCAAAGTCATGACAAGATCAATCTGTAGGTTTTTGTTTCCTCTCCATTGATGAGAAAAGTTACATACTGTGTTTCCACACAAGGCACTATGCACTTCCCACCAAAATTTATAGAGAAATAACAAACATCAATATTCCACTCACTCTTCTTGAGAAGGAAAAAAAATGACATGCTGTCAGTAACTTGCCATCTCTTACTACAAAGACCTTAGTACTAATCTATTTCCCCAACTTCTTGGAAACAGGCTAGTTTTAACTACAAAAGGAAAATTTTTTCTGTATCACATAGTGCAGCAAGTAAGAATATCTAGGAGACCAATTATGGGAATTTATGTGTGATTCCCAGCATCAGTCACATAGAACAGGTGTGTTTCTGTACCAAGGGTGCTGTCAGTGAGAAGCTCCACCCGCCCTGCCCTGGGCTGATCCCACAGTGTGGGCAGCAGGGCAGGGGGGATTCTGCCCCTCAGGTGAGACCCCCCTGCAGAGCTGCTCCAGCCCTGGGAACAACAGCACAGGGACCTGGAGCTGCTGGAGAGAGTCCAGAGGAGACCCCGGAGATGCTGCAGGGCTGGAGCCCCTCTGCTCTGGAGCCAGGCTGGGAGAGCTGGGGGGGTTCCCCTGGAAAAGAGAAGGATCCAGGGAGACCTGGCCCATTCAGGGCCTAAAGGGGCTCCAGGAGAGCTGGAGAGGGACTGGGGACAAGGGATGGAGGGACAGAACACATGGAGTGGCTTCCCACTGCCAGAGGGCAGGGAGAGATGGATATTCAGAAGGAATTCTCCCCTGTGAGGGTGGGGAAGCCCTGGCACAGGTTGCCCAGAGAAGCTGTGGCTGCCCCTGGATCCCTGGAAGTGTCCAAAGCCAGGCTGGATTCTTTAGGAATGTATGATCACAAACCCAAGGAAGTGGCACAGATTACTGCAGATAATCTGACACAGATTTTATGGCTAAGCCTTCTGCAAGCATTCAGAGCAATGCCTGCAATCTCATGAAGACTCGAGGTACAGGGACGCTCTGCAGGGGAAGAGTCCCTCACTAAACGTTACTTCCACAAAGAGAGAAAAGGAATCAACTGCAAACACTTCTGGCTAACATAATCTATTGTTCTCTACTTTTCATCTTGAACATCTTTGTACCATGTCTCTGTTGAGGCAGCATGAACAAGCCCAGTGACACCTGGAACTAGCTGTGCTGTTTGCCCTTGGTTATCTATCAAAGTCCCTGACACAGCCAGAGCACAAACTGAGAAATCACTTGTATGTGCCCAGGAAAACAAAGTTAAATTGCTATCCCTGAGATGGAGCTTTTTTGTGAAGAGGGAAAAGTGCAAAGAAACCTCGATGTACATTGGCTTTGTGATGATAGCTGAGAATAACTCTTCTCCAGCAATCCAAACGAGAGTACTAAATTTGTCTCCCTAAGGAGGAATCAACAAAAAAAGGAGGAAAGGAAAGGAAAGGCTTGGGAGCTGAACTCTGAACATGGCAACAGCAGCCTGGTACCGCCCAAAGTGCACCATCCTTTTATTTACAGCCAGTGTAAAATTCAGGAGCCTTTTGAGCTACATTTCTATAAAAACAACCTAACATGTAGTGAAACATAAATTAAGTGCTTCTTGTTTTAACTATTACATACCCTTTTGTACTTTCAAACACTGTACGTAAATTACAGCTGCTTAATCATTACAGCTTTTGTCAATGATTAACTGGTACCTTGGCAAGCATAACCATTTCTGAAGACTGTCAAAGCATACTCCTATTTTCATCACTGAGAAAGTTATAGCTGATTTTTTGTAAAAACACAGAAGAACTTTAAATACTATGTCTAATATTCATGCAGAAAACTGCCTCGTGGCTTCCCTGTGTTTTGGGCATGTTTACACATGCATATGCTTTCATTGGCAGGTTTCACATAAAGGCATTGATCCTTGCTTGTATGAAAAAAAAGCTTCTAAAATAAAATGGGTAGCCAGTATGAAGCTCATTTAAGTAATATTCCCAGAGAGTGTTTTGCTTTACAAAAATCTGAACATATTCCAATGGTAGATGTGGCAGCTGCAGCGTGATGATTCCACTCAAAGATCTGTGTCATGTAAGTGTTTACAAAAATTCTGTGCCACAAACATATTCCCAGAAGATTTTCTTAGTTTCCCATATAATACTTTGGTCTCCATAACCCCTTTCCTATCTTTACAAAAAACATGCACAAAGTAAACTGAAAACAAGAGAATAGAACACAGACAAACATGGACACAATTTCAAGTGATTATGGTTTTAAGGTTAAACAGGCTTTACTGGTGCTCTCTCACATCCTGTTGTCTCTGAAATACGTCTATTTTCAAAAGAAGCCTTTCCCACCACCGCACTGCAAATACCCCCCGAGGAACTTACCTATAAACCTGAAACAGGTCTCACAGAAATCACAGTCAGATTATCCCAGGAAAAGTCCCTGATTGTCAGCTACGGGCTCTTTGCTTCAATCTTGGAAAGGGATGGAGGGACACAGAATCCACGGCCCTTCCACATTTAATACCTGCCACAACAGGGACAATCCCGGTAAGGAAACAGGTCTGTGAGATGCAAAGGTCTCTGGGAAGCAGTGCCAAAGTCTGAACTTACTGCATACACAAATTGATCGTGTAAAGGGCTTGCTTGCAAATACCAAGGTTAAAGTTGAAACAATCATTACCTCCAGGTCACTTGGAGAATGCTGGGGCTGAAAACAGCACATGCAAAACTAGTGATTGCAGCAGATACTTTTAGAAAAGTTAAGTGAACAGGAAGAGCCCTCAATATGTAAGCTACAGGATATTTCCAATATCCTGATTCAACACATAAAAAGCAAATGAAAATAAAATTTGGCATCTAAAATGTGACACTCAGACTTCCACCCGGGAAAGCATGTACATTTTCTTCTCTAGAATGTGATAATTGATTCAGTTTTCACACTCTGTAACCTTACATACCAGCAATATTTTATATTTTACCAAGTATTAAGAACCTAAGACATAGAGAATTTACTATGCTTGTGATGAAAAATATTCCTAAGCAACCCCTTCCTTAAGACTGCCAGTTCTACACCCCTCTCCTGAAAGAACTCACGCTGGAACACTTTGTCTTTCTTCTCTTTACACAGATGTACTCCAAGATAGCACATGCAACTCATAACTAGCCTTAACTACAGGAAGCTGCATTTCTTTGCTCCCAGGATTTTCTGTCCCCTTGGATTTTAAACAACATTGCCTGGTGTGTATTACAGATCAATGTCTCTGAACAAGACCACTCATGCCCCCTTTAAATGCAATCTTTCTGCTTTAACTATTCAGCTGCATTCCAGACCCCTGTGATTACATATTCACAATTTCCTCCAATACTTTCTTTCACTTATGTAACACATTCATTATGCACTAAATAGTTCTAAAAATGGTTTGTTTTGCCAGGATTACTGTTCAAGATGTAACTAATAACAGGACAGCAACAAAACCATTCAGGAGATAATTAAACTATTTATTTCAAATATCATATCCTCTCACTTCCACACAGATACAGTTACTCAGGCAGCAAAAATGAAAAGGCGGAAATTGATTTCCAGCAAACAGAAACAAGAGAGGTAATTCACCTCACCTAGTGTCAGACAGCTCACTTAAGGTGTTTGGGTTGAGTGGAGCTCAATGGAATTTGCAGAGCCATGACTAATCTTGGAGGCCATGATCACACACTGAAGCTGTGGTACTGTGCAATGAGGGCCCTTCCCCGATGCAGTTCACTGCAGAGCCTCACACAGATCAGTGCTGGCTCCATGGAGGGAGCACAAACAAGCAGCTGGGGACAGGGAGGCACGTGCTGCATGGCCAAGGAACAAACGTGCATGTGCAGCCAGAACCTCCCCTGCAGAATGCAGGGATGGCTCTGCAACCCTGGCACTGGCACTGCCTCAAGTACACAAGCCAGTGCCTCTTCAGGCCCCTGTGAGAAGTGAAAACTGCTTTACAGATCAGGCAGCATCTTTATCCCATTAAGTGGTATTATCATCTTCTGACAGGGCCATGGAGGGCAGGATCATGCAGGCTGGTATGGGCACATGGCCCATATACTCATCATCCTTCCAGCACTAAAACTCCCACAGAAACAAAGTCAATGGAAGATATGGGCATTTACTCTGAGTTGAAAAAACATGCTCCAATAAATAACTGAAGTCAAATAATAGTTCCAATGCTGGAAACTCAAGCTTAGACTAGAATCTAGCTCAAAGAAAGTCTTCAGCTGCTTGTAAAGAATAAAACAACATCCTAGCAGTAAAAGGTTGTCTAAGAGAGAATTTTAAATTCAACAAGGCCCTGGAGAACACAGTAACTACGAACTCAGTTTAGAACTCTTCACATTTACACTGACTTCATATTAGACCAGAAACTAGATTTCATCCCATTTCATCCACAGCATTAGACCAGTCAGCCTCTAGCAGACAGCTCACCTTCAGATGTAACCGAAGACCACAGCTCTGGGTTATTGGCACGCTGAGATCTGAAGCCTGTACTTAAATTAGCCCCTGCCATCCCCTCTAACAATGGGAGCCAGGTTGGGCTTCATCAGCAGTGGGACAGAAAGGTTGTGCAATCTTTGCCTCCTGGCTCCGAAGACAAGACTTACAGGTCTATCACCTCAAATCTACACCTACCTGCAGCCATGCTTGCTCTCTTCCACATAAATGGACATCAGACAGATCAAACATGGCATTGCTCAAATCTGCATCAAGGTCCTTTTAATAACAGAAAAATCTTTTTCCTACCTCACTTCTGTAAAGAGTGGAGACTGAGTTGTTCCTTGAACTCAAGCTCAAATAGCTTCAAGTCTGCACAGAACACCAGTAGGACCTGGAGATTTTTTTGTTGGTTTGGGTTTTTTCCCCTCCTCTAAACGTGAGTTTTCATCCAAAGAATAAATGCTTTGGAGGTTTCTGCAACTGGAAATAGGAAGACTTGACTTTTCTTTCTAGTGAATGCTGAACCAAAACTGAAGTCAGAAGTAGTTATATGTCAAGGTAAAGCTTTCAAACCTCTTTAAAATCTGTGTCTGCTCAATTCTTTCAAGAGTTGCCTATTCAGGACTTCAGTATAAGTCAGCAGTAATATTAATTAACAAACTACATAATACTACAGCAGGGTTACTGACAACCTATAATGTTCTCCCTCACTTGACTGTTTTCTTCAAGAAGTGTTTTTGGAGCAGTCTTTGTCGCACTTTTTTTTTGCTGTTGGTTGGTTGTTTTGCATTTTTTGAGTTTCTGGGCTTTTGTATTTCTTTAAGTACATTAGAATGCAGTCTGACCTTTCGATGATTCAAAAACCAAGCAAATACTGTCAAAGACTTCAGGGGAAAACTTTATGTTGAAGTCTTTCATCTTGCTTCAACTTTTGTAGTCCAGATGCACAGAAGTCCTGAAAAAGTGGCAATTTGTAATTGTATGTCTTGGTTTCCATTTTTATAGCCAATAATGAACTCTGACACATGGTTCAGAATTGACTAGAAGCTTAATCTACCAATATATAGAATAAAAATACTATTTTTAACAGGGCTTTAGAAAAAAAAAATCAGCCTGGACAACAGTATGAAGGAAGATTTTTCAATTCATTGCATTAGTTATTAATGCACTTAAAGGAAATATCTATACTGGAGTTCATAACATCCAATATTTTTGAGGCATGACCACTGAAGAAAGTATTTTATCAACAAGAGATTCTAAAAAAAGCAACAAGAATTTCTTTTCTGCAAGAAACTAAGCCATGGCAACACGCTAGTAACCAGTATGTTTTTAAGCAGTCTGTTCCCTGTCACGTGCTGTCTTTCAAGGTCAGTTCCATCAGTACTTCTCACAGCTCACCAGAGTTTCTAATGAAAACCCTTCACTGTTCTATAAACCTTTACACCTGCAACACACTCTCCCTTTTCCTTCTCCCCTCTCAGAAGAATCTCCAGGCTTTGCTCTTTATCTGGTGCATTTCAGTGTCAGTATCTCTTCAAGTCACCGCTATCCTGCACTCAAGCTGTTCCATACTTGAGGAGCATTCGAATGATTCCATGTGTTAATCATATCAGCCACAGCAGTTTGTGCTCCAAACCTGTACCCAAACCCTTAGTGAGAGCCCCTCGTGGGCTGTGAGGCTGAGAGAACACTGCTCAGCACACAGATGCTCAACACTCACCTGTGGGGACCACGACTGCCGAGCAGCCAAGATCTGGTGCATCCTTTAGGGCTGGTGTCCCCACACACACATCAAAAGCTGGGGTTTGATTCATGGCTGATATTCGAACCAAGGCAAGGTCACATTCAGACAAACATGACATACATGTATTTGTTATTTGATCCAAGACCCAAGGTCACGTTCAGACCCAAGGTCACGTGTCATCTGAGTATTTGCTATATTTTTATTACCCTGCTGATGAACTCAAAGCTCCTTCACTTTCCCCCTGTATCCCAAAAAACCCTTACCCACTTGTTTAGTGTGTCCCAAAACTCCCCGCCCATTTATTTTAAGTCAGCTCTTTTTTCTAAGTTTTGCAATACTGTACAAGTGTCTGACAAGCTAATTACATTACCCAAGATTTTGAATTGATTTACAGTCAGGGACACCTCAGATTCAGCGATCAGTGCTGAGATTGAGGCTAAATCTGGTTGCATGTTATGGCCAGAATTAAGAGAATTAAGAAAAAGGAACAAACCAAAAACCCCACAAAAATTGTCTTACAAACTGTATGCACAGATGAGATGCCCTAAACCATTATAATTTCTTTTCTAAAGATAATACACAGAAGTCAGTTTGAGTGGTGAAGTCAAAGCTGACTGTCACACGTACAGCGCTTACAAACAGCCCACGCGTTTGTCCCGACGTGCTGCTCACTGGGAACCACATCCTTAAGACTAAATTGGAATGTTGCAATTGTTTCCTTACTCATGTCAATACAGCATCTCAGATTAGGAAAAGTGCCTCCTCAACAACCTTCTAACTATACCCTGATATTCTACAGAGACCTCATTTGTTGAAGGATACAGACATCTGAGAGTAAAAGGCCAACCAAAATTGCATTTCAGTGTGGTAACTAAATGATTACCTCCAATATAATCAATTTTTGAAGCATATAAAAGGTGAGCCCCTTGCAAAGTCTCCTGCAGAGAACATTTTACTACATATGGTAAAAATAAACTTCATAGGGTAACAAATGAAAGACATCTGTGCAACTAGAACTGTCAATTAAAATTATAATCTAATACATACAGAAGCAGTGCCAGGCAAAATTTTTGGCCATTTTCCATTAAACACATTGACTGTGCTGTTACATAAACCTCTCACTCACAAGTTTCACTTGCTCACATGCTTGACTGCAAAAAATAAAAACAAATAAACCAGCACAAGAACATTTACATGACTGTTCTATCAAGAAAGACATCATAACTTTTACAAGCACAGCTGTCTAGTAACTCTTTCTAACAAATGTGATATTTCAGACATACTATATTTATGAAAAGACAAAAACCAATTGCCACTAACTTAGAGTCAAACAAGACCTTTAATGCACTTTCTGACACTTGTTACTATTTCATCAATCTTTAGGGTTCATGTAAATGTATGGATAACTTAAAATGAGTTCCTATAAACTAGGAGATAAGAATCCCCTTTGGTTTATATCTGCAGACCTTTATGTGTGACAGCAATTGGTATATATTCCCAGATAATATCTTATTGGTAGTAACATACTCTTAAGAACTTAGAATCCTTGCTGTGTTATAAATAAAAATACCTGTCTTCAGTTGAAAATTACAGTAAAATGAAGGATAAGAAATAATTACCTAATCTTTTGTTCTCTGAGCATATTTAATATTTTGGTATGATTTCTACCTTGCTTATTTGACAGAAGAGCAAAGGACTGGGAAATAAATACTTCAACTAAATACAACCTAATTCAAGGCCACATATTATATTTGACAGATGCCAAGTAGTTTTGAGTTTACTGACCAGCAGTGAAGTTTTTGCAATTGTTTAAACAGCATGATAAAAGCTTGAGAGTATCGAAACAGTACCCGAAATCCAAAAGTAGCATTCATGGGTGTTTACTACTGCCAGCGTTAAAACACCGGGGAAAGGATAGAAAACCCCCAAACTTCAATTACATTAAAACTCTGGGGAGAAGGATAAAAAAGCGTTACTTTCTGTTATTGGCTCCCAGACAGGTTTAGAATCCCTGAGTGGAGGGAGAGGACAGCAGACCGCTCTGCATATACCTGACAGGTAACTAGTCCAAAAGACGTGAGAAAACAACCCTGAAAACAGCTTCCAGTAAAGCAGTTTTGGAGCACAGCTCTCTTCCAAGGCAGATCTGGACTTCTGCCTTCTTCCCCCCCAGTTTTTTTTCCAGTTCATTTTCAGGATTTGTTTTATATTTACTAGGTTTTGCAGAATACATAGGTGCTCAATAGGTGCCTGAAGTTATGTCAGTACTTGGATTATTCTACAATTTTCCAGACTTGGAACTCACTTGGCCTCCTAATCACATACTTCATTAAGAAATGGATAATTGCCTGTCCTTGAAACAGTGGTTAAATATTCATTTTGACTGAATATTTCTGACCCAGGAACAAAAATACTAGTTCTTACAGACATCTTAATGGCAACATTCTTCCTGGAAAAAGATTAATTGTTTTGGAACAATACTTTTAAATCTAAAAGGGGAGGGGGAAAAACAAAAAATATAAATCAAAATTACTTAATGCAAAAGGATGAAAGATGGTTTGGTGTGTTTAGCATATTGATTTAAGATTGTGAAAAGCTTCACTTGAGTCTTATCTGCCTTCTAATGATAACTTAGGCCTTGCAACTCCCCATTTTTAGTCTGCCTATTCAGATACAACTTCTCCACCTGACAAACTCCCAAACTCTGTGACCCTGATCTCATTACACAGGTCATGCTTAGAAAAATTGAAATAAAAAAAAGCCCACAGCTTTGCATCTGTACCTGTTCCTGCAACAGCTCTCCCACTTATGACCAGCATTCCTTCAAAAGAGACATGAAGTCTCTTAGTTGTCTCTTTTTGTTTACAGCTTAAATTTCTACATCTAAGCTTTGGCTCGGGACAAAGTCCAGTTACTTTGGTGTTTCATGCTGCAACTTTTGTTTCAAAGACCAATAACAACAAAAAATATCGTTGTGCCTCAAGAGTGCCCCCTTTCCATCTCTCCATGCCAACCGTCAGGTTACAGTTTGGGCTTTGCCCGGGCACACCTCTTCCCAACACTCTTTGATCAGCCTTTCAGCCCATCCCCAGTCACCTCCCTCACCCCTGGGGCCCTGGAGCCTCCCAGCCCCTGCAGCCCCTGCACAGCTGCACCCCCTCACCATCTGCAGCCCCCTGCGCGATTCATCACCCACCAAAACAGACCGGGATTATTCACTCTCTGAAAAGCTACACAGCAATTTACATCTGTTTCTGGAAGAGATTCAAGAAGCCTGAATTCGCCTTCTTAGCAGAGAACACCACTACTGTGTACTTTCAGTGGCTTTATTTCACTGATAAACTCTATTCCCTTGCCCAGACATAGTAACATGACTGATCTGACAAACTAAATTCAGCTTAACAGAAGAATTTATATCCTATAAAAAAGAATGACCCTCAGACAAGGTATTACAGATTTAGGCCCCTTCTGTTTGCCAGTGTCTTTTTGCAAATTGAGTAATTCCAACGGGACAGCTTTCATACTCTTCTACTGGCACAAAAAAATCTGATGTCTTCTATAAACAGCACCTGGAGTTGTGTAGTTTACTAACTCCACATTGTGCTACTGTTTCACTCATTCCTTCAAAGTATTTTTACAGGCTCTTATTGCTCAGTTATTACGTTTAAATAAACACACAAATAAAACGTGCTAAAAATAATCTAGCTTCAATTTAATGTCATGGCACAACTCAGAGTCCCCAGAGTGGAATGAGAAGAAGTTCTTTCACTTTTTGTTTTGTTTGTTTATTTGGTTCTTTGTTTTAGATTTTTTTTGTTATGACAAAAGCCTTCAGTTTTAGCCTGATAACCTGGACATCCCCACCTTAAAAAGCTTTTCTTTGTGATAAATGTATCACACAAAAACAAAGCTTACACTGAATTAGCATTGCTGACAAGAGCCTTGGCAACTGGCACGAACGCAATTCATCTACATTTTTTGGCAAATGGACATCAAGTACTTGTATTTGCAAGCTCCTGACATGACAGATAGAGGATATTCTTGGGACACATGACTTCACAGCTCTAAATCAGGTCACTCACTACAGTATGGAGATCACAAGCCTCACACTCCTGAGAGATCCAAAAGTATTAAGACATAAGCAATTATTTTCCTGCCATTATTTTCCCAGCTCATCCTTCACATGACACGAAGGGTGTCTGGTTACCAGTTTAACAGCAGAGAAGAAGTTCTTTCACTTTTCCTCCCCACTCCTTTTGACTGGGGAAGCATCTGAATTGCAGAAAGGTGGGACTAAAACATGAGTCCCGGGAAACAGCCAGGATAAGAGAGCCTGTGTAAAAAGTAATATATGTACTTTCATATTCCAGTTTTACTTCACTTTGCAAGGCAGTTTAGCTGGCCTGAACCACTTTGAGTGAGCAGTTATGGGGGCACAGCATGCATTTCTGTGCAGAGCCAAACTGAGTCATTGGTTGCAAAATAAAGTTACCTCAGGGGTACTCAGCCAAGCTTAAGTAACGTAATAGCTCCCTCAAATCACAAGGATACGCCTTCCACAGGTCCCCGCACCTTCCCTCTCGCTCCCTCCTTCCCAGCCACGCCCCCCCCCGGTGCCTGCGCTGGCTCCCGCCCTTGGCCCCCCCCGCAGCCGTAAGGGAGCCCAGAGCCGTGTGCCAGCTCCTCCGGGACACCACCCTGGGCACACCAGCCTGGCTCGCTCCCAGGAAATGGCCAGGCCAGGAGCACAGCGCTCGGCCCTGGAGCCGGGGCAGCCGCGCTGCCCGGGCAGGAGGAGCACGGCTGAGTCCCAGCGAGCCCGGGCTGCTCCAGCTCCCCAGGGCAGCCCCTGGCGTGGCTTATTGCCCGCACACAGCCCCGGTGAAACAATTCCGCTCACTAAGTGTCACACAGGGAAACCAGGAACAGCCACAGACGGTCCAACAGACCCACTGAGGGCCTGCAAAAAGGAGGGACAGAAACACACGGATGGTAGAGGGAAAGCAGGGGCCTAGATCAGATCCATCATGCTTTGTAACCACATTTCTTGCTGCAGCCTGGAGGGCTATCAGGAACAACAGAGAGACAAGACATCCTATTTTCTGTCCTTTTTGCATTTATGTGCTCATTCATACACACACACACCCCCTCTTGGCATGTAAAAGAGAAATCAAACGAATGAAAGCTGCAAACCGAACAATTTGTATTCTTAAAGACTAACCACTTCTACATTTCCACAGGATTTATAAGCTTGAGAAAATGCAACTCCTTGTAAGTTCAGCTGGAGTTATGGCAGCTCAGCATGCTGAAAGTCGGGTGCCCAAAACGTACACTTAAGTAGAACATTTGACAGCAGTTTGCAAACACAGGCACGCTCATGTGCAGTGGTGTCCGTGTGGCAGCACAGAGCACAACATGTACAGCTGCTGCTTCTTTCAAAGGCAGTATCCTGTGCTGCTTGCCTCTTACTTCCACAGGCCCCAAAGGTGCTACTTGACTTGATCAGACTGGCCTGCTTAATTGCACACAGCAATCTTTTATCCTGAGGGGGGCAAGAATTAATTTCACTATATACATATATATATATACACACACATATATATCTTGTAATCTTCCCTGAAAATTGCCAACGAGCCAACAATCACCTGTGGGCTGCAATTAATTCTATTTTACCATCAGAGAGAGTGCATCAATGGACAGCTGGGCTGACAGCCCCTGGACAGAAAGCCACCAGGCACTGCCTGCTAATGAGCACAGGAGTCTCCAAAGAAGTCTCTTGACACAACACCCACCTTCTCCCTCATCCTCCCCTCATACATGTTGAATAAAGATGTGGGGGGGTTGTTTTGTTAAATGGGACCCTGCCCAACTACTCCAGTGTCAGGTCCTCTATACCGCTCTCCCTGAAGCAGTAACAGTAACAGCAGGTTACGAGATACCATCACTAATTCAAGTCTTCACTTTCAAACAGGTGTTGCAAATAGACAAAAGTCCTCCTTACCTTCTGAACATTCACATTCAGTGGTTTGTTCTATCAGTCATTTCCAGTAGATAATTATTTACAACAGAACAGGCATGTAGCACTTATTTGTGTCACAAAAAAAAAAGAATGGCAATACAAGCCTATATGCAGATAACAGTTTTCACTCAGCACAACAGTGTTGGATGTATAGATATATACAACAAAACAGTAATCCTGCCTCCAAACCTTAATCACAGGCTGTGGAATAGTTTCAAACAATCAATGTCTATTACACTTTTTTTTGGTTAAATGTCAATAACAGTAAGTTATTGCGGTACCATTTTTTAATGTAAAATACATCAAACTCTAACCTATCCATAATGATGCATTCTCTCAGCTCCAGGACATTGTACACTCACAGATGAGTAAGGCATTACTCAACCTGCACTTACTGTGCACACCAAACAGCATTGCTGGTTCCCTTCTGTGTACTTATCAACACACTGAAAACAAACTAATGAGATACCAAATGATGAAATATGAAAACATTGGACTAACTCGCTTTCACATGTATTTCATCTGCCTGGAAACAACTTCAGTAGCTGCTCAGTCCTCTGAGTTCCTCAAGGCAGACACATTTTTGAACAAGCTTCTTTTACTATTTGGAAGGATTAAGTGAGTAATTTCTCAGTTTATATATTTTTTAAAAGCCATGATAGTATATCAGCATTTCTAGAAAAGAAGGGGTAATTTGCCAAATGTTTGCCACTCTACTCTTAGTGTTTCCACAGGCACGAGACAAACTGAACTTAAACCAATAGATTTAGAGGACTCTCGTACCAGAGAACAATCTCTGCCCCTTTGGTAATTTGCATCTTTCAATCTCCAAAGTAAAAAAAAATTTCAACCCTATGTGCATTTTAAGACACAGCAAAGAGCCACACAAACTACTCATGTAACAACTCAAGCCTCAGTCAGGACTGGAATGCCAGTGAGTTGTGTTTAGTAATTTGTGTTAATCTGTGCACGAAAAGCCCTTCACTGCACACAGAAATTACACTTCCTAGATATTTAAAGACACATGCAATGCACTTATAAATAAATACTGTTTCATAAGCAGAAACTATGAGAACTGGTATGAGGAAGTGGAGTCGGACTTGGCAACATCTCAATGCCACATGCAATCTGGTCACACAACAATCTTCTCGTATCGATTCAATGTTTTTAACACATGCCAAATATCACAGTCCTTGAGAGACTTTAGGTTTATTTTGATGATTTAGAGCCTAACTCTACCAGATCAGCACTTTTTAATTCAGTGAAAAAAATCAGCACTCTACTTCATAACAAGTTGTTCAATATTTAATTTGACAGTGAAATCCTGATCACTCTACTTCTAAAATATTAAGAATTCAGAATTGTACCGACTATTGCCTAGGACAGTAGTAGATATCAGAACATAAGGATGTTTTACTCCCTCTGTTCTCCTGATTGTGCTACTACGTTCTGTTTATCAATTATTTCTTGCCACTACTTGCTCAGATTGCTTTCCTTGTCAGTTGACCATACATTAATCACTCCCGACAAAGATTCTGCTCCAAATGTTTCTTCTTCCCTAGCTGTTCAAGAACAATCCCAGGATAGCCCCCAGCCCACATATGGACTCACCACTTCAGGCAGCATCTTGCAAGGCTGTAACACAAGTTGTTTTCAGGACTCTGTTCCCTTTCCATTTCATGTGCACATTGGTGATAACAAGTAGTTCTTCATCAATAAAAAGCTGCTGACATATATTCTTAAAAAAAATAAAAAAATAAAATAAAAAAAAAGAGTTGACAAAATTTCCCAAAGCTTATTATTCTGATTTTATATTGATATGATGTAATTTAAGGCTTTTCAGAAAATATTCCTTAATGCTTCTTCGGGAAAAAAATGCTGTCATTTCACTTGGGCTAAAATTATATTTTAAATGACTGAGGCTTTTCATGTGTCACTGGTTTTACAGCAGGACCACACTGACATCTAGCTAACTAGGGAATAGAACTGGTATATCCCAACATCATTCTCATCTTTTTTCTTCATACTGGAAAAATTCAAAACCACTCAACTAAGAATGCTGTAATTAAAGCTCTGTGGTATTTTAATTATCTGTTATAAAGCAAAATACTTGACTCATAAGGAGCATTCCCACAAGTGTCCAAGTCTTTCAATGGACAAACTTTATGTTATGGTTTCCAAGGCACATAAGATGTCTTTGCAATTGGCCTTTCAAGTACCATTTACATCCCAAAGGTACAGATTTTGCTTTTATATACTTTACAAGGCCCATTAAAAACAACAACAACAACTAGATGTACCTCTAAAATAAAAAAAATTAAAAGATTTGGGGAGATTTTGAAAAAGAAGTCAGATTAAAAGAAAAAGAAAGTTAAAATTCAAAAATTCTTTAAGAAAGCATGCTTGAACATACAATAAATATGAATTCACTTTTTTTCCAAGACAAGTAAGGCGTCCTTTTTTTTTTCCCCTTGCAAAAATATGCAAGAGAAGCAGAACTCAAATCTCAGCAGGAGAACTACAACAAACTAAAGAGAAAAGTAGTGCTGTTTGCAATTTTGAAGTACAAGCTGTTCTAAAAAAAAAAATAACTAAGAAAAATTCCACTGCCCTCCTTGTCCACCTTGGGACAACAGTGAGCTCTATAATCCATATTCTAGAACAAGATAAATACCTTAGGCCATTCATCCTACTCTCCTGTAGGAGAGTATACTTGTCACTAATATTTTTATAACACTCCACACATGAAATATTAAAAGCATAAGTGGACAAAATCACAATGTAATCCTGTCTCCACAGTTTAAAACCCATGATAGCCTTTATGAAGACTGCAAGATTAATAGAAAATTAAGACCTTAAAGAACCACAGAAAAGCAAGTCACAAAACCACCAGGTGTTTGGGATGTGCAGGTTTGCAATAGGTAGCCCAAACTCCCTGTGCACCTGACTGCAGAGGTTGACAGTCAATATAAAGTAGCAAGCATTTTTTTTTTGGACCACAGTAAAAGTTCCTTCCAAACATGGGAAAACAGAGGGCACATGCTGTCTGCACAGTTCCACAGACCTCTGATAAAGTCTACACAGCCTCATCCAAAACACCACATCATGTTACTCAAAATCCCAAAAACTGCCGCTAAATTAACCAGGAGTTGGTGGGCGCTTGGCAGCTCACACCAACTAACAAAGGTTATGACACTGGTTTAGCTTTGAGCAGACGTGTGACCACATCACATGAACCACAACTGCCCTCAGTTCCAGCATGAGACCAGGTATCCTCACTGCTCAGTCTGGGATTCAGAATTCATAAAGGAAACAGTTTTTACAGCTGATCGATTTTGCTGCCTGCAAAACAAATATCTACAAGTGACCAGTGCAAGATGCCAATGAGAAAATCTGTGCATGTTCTGTAATACAAGTGCAGTTTGACCACCGCTTTCCTGCACAACAAAACCTATGCAATGCCTCTATTAGTACAGTACTACTAAGACATCCAATGCCACCAAAGTGCCAGACATTATCATTCCAAATAATCCTATCTGACGAATCCTGTACTGCTTCCCTCAGAGAGCGTAGGAACAGCTACCCGTGTGACTGACACTGCCCATCTTCATATAAATACAAGGCAATACGTTTTCGCACTCTTTTCCATCAGTACTTCTGGAACGCTTTCTGAAAAGCAAGGGGCCAGCCCCGGAGGGACAACCAAGAACTCACCAAACCCCAGAGCCCCGGAGGCGCTGCCCGTGCCCCACTCCTCACTCCCAGGACGGAGGGCTCCCCTCCGAGCAGCCGACCGGGAACAGCACAACCCGCCTGGCCCAGCCAAGCCAACAGCGGGAACCTCCAGGCTCATACTTTCTGCCCAGTGCCCGAGTTCATTCCAGGTTAAGGACAACCCAGATGTGCCCCATTTCGGACACACGACAGCTGCCAAGCAGCACCTTGTGCGATGGGGCATCACCCCCGCTCCCGTTCCCCGCTCCCCCGGGGTTCCCAGCCTGGCTCTTTACCTCCGCCCGCCCGCGCTGGGCCGGCTCTGCCCGTCCCGCAGCCCCTGGGCCCGGTCCTACAGCCTGCGGCCGGCGCCGAGCCGAGCGCACAGCCGGAGCGGCTACAGCATCTCCCCGGGCCGGCTACCTCCGCCCGCTGCCTCCGCCGCTCCGCCGAGGGCTTCGCACCGCGGAGCAAGGGAGATAAGGAACAGCGAATAGCGAGGGAGGGGAGGAGAAGACAGGACAGGTCATTAACAAAGCCGCCGGCGCGTTAGCGAGGCGGGGCCGTCACCAGCCCCAGGCGGGCGCTCCCGCCTCCTTCCCGGAGCGCCGCGGGACTCAGGCACGGCGGAGCGGTGGGCTCCCCTAGGGCAGTACCATGCATCGCTGCCGGCCCACGGGCTGCGCTGCGCCGGGCCGAGCGGGCACTGCCGCGTCCCCGGCTGCCGGTGGGGCGGGATCGGGACCGGGATCGGGACCGGGATCGGGGCGGGAGCGGCCGGTGACAGGTCCCGGAAGTGAGGTCGGCACACACCTCCCGCCGCGGCCGCGCGCCATTGGCGGGGCGGGAGCGGCCCCGCTCCGTTCACACCCCGCTGAGTCCTGGTAGTGCTGAGACCCCTCACACCCGTCTCAGTCCTCAGACCCCTCTCACTCATCTAAGTCCTCACTCCCCTCACAGTCCTCACTCCCCTCACAGTCCTCGCTCCCCTCACACTCTCCCCTCAGACCCCTCCCAGTCCTCACTCCCCTCACAGTCCTCGCTCCCCTCACACTCTCCCCTCAGACCCCTCCCAGTCCTCACTCCCCTCACAGTCCTCGCTCCCCTCACACTCTCCCCTCAGACCCCTCCCAGTCCTCACTCCCCTCACAGTCCTCGCTCCCCTCACACTCTCCCCTCAGACCCCTCCCAGTCCTCACTCCCCTCACAGTCCTCGCTCCCCTCACACTCTCCCCTCAGACCCCTCCCAGTCCTCACTCCCCTCACAGTCCTCGCTCCCCTCACACTCTCCCCTCAGACCCCTCCCAGTCCTCACTCCCCTCACAGTCCTCGCTCCCCTCACACTCTCCCCTCAGACCCCTCCCAGTCCTCACTCCCCTCACAGTCCTCGCTCCCCTCACACTCTCCCCTCAGACCCCTCCCAGTCCTCACTCCCCTCACAGTCCTCGCTCCCCTCACACTCTCCCCTCAGACCCCTCCCAGTCCTCACTCCCCTCACAGTCCTCGCTCCCCTCACACTCTCCCCTCAGACCCCTCCCAGTCCTCACTCCCCTCACAGTCCTCGCTCCCCTCACACTCTCCCCTCAGACCCCTCCCAGTCCTCACTCCCCTCACAGTCCTCGCTCCCCTCACACTCTCCCCTCAGACCCCTCCCAGTCCTCACTCCCCTCACAGTCCTCGCTCCCCTCACACTCTCCCCTCAGACCCCTCCCAGTCCTCACTCCCCTCACAGTCCTCGCTCCCCTCACACTCTCCCCTCAGACCCCTCCCAGTCCTCACTCCCCTCACAGTCCTCGCTCCCCTCACACTCTCCCCTCAGACCCCTCCCAGTCCTCACTCCCCTCACAGTCCTCGCTCCCCTCACACTCTCCCCTCAGACCCCTCCCAGTCCTCACTCCCCTCACAGTCCTCGCTCCCCTCACACTCTCCCCTCAGACCCCTCCCAGTCCTCACTCCCCTCACAGTCCTCGCTCCCCTCACACTCTCCCCTCAGACCCCTCCCAGTCCTCACTCCCCTCACAGTCCTCGCTCCCCTCACACTCTCCCCTCAGACCCCTCCCAGTCCTCACTCCCCTCACAGTCCTCACACCCCTCATAGCCTCCGNAAAGAACCCTCAGACCCCTCACTCACCTCACAGCCCATCGGCCTTGGGTCCGTCTGCACTCCTGCAGCTTCACCGAGATCCAGGGCAAAGGTATGGGAGCCTGAGGCACCAAGACTTTCCATCAAGTGTGTGCCCTCTTGCCTGACGGCAGGTGCAGGGGGACCCATTGCTGCACAAAAACACCTCTGGCTTTCCAAAATCATCGAAGTGGCACATTCACCTTCACATTTGCCCTTTGTTCAGGGAAGAAAAACCCAAAAAACAAAGCTATAAGAAACCCGACTTTATCACTGACCTGAGTAGTCAATGGCACAGTGCCGGGAAGGTGAAACATGACTCACTTCAGATGTTTCCAACGGGAAGTTGATTGAGCCCCAGCGGGGCAAGGAGTGCTCTGTCCTGAGGGCTCGGCCCCTACTGCAGTGAGCACCACACTAAATTCCACAAATGTTTCATAAATTTAAGCACATCGTCCTGGACACCAGAGAACTCAGTACAGGAACAACAGTAACAGCAGAGTCTCAAAACCCCCCAAAAGCAGGGCTCATACCAACCACCAAAAAGCAACATTCACTTCTAAGTGAAAACAAAGCTAACGAAAGCCCTCACATTTATTTTAACCTTTTTAAGAGTTTTTCAAGCTGGTTCTGGTCACAGTGTGACTTCTCAATCACTACTGCTCCTCCAAGGTCTGCTCCAAGCCAGTCCAACACCCAGTGCCACAAGAACCAGTTGATTTAGTAGGTACATTCCCAATTTTAACACCTATGTATTTCCTCCTAGTCTGTGTGTAGTAGAGATAGCTGATAAAAAGGATCAGGGACTATTTCCTTTAAAGATATTATTTGAGAAGACAAATTTTTCATTCAGTTTGGCTCCTTCCTTCCTTCCTTCCAACCTGTTTCCCCTCAGGGAAGCTGTGGAGACTGAGCACATTTCATGTGACTTTCCATACTGAACTTTCAGATTGGGTTTAGGAGGTTTGTTGGCAAGCCTGCTTGTACTGCTGGTCCCTGAGGTGACACAGTACAAACACTGCAGTAGAATTCCCCGAAGTAAGATCTTGGTATGGATGCAGGCTTTTGCCTCAGGAATATACACATTTTGATGGATTCACCACTGTTGTCAGTGAGAGGCTTGCCAGGCTGGCTGAGCTTTATGCTAGCTGTTGAGGTCATCTTGTCCTGAGTCACACACAAGCACGTCCCAGAGGCAGTAAAAACACAACACATTTATTGGAATTTAAAATGAGTTGTGGGCTGTTTCCTGTTTATGAGCTGTGGGCTTCTCGTCCCACACCAAATGTGCAGCAACCTCCATCTACAGCAGGGCTGTGTTACCCCAGACATGGAAGAGAGCCCTCTTAATCCCTGTATTGGAAGTGTTGCTTCTGAGGAATTTGGATACTTTTTGTCCATAAAAACAGCTGATGTTGCAGAAAGCATCTGTAGTGAAGGAGTAGAATCTATTCTGCACGTAAAATATTTACACAGGAGACTGTACTGATTCCTTTTTTACTGAAAGAGCTTTTAAAGTTTAGATTACTGACTGGATTGTGTAAATTTGTATCACAGTTCAAATCTTAATAACATACTAAATATCACAAGCATCCATTAGCTATTTAAATGTGCAAGCTTTTAGAAATCACAAGTTAGATTACTTACTAGGCTTTTAGCTGGAATAATATTTAATTAGTGTTATATTCTATTAATATGCAATAACCTTATTACTATTGCCTAACAACTCAACAGTTGTGAAACAAGCAGCCAGATCTGGGTAGTTGTTGATTTTCCATCTTTCCAGTAGCCAGCTGGCTTTACCAGAGGTCTGCACAGCCACATGCAGCATTTCTGTCACAAAATGTTTTCCTTTGCAGGACAAAAATTCCTTTTCCTTCATCTAAAGGCCAGATATGGAGCCCCTCAAAACAATTCTGTGGGAGCAGATGAGCAGATCCAGTCAGTACAGACTCATTCAGAAGTGTGGGAGAGAGACTTCACCAGGAAAAACTGTCGGGGCCTTGATCACCTCCTCCAGCGACAGGTAAAATAGAGGAAGTGGGCTGACCCTGCACTCAAATGTTGGCTGTGGTTTCTCTTGCTGATTTGATGACAAAGGTTTTAGCAGACAAAGGGGCCTTGCTTATGCTGGGACATCACCAAAGACATTCCCAAGAAGGTGGATACAGCCACAGAGCTTTCCATTTGGGTATTTGAATAGGCACTGCAGACACTGTAGGCACCCAGTATTGTAGCCAGCCCTTTATCAGCTGAAACAGCAGATACACAGGTCTGTTTCTCCTTGAGTGATTATTGTGGTTTTACAGAGCTAACATGTGCTAAGTGAAAATGAATTTAATACCACTGAATTACTCTTCTTAAATGAGTAGAAGAGGCTGGCCCATCACAAGGCAACAAGCTTTATGAACAGAGGCCACTAGCAGAAGGCTAGAAAACTATCCAAGCATCATTTATGTCTTTTTATGTATCATTTTGTGCACACTGAATCCTGCCCATTTGTGCCTGGTCAAAATAAGTCAAAGCCAGAGTCCCATGTGGTAATGAACAGGAGATGGTTACCTGTGATTTATTTAACATGCACTGTATGCAAACTATCGTTAAAAGAGCAATTCTCTGTCACCTGACCAACCCCCTTAAAAAAAAAGGAAACAGCCAAGAAAACTGTTGGATGGAACAGAGGAGATCGGTGAGATGTATCCACCCTGAGCTTTCCTTAGGAAGCTCTGCCCCAGTAGAGCAGTCTGGGTACAGAAAGGTCTGTGCTGCTTTGCTTGGCTGTTGGTTTTAGGGCAGGCTGAATTTGCAGGTTGGGGTTTTTCAGATGCATGTCTCTATCCTGGATTAGAACAAAGCTCTAAGACTAAAGGTGATAAATGGAAACATTTAGATAAATCATATGAGGCTCACCTGCCTCATTTTAATATGACAGGTTTTGGATGGAACCAGGATGCAAGTTACAGGTTTACACAAGTCTAGTGTTCTGCAAAACTATTTAGACATTCTTTTTTTTTTTTTTTTAAACCTAAGATGACATTCTATTTCCCAGCAAAAGAAGCAATTAAAGTTGTTACTTAATAATTTTTGTTAGAGATGTTTACCATGCCATCCCATCAATGTAACATATAGATTCAGTCACTCAGATAATTTCTATCTGCATTTGAAAGTTACTTGGCTCATTACCTTTCCCATATTAAAATAATTCATTACTTGTCAGAGTGTCAGGATCAAACATTCCAGGTGTCCATAGATCTCTTCCCACGTCAAAAAGCCTCCAGAACAGTTGCATGTAAGATGACGGTGCTTTAAACTTATTAACGCTTCCTAAGCCAGAGTGTTTGGCATTCCTCTCATTGCTCTTCTGGAGGAACCAGAGGGGAAGTGAGTGACGTGAAAACAGTTTATGGAGAATAAGCAATTACTCCTAAAACTCAGCTGTGGCTTTTCTTCCCCAAATTTGACTAAAACTTCTCATCTGAATTGTTTCTTCCTCTTCTATATGTTTCTTTTTGTGCTGGAGACTGCATTACCATATTCTGCAAGCTTTAGCAGATTTATTTGTGGGGTTTGGTTTTTGTCTCTGAGAACTGCTAAAAATCAGACTTAATATTATGAATTACACATTTTTAGAAAACAAGTCACTGCTTGGTATCTTGAACTGGATAGAAGTTTTGTTTTTCTGTTACTGGGGTTGATTGTTCCTTCCTTCTGTTGATGCACATGATACTTGCCACAATGTGACTGAAGGGATAACAGTTTCCTCCTGTTTTGAAGTTTTTTTCCTATTATCCTTGGAAATAGATGAACTCTTAATTTAATTGCTTACTGCATTTTAGTGTATTGATCCCTGTATTTCCAGTCCTTTGAACTGAATACTATTTGAATGTTTCCTATTTCAAAGAAAGAGTTTCTTCCCTCATCTAGGCTTCTCACTGGTTCCTACTTCTGTTTTGTTGGCTCAGTGAAGTCTTCACTGCCCCTTTTCCCCCAATCTCAGTTTCCCATTTGGTGTTCCATCTGTCTCAACTGAAATTCTCTTGGGCAACATCCTCAAAATCTGTCCCTGTTGTCCCCACCACAGCTGTGACTCCTATCTTACGAGCTGACTATTGCAACATCTCTTTTGGCCCTGGTTCTACCCCCTCTCCAGCCACAGCCACCTTTCACTGACCCCTCTCAAGTCTCTTTACTATTTACGTCAACTCTGTACCCCCTTTGATGTCTGTTTCCAATTCCCAGCCCTTCCTTCCTGTAACACCTGTGTGCTCCCTACTCTCCTCTAGTAATCCTGCAGAACACCTGCCCTTTCCCTGCAGAACTTCCATGTGAGCATGCACCAGTAGAACACAGAAGCAAGACAATCTTTGGTGCATCATGTTTCTTAACACAATTATTAGCAACTTCTTGGTTTCCTCTTCAAAGTGTCCTCCTCTCTCTCCTTGCAGTGCGTACCTCACATGGCTCCATCAGCTTGAGCTGTCACTGGTAAATCCTCCCAGCATACTCCCAGCAATGCTTATCTACTCTTGCCTGGCTTGAGCTGTAGCCTTAATGGAAGCTTCAGGAGTCTCTGTTTATCCAGATTTCAAGAAGGAATTGCTGTGATAATGTCAGCTTGCTGTGATCTCATCTCTTAGTAAATAATACTGTCCGAGTGCAGAAACTAAAACCGACGTTGCAGCTTCTGTTTGCCTCCATACTCTGCATACCTCGGGCCAAGTTCTTCATGCTCCAGAGCACGTGTGTTTAGGAGGGAGATGCAGGGTTGTTACCCACTGTGTTGCTGCCACAGCACCCAAGGAGAGGCAGTGGGATCAAGTGTGCTCGTTTTGGTGCAAAGTCCGGTGGCTCCCGAAGGCGAGTTCAAAGCTGAGCTGCTTGGCTCTGGTTTGGAGCGAGGCAGTTAAAGGAAAGGACAGCTTGCTGCTGTGTCCAGAGTGGCAGTACATGGCACTGGTGCTGTGTGTCTGCTCCAGTGCATTTCCCCCAGCTCATCTAGTCAGTTTTGCAGTCATCTGGGATCCTCAATCCAAGCAGTTTCTTTTCCTTGTACTCACCTGCACTACTGTGTTCCATGTACTACTTCCCCCCAGAGGAAAGGCAAGTGTTGTCAAGTAAAGATGTTGAGTTTGGGTGCTCAGGGTGTGTAAATGTGACACTTAGTCAAAGCAATTAGCTGAGTAACTATTCAGCTTCATTTGTTTTCCTACCCTGTCTGCAGGCCGTGACTAACACTTGCAGTGACACACACCCAGCCTCTTCCAGCATTCCCAGCACACTGAGCGCTGGCCACAACCACCTGGGATGAAGAGCACCCACAGAGTCCATTTCTGGGCTCTCTGCTCAATCATTGCACATCTACAACTCAAATTTTAAAACAGAAGCAACACACATATAAGTGCTTTGTAGGAACCAGGTTCTCCTTCACACTTCAACTGCCCGTGTTCTGAATCAAGTATTTCTCAACATTCTTTGCACTGACCAGATTTGCTGTGGGAATAGGAGCTGGTCATTACGAAGTTCTAAATTTTTCTAAATCAAGTCTGTATTTCTAAAATTGTTTAAAGTGTTTGATAAAAGAATTCCTAAACAAGATGTTAAATGACACAGAAGAGGGAGGTCAGATAAGACTTGAAAACACATGCAGATTTACTATGCTATAAGACAGATTAACAAGATCATTAGTGGCTAGAAATTGAGGCTCGCCTCAGGCTGGTAGCAGAAAGGCCACAGTTTTCTGTTCCTGTGGCCTCAGAAACATCCCAACACCCAGTTCCACCTTTTTTGTCCTCATGCCACATTGCATCACTCCTCAATCTTCCCAATTCCAGCTCCTGGCAGGGCCATGCTGTGATCCAGATCAGGGGACCTGTTCCACTGAAAAATAAGAGAAAAAAGCATCAGAAAAACCCCTCCTTTCCCAATTTAATTCATGACACACGCCCCACACCCTGGAGGTGGTACACTGGATGGTGGAGCTGAATTCCTTCCATCTGTACCACCTCCCAAATCAGCCTGGCATCAAAGCCCAGTGCAGCCCGACCAAGAGAAGGTGACTGGAGTAGCAGGGGATGTGAGGGATAAAGAAAGAAAGCAAAGGGCTTCTTTTGGTCAGAAGCTGGCTATGGGGAACCCTGGAAAAACAGGAGATTTCCAACTGGATCATGAGGAGCAAAGCCAGAGGATGTCTGTAGGACTGAAGTGAGGACAAGTCCTGCTTGTTTGGTCACGAGCAATGTCAGAATTGGCAGGAGCCTTCTGAGCTTGAAGAGCTGGGGAAGGACGTCACTGCAGCAACACCGAAGCATCAACTGCAAACACTGTATTTATTCAAACCGTAAAGAACGATTTCAAATAAGTAGAGGTTTCAAAGCTGTGTTTAGCTAGAAGATCTGTGTGGGAGAGGGGTGGGTACCTTTGGACTGTGTTAATAATTAAGTGGAGGAGTGTGTTAAACCCTATGGAATGGACAGCATAGTAGTAAAAATACTGTGACTCACCGAAGCTGGAGGTTAGCAAACAGGGACAAGTAAGCAAAACTGCACATGATGGATCCTTGTGCAGCTAGGCTCATCTCTCCGTAATGAAACCAAGGCTCAGATGCTCCATTCACTTCTGGAAACCTCTTGACCTCATGGAAATCACTTGATACTGAACCTGCAAGAAATAAAAATTGCCTTGTTCAGAACTAGATGAAAATCCAGCATGTTTTCTAAAGCTGTTCTATAGATTTGCAATATTCAGTGTATTTTCCATTTCTGTTCTCTTAATAATCCCTGAGCTTGCCAGCTAAAAAAAAAACAAAACACATGAAGAAACCTTCTTTTCTTGGATCATTTCACTCACTCCAAATGCAGTGAGAGCCAGATGAAAAATCTGGATATTTGGTTTGAAAGGGGCAACTGCAAGAACTTTTCTAATCAGCTGGCCTGTGAAGTCTGTTTGAATATACAGTGGTAAATATTCCAAAGCTGGTGTCCTGCCAGCTGACCGCCTCTTGGGGTGTGCATACACTGCTTGTCTGGGTTCCCCATTCCTACAGCCAGAGCTGGAGACCCCCAGGATTCCCAAGGCACTAGAAAATGCTGAGGACAGGACAGGCAGATCACTGATGCTGTTCCAAATGACGCCAAGTTACACAACAGCGGTTAATTACAGCTATATCATAGAGTTTTGCATCCATTTAGAGTTATGTTACCAATTGTAGTTGCTTTGATTGCCTAACTCATCTGCTTGTCACTGTCCAAATATTTGTTAGAGAACACAAAATATTTGCTGTTTATCCTGGGCTTCAGCATTACAAATGTTTGTTTTATGTCCAAACTAGGATTTTCAAATGTATCTGATATCTCAGTATACCTCCAGTTTATTTCTATTTAACCTGGAAAGAAAAAAGATCTTGTCATTATACACCCACCCTACCTGTCTCATTCTGAAGTGTTTACATTCTGGGAGTTTGCCTGTTGGAGCTGTGTAAAAGGTAAAATGCACGGTCACTCTCCCACATGTTGTCAGGTTTGTCACCCCACAGACACACACCAAGAGCCTCTAATGCCCCATACCCAGAGCGAGGGGCCTGTGCCCCTGAACACAGGGGTGCAGCTGTGGCACTGCTGCGTTATTCCAGGGCAAGCGAGGCCAGAGGAACTGGGGGTGTGAGTGTGCTGACACCCCCTAATTACTCCATCCTAGACTTACAAGTGCTGTCTGTCCGCTTTGGATGGTACAGTTACACTGGCTATTACCTATGACTGTGCTCCAACACAGGCACTTGGCTCTAAGGAAAAACAAACCCAAGCCTTTTTTTTTTGACCCAGTAAAGCTTCAGTTACAACACAAAGTGAAAAAAAAGTCTCTTTTTTTTCTTATTAAGGGCAATGCCACAGGCTAATGTTAGGCAACTGAGTCAGGAAGAAATCCTCAAAGTGAGGTGTCACAAGTTACAGATCTGCACTTCAAGGTGTTCTGGCAGCAGCTCAGCACTGCTGAAAATGCCAAATCCCACTCTCTCCTACCCTTCCTTCAGGCACAGGCTCCACCACTTACCTTCTTTGGGCTTTGGTATATTTGGATTTTTCAAGCCCCCAAAAGACTGGCCAGTTTTCTGTAGGTTAGGGAGTTGTGTTGCCTCACTTGGGAGCCACAGAAGACCAGACGTGGCACAAGGGCAAGGAGAGGACACTGGGAGAGGGCAGGAGGAACCCAGACCTTCCCCCTTGCAGTTGCAACGTGTTACCTCATTTCACCTGTTTGTTAAACCACAGCTTGGAAGAAGGTGGTAAAGGCCACTCCCTTTGGATATTTAAAAACAGATCAGAGAGTCATCGAAATCCCTCCTGGGTCCTTCCGTTTCCCACTGCATCAATATTGGTTTTTTAACTTTTTTCTTCCCCCCCATCTTCAAACCCCTTGACTGGGGCAATGCCTCTCTTAACAAGCAGCCTCTGTCCACTCCTGCTCTCTTTGTATCAGTCCTTCGAGCTCTATTTCTTCTGCAAGTTTTTTTTTTCCAATTAGCCAACTCTTCACTGACTGCTCTACATGCAATTATACTTGAGTTCTTGCTCCTGTTCACCTCACTGTTCAGTTCTTTGGGGCTAGGTTTTAGCATTTCACTCCATTTTGTAGAGTGCTGTTTGCCAATGCATAGCTAAAGATCCTAAGACAGCTCTGCAACTTTCTTTGGCTCTTAGAGGAATAATTTGAGTCAGTCATTATCCCACTATCAATCCCATGAACTGTATACAGAGAAATATGATTTATTACATAAATAAAGGTGAACTATACATTCAAAAAATAAGAGTGGAATACTGCAATCAAAAGGTACTTAGTCCAGACCCAATGAATCTCTGACTAAAAATCCAATACAATGCTGATTTTTTCCCCCTAAACTCTGTAAAATTCTAAAAGAGCCCCATTGGAACAACCAACAGTTTTTCACTGTGTTTTCTGTTCCTAGCTTTTATGTTTTTTCACTTCAGAAAGAAGAACTTTACAGCTGGCACATATATTGCACTAATGATGCTTTGCTTTAGAAATACAACTGACAAATGTTAAATTAATCCAGATTTGAGTTACCTTTGAGACCTAGCTACAGTGCTTTCTTCTGGAAGGCATAGACACTTTTTTTGTCCCCAGGTTCATCAAAGTCAGGCTGTCTTTCGACACTGATGTTTTACTCAGATCCACTCATGTCCCTGAATTGCAAAGACGTGTATTGTTCTATCTGTCTGAAATCAGTTTTAGATCTGTTTGCTAATCTGGTGGCCCTGCTTTTCTCTTCTGTAAACATTGGACAAATACTTTCCAGTGGGCCCAAAAGCAGCAAAACTCTTCACTAAGTAGCCTCCAAGTAGAATTACTCTCTCTTGAAGGGACAACCCCTACATTAAAGGAGAGGTTTGGTCACACAGACTTGTGCAAACACTTAATACTTCCTGCAGCATGCCCCACGTGCAGCTCTCTGAACTGGGACAGCTGAACTGGACACTGCTCCAGCAGGAACAGCAGCTTGTACCCAGTGCAGTCTGTACCTGGCACCAGGTTCCTGATAAGCTCCTGGAGACCAAAAAGATTATTGGGCAAATATGTTTGATACAATAGGATACTATTTTATATTGTTTTTTCCATTCCTGATCAGAAGTCATCATAGCACTAATAAAAATTGGGTTATTCAATTTTAAGACTTTGTTGCTCCAAGAGAATGAAAACATAGTTTTAAAAGATATTCATGTACCTCAGGAAAAACCTCCGCCTTTATTGGCTGGATTAATCACTTGGAGCAATGTGCTAAATACACTGAGCCGTTCTTTTTGTGGAACACGAGGATCAAGCCTTGGTTCTTGGCAGCCACATGGTTCATGCCGAGCATACTGGAACCCACCGCTGTTCTTTTTTATTCCTCACGGGACAGCAGAGTGCTCCACAGCAAATAAAGGGACAGCTCCTCCCAGAAGGGCTTCTGCTCCAGCAGCACAGGACTCCCAGGAGCGGGGGGACGCGAGGGTCACAGTAAAGGTCACCATGAAAGCCTGATGTGACACCCATGTTTGGAACACTGTGTGAGACCTGGTGTGCTGCAGCAATTCTTATGGGCGGTGTTCAGACTGAGGCTCAGTATTAAAAAAGGAAAATAATGGACTGCTGAGAAGTACCAGATGCAGAGACATTGTGGAGGAAAGAAAGAGGGACCTTCAAATTGTACTCTTCTGACAGTGAGGAACTTTGATGGGAGCCTGCAGGCAGGATGGCTGTTCATATTTCCACCCTTTTGTGTCTGTCAGTACCCTGCAACCTGTCCATCCCATACCTGGGAGCAGGTTTTACCTACTTTTGGGGAGGACTCTGTGAGACAAAAGTGTTGGGGTTATTTTTGCCTTGCCAGATTCACTGCTGTAGAAGAGACTAAGCCAGAAAGCTATTTTATAAAACCATAAAACCCAGCAAAATTGCATTCTTGCTGTCCTCTCATATTGCTGCCAAAAACTATCTGTGGCAGCAAAACTGCAGCTGATGGCAGGTCAGTTCTCCTGCAAACCACAGAAACCAGGCATATGTTATCCCTGTGTCAGGAGTAACATATATGGATGCACATATTTCTTGTATATATTCACCTTTTTTGTGAGCACCATCTCTGTGAAATGAGGGTGAGTGCCTACCTACTGAAATTTATTCACACTTACTGGATAGAAGCATTTTCTCTCTAAAATATTTCTCCTTGCATTTGTCTTGTGGCATTACAAGAACACAGCTAAGTGGTTTCCCATAAACTGATTTTTTTTTTCTTTATCTAATATAATTTTGTCTCTACAAATAAAAAATGTCCCCCTGGAAATTATTTAAACCTAAAAATGAAATATTTTTTGTTCAAATTACTCTCTGGTTGGAAAGAAATACTGCAGTCCCTCTTCTGAGCAGACAAAGCTTTAAGGCAGAGCAGATCTGAGTAACGTAGTCACCAAAGCCCTAAAAGCAAGCCCTAAATCCAGTTTTAGCAAACCATACAGCACTATTCTGAAGTACTCTGGGAATACTTTCATAGTACCAGCAGCTGGTTTAAAATAGTAACTGGACCATTGTGCCATCCTGTAAAATAATGATTCAATCATAACAAAAATATTTGCATGAAGTAAACGGACATTGAGTAACTGTGGACTTTTGTCCTGATGATTGCACTGTGTGAGGCCATGTTAAAAACAAGGTGGAGAGAATAGAAAACAGAGATAAAACTACTTGCATTCCTTTTCCATATTGCTGCTCAGCAGATTATCCATTTATCCTTTGACCAAGCATAAAAGGACTTCTTTGTACTATCAAAAAGAGCCCCCAAACAAACATGCTTCTCCCTTATTCCTAATGCATATGACTGGTGCCCTAAGCTTTGAGAAAGAGCTTAGTGTGTGATAGGAACTTCAACTGCTTCCCTCCTCTCCTTGTTCCCTTAGATCTGTGTCCTTTGTTTTCAGCCCTATACTGAGCACTTCTCCAGCACCCCTCATTTTGGGGCAAAGCAGCTGATGTGTCCCTCTGCTTGTGCCACCTGCCCAGCTGGCACTCACTTCTGCACTGGGAAGAGACCACGTCAGCAGGCAAACACTACCTGTGTTTTTCCTGACTATTCACTTGCCAATTTTTACTTAATTTGCCAGGACTTGATTTTTTTGACGCTAATATTCCTCTGGCAATTTTGGTGTAAGTCAGACTGTGGAGTTGCTGGGTGCACATCATCCCACTGTTCACCTAACAGGATCCAGCCTAAATGCAAGGGACTGGAATCTCCATCACCACGTGAGAAGCATCATCACCTGCTTTGGGCTGGTACAAGTTACAGCAAAAAACTGCCCTATACATTCAAAATCTGCACTTACTGCACCTAACAATTATTTTCATCACCACTACTGACAGCTTCTCCATTGGTTTTGGTGCAGCAATAACTCAAATCAATGAATGTTTCTTCAGGTGTTGAGATATTCCATCGTTATACAGAGCCCACTAAAACCTAAAAATTTGTGACACGAAATCCTAACTAAATGTTCTGACTTGTAAAGATCACATAAGCGTGGTACAAGTCTGCAATTCAGCTTTGTTCTGATTTCTGCTTTGTATTTCTGGCTGCATATAGACCCACAGGTCCAGGCAGCGTGCGGGGAGGTTGGTCCCTGCCCTGCCGCACAAGGGGTTATTTATTGCCGGCAGTGAGGAGAGCGATAAACACCTGACCTCTAGTGGCAGCTGGGGGGCAGGAGGTGAGAGACTGGAAACGCGACAAAAACGATTGGTGGAGTCAGATGGAATTGTGAACCTGAGCCTGAATTTTCATTAGTTGCCTTGTTAGCTTTTGTTTAATCATCTTTTCTACTCAAGTCCCGGTGCAGAATCCAGAATATTTTCGTTTCTGAAACCTTTCTTCAGGTTTATTACTGATTTTAAGAAGTGTGTGTGCTGTCTTGCAAAAGAAATACAGCAATATTCTAACAGATTTTATATCTTCATATAGAAAGTTTTTGGTAAGTTTGTTGCTTTGGTTGTTTTCCCTCCATGCACACACAATTATTCAACCAGTCCATTTGGGTCCTCCTTAGACTTCATTCCTGCTCCTCACTGACACATGACATTTCTCCAGTGAAAATACACACTTCTCTATTGGTACTCAGGATACCAAGGCTTTCATTCCTATCGGGCTAAGAACACAGCAGCTATTCCATAAACAAAGGTCAGAACCTTTCTAATCAAGGGGTTAACCTCAATATTAAATCCCCTCCATGAGAAACAACAGTCTGGCTCTCAGCCCCTGCAGGATTACATTTCCAAGTGCTGGTTTACACAAACTTCCTCCTAAGTACAAAACCATTATCTGCAAGCTACAGTTAAACCTACTTTTGGTCACAGCTCTGTGAGGCCTTCAGGCCACCAAGAGAGTCTCTGTAACGGGACCGTGGCAGAGCTGCAGGAGGACTGGAGCAGTGGCACTTCCAAGGGGTCATTATTGTGTGAGCTGGAGTAACTTCTGCTTGTTTCCTGAGGCCAGAGCGAACATGAGGTTATGTGCCACTCCAATCATTCTGTACATTAAAAACAATTCCATACAGATGGACGAGGAGACCATTCTGGGGAAAACAAAAGCTGGGGTAGCAAATATCTTACCCATTTAAATGATCAGATTAACTGGGACTTTATAGGGGTAAATTTGTGTTTTCCTTATGGCTCACAAGCGCCGAGTTGAGAAGGGCACAGACCTAGTACTATACTGTTTAATTTTAATGTTTGTCTTAAAAAACACCCTTAAATTACCATAATTACATCTAATTATTTTTTATGTTTGAGCCTTTATATGTCTTCTATTTAATATAAAAAAACCCTACAATATTTTTATCTAGTAGCCTCCGAGCATCTGATTTTTCTTCTGTCTGTTGAGACAAGTTCAAAACCCCCCTATCTTCAAGGTGCTTTGGCACACAACCAAGATACCAACGGCTTGTCCTACACAAGATGTCAAACTGAATTAACAAACAAAAGATGTGAATTTAAACTGAATATAACTCAAGCATATGTCATTTCTCTATGGACACTCATTTAGGAGTCAGCTGGCCATAATTACCTTAACTTAATTCACACTCAAAGTGAATTAAACTGAAGTGAACTAATGGTTTATCAACATGCGAGAGACACTGTACAATAAGCTCGGTGTCAATTCACAATTCTTCAGCTGCTGGGCTCTGACTTCCCTTGTGGAAATGTAATGTGCCCTCAAGGTGCCTTTGTATGAAGTAACTTACTTTTTTAGGGGAAAAAAAGCTCTATATGGAAGTGTGGGCTGATTGATAGCAGGTGCAGAGGTGATTGGATTTCAGCGGTGCAATACCCAGAAGAAGGGGTCAGCCTATATCATCCATGCAGTTGAAGGTTCTCTGCCATTTTGTGACCACAATGGCACTTTCCATGCTCTAGGGTCTGTTTGGAGCCGGAGAAAGCCAAATAGCATTTTTGGTGTTTTCATAGCAGGGGAACAGGTCAATTAGTACCAAGCACCTGGTGTGTACCATCAACTCATACTTCTGTTCACTGTTCAGTAAATCAGCATGGAGGAGTGCAGAGAGCCCTGAACCATTTTGGAATGAAAACATCCAAAAGCAGTTACATACTAAAAATGTACTCTCTTACCCAACTTGGTTTGACTTGACTATCTTTAAGGATTCTTTAAGGTGTTAATTTTCCCCTAAATCATTTCCCTCCTTTTGTTATTCATTACATTTAACAGCATTTTCTGTTGGCATAAACAAAGCCATGCAGTAAGAAATATGGAGAAAGAAATATCCCTACTTGCAGGACTCCTTCAAATATAACCAGCATCATCAGGCAGTCTCTCCCATTATTATCCAGTTAGGAAAACATGCCAGGCCTATTCCTGAGGCACTCCTGCTCATTTTTCCAGGCACAGAACATTTGTGCCATAGCATGCCCTGTCAGACTTGGAGCCCTTCCAGTCCCTGATGAGCATATTAACAGTGCTCCCATTGAGGGCCGGGAGCTGCCAGTTCTGCCTAATTTTAGTGCAGTTGCTATTTATAGCCCGAGGGCTGTGCTCCCTCCCGGCAGAGCCTCCCTGCTGCTGAGCACAGGGGGCCGATATTTTGGGGCTGTTTTGGTTGGCACAGGAAGGATCAGGGTTGTCCCTGCCCCAAGGCCCGGTGACTGTGCCGTCCTGCCAGAGGAGCAGCGATGCTGCACCAAAGGCCCGGGGCACTGCTGGCTGGGTGGCCCTCAGGCCAGGGAGGGGCTGACTGTGTCCATGGACACCCTGGAGTACTGTCAGCACAAAGGTTTCAACGTCCAAAGCACGGGGGGAACCTGGGGTCAAATCTCTCTGTGCCATAACACCTGAATTCCTTTGGCCTTGTTTCCCTGTACAGGAGCACATTAATAATAACAGTAGTGACAATTCTGACCTTTGCACCACAGTGCTCTGGGACAACGTATTCACTAACTTCCCAAGTAGCTTTAAATGCCAACAAAAGTTATGGGGAACAGATTCTGCAACGTAGGTTTGGAAGCCGAATTTCCAGTTAAAAAGATACTGTGAGTACTTAGGATGTGTTTATTAATTGATAATTTGTTCCCAGTATTTTCAGTGTAACAGGAAGGTGGTTGAAAAATTCATTTTTTTGTTAATAGAAATTGGGGTTCAGCTCATTTTAGACTTTCAAAACAAATGCTGGCCTTAGTAGAGGCAGGTTTGAGTCACAGAGTTTCAGCCCAGATTGTAACACTTCGGATTCAAAAGACCCCAAGTTGATTGTGTCTATTCCTGCTTTGTCTCTATATAAGCCTCTGTTATGGATAATATACATCTCCCAGATTTGTAAGAGGTGCTTGCAGGGATTGTTTACTGTCTTTCTGATGTTGTGCCTTACTTACATAGCATATAGGTTCTGATCATCCCTCATTGTAGCTCCAGTAGACAGGAAGACTTAGGAGTTGGAACAGATACAACTATCAGAGCAAAAAAATCATCTTTGTGTTCATCAATCATAATTCCTAGTTAATTTGTGTATCACAACAAGAAAAGGGTATTGAACCAGCAAAGATTTTGGTTCAGCTGAAATTCATACTCAGCCTGGCTGAGATTCTCCAGAGAACTGGAACTGAACCAGAAAAGCAGTTGAAGAAAGAAATAATGGCATAATTCTGTGGCTACTGTGGTTTGCAGGAGAAAAAGTATTCTTTTCCCTGTTAATCTGTAGCTGACTGCTCCACATGATCAAGTCCATGCCCCCTGGATCCAGAGGCTGTGGGCTGGCAGAGGACCATCATTTCTCTCATTTTGAGAGCTAGCTGAAAATTTAGCTGCATGGTTACATGAGTAAGAGTGTTGCCTCCCTCCCTCCTCGTCCAGCTGAAAACAGATGTTCCAGAAAAACAACTGGTTCAGATTCTATTGGAGATACAAGCTGCAGTGTTGCCTAATTGACAATTACCTGTTGATAATCACTGGTAAAGCTGTAACACAGCTTTAAAAGGGCCCTAGATCCACAAATGTTTGTATTAGTTTGAGCACCATTTCTGGTGGCTGAGGATGCACCCGGGGTGTCACTGGCAGGGTAACACTGAACAACCCTTGCAGCTGCAGGTGTATCTGGTTCTCTTTTTCAGAGGACATAGAGGGGGGACTCAGTACACAGGGGTGACACGAGTCCAGCAGGGTTTGAGCTTCCACGTCCCCAGCAGCCCCGAACATCTGCAGGTGGGTAAAGCACATCCCTGTGTGCTCACTGAAAAGACACAGCTATGACATCTCACCTGTGTCCCAAAACATCTAATGGCACCAGGGGGTCAGCAGCCCCTCTGCCAGGTGCCCAAAGAACAGGTTTTCCCTTGAGCACTCCCCTCACACCTCAGTCACACCATGGATGCAGCTCCTCTGGCACAACTCCTGCAAGGCTGATTCCACAGCACATCCCTGGCTTACTGCTCCCACGGCTCACTGCAGCAGATTACTAACCCCGTTCTATAATCACAAATCAATTTATACTTCTTTTAACAGACTCAATTCCTAATGCTCTGATTTAGTCACTTCTGAGAACCTCCTCCAAGCACAGCTTTTCACAAAAAAACCCACCAGTCTGAGAGCCTCTTTACTTGCACAGGCTGGCACATGTCCCTCCTTGCAAAACATCAGCCCCCCTTGGTAGCCTGTCTTGTGTTGCTTTACAGTGTCTATTAAGCCAATTATTGTCCTCATTGTTTGCATTCTACATGTTTATGCAGCACTTTCAGACAATGCTGACACATCACTGCTGCTTCCATAGATTGTCCCTTCTTCCATGTGTTCTTGTGACCCAAGGAGACATTATGCTATTTTTCATTGTTAGATTCAGGCCTAAAGTGATTTCTCTCCAAAATGCCTCCCATGAAACCTGATATATCAACACCTGTTGCTCTACACCATATAAGGGAGAGTAAAAAATTATCCTTGGTGACCAGTCACAGAAGCTTCTCCTGCCACCACCTGGTCTTAAATGAGGCCAATAACTGCAGAGCTGGTAACGCTGGGCATGTACAGCCACAGGACCCTTGTGCCCTTGGTTAACAGGAAGCCTTGATGTAGGGTGTGCACAGGCACTGCACACTGCTGGTGGAGAAGCTTCTTAAGGGAAACTGAAGTGCAAATCCTTTAGTGTCTCTAGAAAGAGGCCTATGTGTATTTCAAATGCAAGAGTGAGAGACTCTATCAACAGATTTAGGTTTTTATATATTTAAGTTTGCTTTTGATTAGCCTTTTTCCTTGGCTCTGGAGCCTACAGCATTTACTGCAGCCAGGCAATCAACGTTTCCTGCAGTCCCTGGTTGGGATGAAATAAGCTCTAGAACCAGAGCACTGTTTATAGGCCTTCAGTATTTATTCAGGGCTATTTTCTGCTTGTAGCTATGAAGTAGAAAACTATCACTGTATTTCGGAATTTTTGGCTGTTTCTGGAACTTTTCCACCCCAAGAAAGCAGAACATTTTCAATGCGTACAACTGATCGTAAATGTCTGTTATTCTGTTATCAGCGGGAAGGTCTGTCTTGGAGTCTCTGTGTACAAAGGAAAGAGGAGCCTGTGTTCCCCTAACTGTGAGGCACAGAGCTCCAGGGAGTGCAAGAGGTTCCGTCCCCTCCGCCACCCGGTGCTGTCTGTTGTTACAACAGCTCCCGGCCACGCTCAACACACAGGTCCTGTTCGGTGCCCCTCGCTCTGGCCTCGGCACACAGGCACACAGGATGGTCCCTGTTCTACACATAAACACATTATCTGCCCCTTTCCAGGCTCGTCCAGTGTTTTGACCTTTCCTTATTTAAATATCTATTACACAGCCCAGCAAGAAGTGCAATACAGTCTAGGTTGTGACTTTATACTTTCATTCTATCATAAAATCTGAGTAAAGTGTTCCACTGGAATGGTTATAATTAAGCACACAAATCAAGTGTGAGGATGAGAGGCTCATGACAAAAAAAGCAGAATCAGAGCAACATCTTCATGACTCTTGCACAAGGCAAGTACATTTTACTCTAAAGGCAAGGCAACACAACGCAAAAATTACTAACTAGTAAACTAACTGATTACCCCTAGCAAAGTCTGCTGTTGGCTCAGACTGCTTTCAGCTGGAAGTCTAATCCTGGCCAAACTCTGGGACCCCCACAAATACAGCAGCTTTCAGATTTATCTCCACAACGTTCCTCTCAAGCCAAGTCACTCCTGCAAAGAAACCACACCAAAGAGAAAACCAGCCAAAGGAAAGCAAGTGCAGCACTCTGACAGCTTCTTACCACAACTCTTTCAAACCAGTGCTCCTACCATTAAAAACAACAAAAAAAACCCTTCACAACTTCAAACTTAACTGAATAAGTCTTTTCAAAAAACCAGACTCTGTCCTTCCAAGGATCCATCCTTAGGTCAGACAGGAGTGCTACATGTACTGTGCTCATCCCCATATGCCCCTCACTCTCACAGCTCAGTGAGGTTGCAAGGGCGTCACAGCACATTCCACATCTCCCTCTGTTACCCAAACAGCCTGGGCCAAAGCAGCTCTTTTTGATCACTTGGAAACTGCCCTCCCCTAGGCCTGCTACTGCATGAGGCAGGATCCAGTTGTTCCTGCTCACCTTTTCCACATCAGCAATAGGGAAACACTAAGCTGAGAACATCCAGCAAAACCACAGGAGCTCCTGAGGAGGCAAGTCATCAGAACAACACTGAGGACAAAAGGAGGTAGCATGTTCATACTGTACTAGGTCTTGCCATACTTCACGTTATCAGTGCTACAGCTCATTCAACAGACAAGAACTGACTGATTTAGATGTTACACTTAAAGCCACAATGTAGTGCTGAAGTTTCCAAAAGCTACTGGTTTTGATGTCATGATAAACAGCACATACTGTAAGGACATAAGCAGGACAAACAGCTGGGGAACAAGAAGGTCCCAAGGCTAGTGGGAGGAAAAAAGTGACATCACTCACCCTCCTGTGGATGCCACTTGGAAGGAGATCAGGTATCAGGAGAAGACCCACAGTGGTGACCTCCTTGGGCTTTCAGGAGCAGGCACCTGGGAAAGAAATAGCAGCAGCAGTGGGTGATGGAGCAGAGCAACAAACCTCCTGCAAGTTATTTTCAGCAACTAGTTTGCCTTTAACCATAACCTGTGTTGAAAACTAAAGGGATGCTGCTCACTTCATAAACATCAATCACCTCTGAACTCGGTCAAGCAAATCTGTCTGCAGAAGAGGAGGCAGTTTTGTGTTGACAATCAGTGCTGCTGTCTATCTTCCAAGAGTCCAGACTTCTAAGGAAAAAGTGCTTCAAATGTGGACTAGAGGCCTGTGAAATTCCCAAACAGCACCTAAGGACTGGCCTGGTTTAACTTCCCTTGCTCTAGAAAGGGCTTACGATGTGACCAGCAATAAGTAGCAGGAGAACTGGAGAGGATACTGCTCTGGAAACTTAGAAGAGCAGATGAACTATTTGAACTGTTGTGTGCCTTTCAAAAGGAACATTTCTCCTCCTCACCTGCCAAACACACTCACCAAAAACCCCAGGCCATGGGAGCCTTGCTACAGCCCTAGGTTGTAATCAGAGGGAAGACAAATTTCTTTCCTAAGATAGGAAAATAATGATAATACATCTGAATCAAAGGGAGCACACCAGACCTTATTAATGGAGGGAATGATACTGTAGCTGGAGGGCACTACTGCCCTGGCCTAGGAGAGAACTCCTGTTCCTGGCTTCTGGTTCAACACGGGGTCTCAGCAGCAGGCACTGGCTCTGGAGTCAGTTGTTGGCTGGAAGCACAGCTTCCCTCCCTCTTAGCAGCTGTTTGGATCTGCAGCTCCACACAGAGTGTTTAATGCAGGCCACAGTCCCACAGGTGACTGTGCAGCTCTGCCCTTGTGCTCCACTCATCCTGCTCCTGCTGCAAGGTCTCACTTTATTCATCTGCAGGGGAAGGGCAGGACCTGTATTTTTCCTCTGTTCTACAGTTTAGGAATAATTGACAAATCTATGCAAATAATGCTGTGAAGTAGAACAGCTTACAGCACTTCTTTGCTTGTCCCTCAGTCCTATCACTGAAATCAGGCATAACTTTCGTGCCATGTCTCCATGGAAGACTATCACAAAGCATTCTGCTTCGGCACCAACAGCAGAGGAGCTCTGCCAGGCTGATGCCACAGCCAGACATGGCACAAGGCAGGAAGCCTGCTCAGATCAGTGTGGGGCTCCTACCTACCCTGATGCTGTGTGTCTGTCTGGCACTTCGTCTAAAACTCATTGAATTCACCAATGGCATTTTGCGATTTCCTACATGTGCTAAATTGTAATAAATGACATCCGCTGATGGCAAAGAGGATTATGGAGGGTAGGGCTGCCTGAGACAGCCAAAATCCACTGGAGATTGAAAAGGTGTGAGCAGTAAATAAAAGGAAATCCTGGATCACCATATATTGTTCAGCTCCCACACTTTGACCTCCTTTGGTCCCTTCTATATTTTGTTAGGATCATATTTCTTTATGTGCTGCTGGCTTAAAAGCCATCATAAATCTGTTGTGTGCAGTAAGAATAACAGGGAAGGCACCGTGTAATACAAGGGACTCTAATTCCATCCCAGGCACTCAGAGGGAGCTGTAAATCAGTGTGGAGAAGAGTTAGACAGGAGAAGGGGGGCCAAGGCTGGGAAGGCAGCCGCAGCCTGGCCCCATCTGCCCTTGGGCTGAGCCCACCTTCCTCACCGGGGAGGGGAACAGCCTTCCTTCCCCTGCTGTGCTGCAGGGAAGGGGCTCACCCTGCCCCACAGCCCATGCCCTCTGCCCTGGCCCTCCTGGGCTCCAATCCTCTCCCTCCCTCAGCCATCAGGGGACCTAAACTACTGAGAGACTGTAAGTATCCAGAGAGTAACATACCCTCTGTGTTGCTGCTGCTGCTGAAAAGCAGGGTATGCTGCCAACCCAAAGCACAAAAAAACCCACCAAAAAAGAGTTCTTAAGAGTTCTTCAGACTTGAACAGTGACAAAACTACTTTAAGTACTTTTTGGGAAGAAGTGCACCTACTCACCTTCGGGGAGTAACTTGCGGGATGAGCCACACAGTCCGTGTATCAGAGGGTGGAGCCCAGCCCAGGCTTCGCTCACATCGAGGTGTTTGCCTCCCGTGGCATCACCTGTAAAAACCAAGTCACAGCAGCGTGGCCCACATGTGGCCAAAGCACGTCTTGTCGTGCAGCCGCGGCCCCGGGAGCCGGGCAGGACCCGCCCTGTCCGAGCTGCCTGGGAGCGCCGGCCCGGCCCTGTGCGCTCAGGGACTGACCCTGCACATGCACCGGCAGCTCCACTGCTGCAAAGCTGGGAACAGCCCGAGCTGGGGATATACTACCACATCCGCAAGAACCACATCTTTTTCCTTGCTCTAGTGTGAAAAAGCCGAACCCTAAAGTGGAACTTTTCTCAGGCGGATTTTCCTAATATTCATTTTACTCAAATTTTGATTAAAAATGTGAATGATCACTTTTTCTTTTTTCTGCCAGATAGTAGAACATGATGAATGTCAGAAATGTAATGTATTTATAAGGTTTCTTTGTGCTACAGTTAAAACTTATTAAGCTTTGGAGAAGCTGAATTGCAAAGGGGAATGAAATGGAAACTTACTTGTCCATTTGAACTTCCAAACTCAGACTCTAAGCTTGGGTATGATGGAGAAATACAAGGTGAATCACTGAATCCTGGGCCATGAATCATTTCATTTTACTCATGGTAAATAGGAGAAAAAGGGAGAGAAAAAGAAAATACAACCAAAGTTGTAGACTTGTTGAAACTTCACGGGAAAGAAGTTACTATGTTGTAACCATGGGTATCCTGTGCCAAACCTCAGCAGAGGTCACCGGAACAAGCCAGCAAGCTAAACCTAAACCAAAATAGGACCTTTGGGATTCCCCATCTGATTTTCACACAGTCACTGCTGCAACACCATTTGTCAAGCTCGCGGGGTAGTTTTTCACCAGATGTGAGAGAGCCAGTACCAAAGCCAGGGAGAAGAGTGTGTATGCCTCCACAAGGGAATCATCTGCCCAGGAAGGTCTGTGAAGTCCCAGAGTACACTCAAACCTCCCCGATCCCTCAGTGCTTCCAACTGGGTTTTAACAGTTCCACAAGTGAGATGTTTTTGTCATCGAAAGCGAGATGTTCAAAGGACCTGCCTTGCTGTGTAAAGGAAGGGTCAAACTGGCTTTTGTCCTCTTTTTGGGTATATTTTGCATGTGGGAGAACAACTTCCCTGTGTGCAATCAACCCCATCACCTTGCCCTTAGGTTCCCTTTCTGTTGCAGATTGTTGGTGTAAGTTCATGATCTCAAAATACCTTCAATGGCCCCAACATTTTCTGTCCATGGATTTCCAGGTGCAATTTCTGTCTCTTAGATAGCAGAGAGTTCTCTTTGGGGGTCATTAAAAGTCATGAAATGATCCTGCTTAGGAGAAACTAAGGGAACAGTCTGGTTTTTGGTTTTTCAGTTCTCATTCTTGATTTTCATTGTTACAGCTTCTTACCTGCAGCATGAAGCCTCTCTGCTGAACAAGTCATGTGACTTAATCTGGTACTATTTGCAAAACACTGCAAGATTCCTGAGGGAGAGGGAAGTTGAACAAAACCAATGCATTGCAACTGAAATTTGTTGCACTCGGATGTCAACGAAATACAAACATCCTGATCGCAAGTTTGCAGCATTTTTGGAATCATTTCCCATAATAGCTTCATTCCATTCAAATGAATCAGAAACAAAACAGATTGAGAGCAGACAAACTTGGAAATACTTAAAAATTCTTTAATTCAATTTTTCATGATAAAGACTTTTAAAGGGATAATTATTTTGCAGGCAGTTACTAAAAATCTACATTTAAAATCTAAATTTAAAGCAATTAGGGACAGAATAACAACAACCATATCGAGACTTACTTTGCTGTTTCAGGCATATCTCAGGACTATATTTTAGCTCTCATTTCTCTGTGAATTAAGGCCCTGGTGTTGTTATGCTGCTTATCAGGGAAGGCAGTAGGTTGTATAGTTATCTCCTGATTGGGGCAAAATCACTACCCTGAAACCACACAACCTACTACCTCATCCTGTTAGAGCATCATGCACATCTTCTGAAGGAAACCAACAGTTCACCGCTTGCACACACGTTCTATCCCACCCACTTCTGTAATTGTGGCCTGCTGACCCTTGGTGAAGAATGGGTGAGGTGACCCCAGAGACAACACAGCTGCAGTGGCAAACACTGTCCCTCCCAAATTAGCAATACGTAATAAAAAGCAAGGGGAATCAGCACCCAAAACTGATTAAGGAGACCTCTTACTTAGGGCTCAGGCATTTACCAGTTGCAGGGCAGAACACGAGCGACTGGAAGATATCCTCTTTGGTTTTTGTCCAGCTCATCCATTTGCAGTTTCTCACACAGCCTATCCCAAGTGGACTTAAACAGCTGCTGAAGCCAAAGTGGCATTTTCTGTTGAGCATGAACACAAATGCCAGGAGGTAACGGAGAAGTGGCTCAGCTGTTTCCAGAGGGCAAGTCCACTGCACACTGGGAAAGGGCTCAGGGACTGCGTTGTACCTCTCTGTCCTGTCACTCACACCCCACCTTCTCTGAGGAAACCACACAAATGGCTTTGGGGCCTGAATGGGAAATAGAGGAATCTAAACACTGTAAGGACATTTGCGTACAAGAGCCAAATGCAACGAGCAGACAGAGCCAGACAATGTTACAGTTGGAAAATCTCTGTGTTGTCTTTCAAAGACACATCCAGCGCTGGTATCACAGCCACTTCAGGAAAGACAGTAGATTGTATAGTTATGTGACAGGCAGGGCACAGCCCTAAAACTATACAACCTACTACCTCACCCCAAAGGACAGTCAGACTCTGATCAGGTGAATCACAAGCTGTATTCCCAGACAGCTGGATTGCTCGGGGACAACCTAGAAGAAAAAAAGCTCTGGAGACAAGTATTAACAGTCTTGAATTTGAAACAGCTTGCTATATACCAGACAACATTCTGCTTAATGAGCTCTAGTTTCATGTTTGAAATGTTTAATAGATTTGCAACTTGTGAAGTCATGTCAGCGACAAGACACACAAGGCAAAGAGGATACAGCATTCATTTTTAATAACTGCACTTGTGTACTTCCAACTCTGACACAACTGTATCCCATCGAAGCAGTTTGTCACTTTGGGAGAGGCACTGATGCTGACTTAGAGGGATTGTATAGCGTGCTCCTAGATATTCCTCTGTTGTCCTAATGAGGAAGAGCTGAGGTTCTCTAACTCAATTTCCCAAGTCCCACATGAGTAAATCCCTAAGACTGAACAAAGGATTTCCCAAGACTATGGGGAACTCCTGTGGCCTACTCAAACACCACACTAGTCCTAACTGAGCATAATCCATCTCTGAATCGAGCACTAGACCAACAGACCCTGCTGTACCACACACACTTTGCTCAGGGGGATTGGCAGAGCTGCCACCACAGCACCAACTACTGTCACCTCAAACTTGTGCTGCAGTTTGAGGGGTTTGATGGACAACACTTCACATTCAGGGCAGATCTAAAGAAATGGAAATAACTGAGGAATCAGTCAGTATTGTAATATAAATACTGCTTAAATAAATAAGCAAACCTTTAGAGTAAAAGGTATCATGTAACTCCATCAGCTAACTTTCCTCTTGCTAAGTTAAGTAAAGAACACAAAAAGTGATGCCCCCATGAGCCCCATGCAGAGAAAGGAAAGCTCTGTTTCACCAGGAAGCAGACCTTACCCTGAAGGTCACACTGCAGGGGGACTGAAGCCATCTGCCCTGGCTTTCAGCATCCTTCCTGTGGGGACCTGAAAAGAGAGGAGCAAGACAAAACACACAAATGTCAACGGTGTTTTGCTGCACACTGAAACAATTATAAGGTGGGAGAGAGGGCACGCAGAAGCTGAGAGCAGCTTCCTTCTCAAGGACAACCATGCACAGCACCACTTTTCCCACTCACTTTTACTACCACAATTCCACTATGGCCCAGGGGAGGACCCTGCCTCAAAAGAGACCGGCAAGAGAAAAGTAGAGTGAAAAGAACAGATTTTTTTTAGATTGTCTTGAGTGTTAAGAGCATTGCAGACATGGGCAGAGAGAGGTATTAGCTCCTTCAAAGACCAAACACTTTTAAATGAAGCAGAGAACGAAAAAGAATGCAGGTGACTGACCAATTAGCTATCAATGTGCTAATTATAAAAGACTATGCCATCAATGTCCAAGATCATTTCACTGCAGTGGAGTGAGAGCACGTGTAGGAAGAGGTCACTGGCTGCTGGGAGCTGCACATGGAGCTGCCTGTGCACAAGACAGGCCCAGTGCGACTCTGACCGTGCTGAGATCACTGTAGTGGAGCAAATACTGTCCAACTCTGTATTGCACAGCTTGTAACCTCAATGCCCTTGTAGGCCAAACAGGACACACATTGTAATATTCTTTGTAGACCACACTGAAGGAACAGCTGGAGACATTTCCATGTCTCATCAATGTCCACTGTGCAAAGCAGAAGCTGCTCCCTGACCACTGTCAAAGAAATCCTTTTGGAAAGCTCTCCAGCAGAAAGCCTGATTGTTTTCTCTATGTACTTAAGGGTTTTAAAGTCAATTGCTCTCCGAACAATCCTCTCAAAAACACCCTACCCTATGCCTCTGGTTTTGAGGTAAAACATTTAAAAATAAACATGATCTTGGTGCATGCAGTCAGAGACCCCAGTATCCTTCCTAAGAGCCAAGAACTTGCATTGGAGCTTTGGTTAAAATTCTGTGCCATTTCAGCAACCTTTGAGTTGTGCAGTCACCTCTCAGAAAGTGCTTTCTCTGTAAAAGAAACCCTACGCTTTTATCAACAGAACCATGTTACATAATATAACTGGAGGAAAGCTGTGTATTGTGTGATTGACTTCAAAGTGACACTTTTGTAAGCATTTGCTTTAAAGTGCAAGGATAAAAACAACGTAACTCCTCTGAGTAGCAACCCTTTATGGTGGATGGTACAGTGACACCTGACAAAGGACCCGTGTGGCATTAACAGGATGATTCACAGTACTCTAAGGCCCAAACCACCCCACAGACCCAACCAACTCCAACAACAGGGCATTTCGGATGAAGAACCTACACTTAGAGCTCATTCCAGGGACTCTAAGAGACAAAAATACATCCAAACAATGGCAACCTGTTGGACACCCTGAGTTCCCAGGACTTCGCTGCCTGACTGTCTTCACCCCTATTGAAAAAATTGTGAACTTGTAGTAGTCATTTCTAAAGGATGCTCTTATTTACTGTGATAATGATGTTAAAGATTCTTTTCTCTAGGTGCAGCTGATGCAATGTTGCCTTAATATATATTTTCCCATAAAAATAGCAGTTCATTAATTCATAAAGATATTGAGATAATTATTTGTAAAGTACCATAAACTCTGTGTAATACTGTTTTCTATAAGATCTGTTATTATGGGTATTAGTAATACTCATTAGCAGACAAAACCAGAAAAGAATGTGTTTTATCCAACACCTAAAATTAATTAGTCTTCTGCTCTCATATGCTGCTCATAAACTTATTTTAATTGACTTAGATCACCAAACAAGGATGAACTTTAAAATACTTAATGAAAGAAAAATGCATGTTCATTTTCCTTCTATGAAGACGACAGGCAGAAGAAATAACTATCTGGCAAGAGTTATGTTTCTAGTTTAACAACTGTTTAATACTAGGAAAAATATGACATTTCCATATTCCAACTCTCACTGCTCACTGAAAAATGTCTTGGAACTGATGTTAATAAGTACCTTGGCAGTCACTTTTAAAAAGGCACAGGGCCAACTAAGTCTGCTATTTCTGTGATGTTATAGGGAAGCAGACAGTTTTAAAGCAGATTTGTTACATAATTAAAAGCCCTACTAATGAACAGGCTCTGGGATAGCACAGAACAAGCCTTTTGCCACCTCTGAGCACCTTCCACCCACAATCTCAGGAGGAGTTACCAAGGCTGAGTGTCCCTGGGCTCCCAGGAGGAAGGGAAATGCTGTGTGCTCTCGAGGGCACTGGGATTCCAGTGGAGAAAGGGTCCTGGAGCCCTCCCAGGTAGCGACATGCAAGGCTGGAGGCAGGACAGCTCAGAGCTATCCAGTGCCTCTCCACGGATCAATTATTCTCTGGCTTCCCAAGGGGTGCAGGCACCACTCTGCTCCCACAGACTGAACATGTCACCAACATTTGCTGGCAAGAGTGTTGTGGGGCCACTGGCTGAGGATGTGCTGTGGTGGATGCTGCAGCCAAGGGGAGCTTTGACAAATTCAGCAGGGCCTGGATCAGGCAGGAGACTGAACTGCCACATCATTCTTTTGGGCAGGATTGTGCCGGAGCAGTATCATGGCAGAGTAACTTTCCTGGAGATTTCAGATAGGAAGTTCTTGGTGGAGGGAAGGATTCACTGTCTTTGCATCTGTGTATGACAGAATCCACAAACAGTATTTAAAAATATAATTTTAGCTGAATATAACAAAAATGACACACTGCCTTGCACTTCAAGAAGTGCAAAATATTCTACAAACACAGATGTTGTGACACCTGTGAAGTACAACACATATCATGGTCTTACCCATTACTTAAATACAGTTGTTCCCAAAATGGTAAACAACAGCTCTTTGCCCAGTTGGGAAACTTTCCTGTGATTTAATGGTACAGGACAGATTCTGCCAGAAGTTCAGGCAGGCACAATGGGAAAAACTCGCAGGACTGAGCCTCCACAGCCTCCTCCTGCATTCTGTGGAGGTGCACAGGATTTTCTACAAGCTGCCTCGGGGCTGGGTGTACATCACAGGTGTTCTGCACCATCACAGACACGTTCCACATGTGTATGCTGGGCATTGCATGGCCCTACTGCTGGCAACTGCCTTCAGAGTTAAACAGATGCTTCAAAACAGAATGCATTAGGGAAAAGACAGTTTTCCATCAGAAACACACCTCATTTTTCTTGCATGTGGGATCATGTCTTCTGCTTACGTAAACTACGGTACCTACACTGACAAAATTGTTATTTTTCTATTGCACTCATTTCTGCTATATTTGCTTAGTACTACTCTTAATGCTAAAAAAGCCAAAAAAGCTGGTATTCCAGAGGATGATGAAACACTCAATGCTCAAAGCTTCCACTAACACAGAAATTACACCAGGGCTAAGCACTGGCTGGGCTGTGGGTCACACTTGTGTTCCCAAGCACATAAACATTTCAGGAGATACCTTGTTAGAAAATGAAGTCCAAAAGCTTATTACTCACTGCATCCCTGAGCTCTCCATGGCAGAGGTGAGGACCACCAGATCCTAAAGCCCACAAATCGGGGTGAGGCCACAGTCCAGGGGAGATGAAACCTGTGAGCAAATGCAGAATCCACGGGGTAAGTGAAGTGTGTATCTTGTGCAAAACAAATGTTACAGGTACTCTCAATATCTTCCCATGTGTAAAAGCCAAAGTGCAAGGGCTGGATTCCCTGGCACATGAGCCCAGTAAGAGAAGATGAAGCTGTGACAAATTAGGGGTTGGTTTTTGTTAGGGAAGGAGCAAAGAGAGTTGTATTTTCTCTTGGCAGTCAGAGATAGGAAGAATAAAATAGGCAGAGAACACCTCTCAGAGTAAGCATTTCCTACACGTTCATCAGTTATCACCATGCTCTCAGGAGGATGGTATTAACACAGATCACACTGCAATCAAGTATTAGTCACGACCCTCCTAAATATTCACTCATTTTAGGATGCTGAGCAATGGTCTGTATTTTGGAGGGAGTTGAACTTGCCTAACTCAGCTGACATGCCATGTCCAGCTCTTCCAAAATGCACCTTTCCCACGTGCCCTCACACCCACGAAAACAAAAGCCTGGGCACAGTCACTGATGCAGAGAGCAGTCAGCATCACAGCCATCCAGTCTCTCCAGCGAAATATTCTGGCACCTCACAAGCAATATTTGAGTAATGTTTTAAATCAGTTTTGGATGGAAATCCCTTTACTACACAAAGAATCTTAAATAAGCCACCTGAATTTTTAAGTCACCCAGATATGAGTTTTTAATATGTGCAATTCATACAGTGTCACACCTAGCCTGTGGGACACCACTGAGGAAGTGTTATTTATTTCAGTTCCTTATAGAAACCAGTAACTTGAGTCACATCTTCTTTAAAAAAACACCATTCCCAATACAACACACTAATTCATTTTGAGCAAAAGTGAATTTTCATTCTGAAATGGATTTAAATCCTTGGAAATTGTTTTTCTTTAAGAAGACATGCAACAAACTAGTATGTGCAAGTTCTAACTTAATTAAGCCCCAAGAAGCAATGTCTGTCAGGGTAAGCCTCAACAAGAAACTAAAATTCATTTTGCAGAGCGCAGCTGTGCCAGTGATCATAGTTGGTAGAAAAATGTTTTCTGGCCTTTGCCCCATAAGGTTTCCATTTTAAATGTTAGCCTTTAGTGAGATCAAGCAGCTGACAAGCAGGAGCGAGTGAATGGGTACTATGGAGCCAGGACTGGGCCAAAGCTCTGAATGACCTCGACTTACATAGATTTTACCTAAAATTCTGTATTTACATTAATGCACACTTACATTTGCCATCACCACAAACAGGATGAAGTATTTGAGTGCTAATGAAGAATAAGCTTTGTATGATGGCAGACAAGCACAATCTGTCCTTCACCAAGTCCATTTGTCACAATCACTTCAGACCCACAGCATGGGAAATCATGGATACCATTATATGGAAAGCTGGCCCAACATCACAAATCTGTGTAGTATGTTTGTTTTAAAATATTGTTGCAAGCTTAAAATCCATTTCCATTGCAGAACAACATTCTGGGGTTGGGACTCTATTTGGGCTCAAGCCAGTGGGCTTGGTTTAATCTGACAATCCATTAGCAGAGGCCTGATGTTCACATACATTAACCCAGAGGAGGCATTTGAATAGGCATTGCAAACCAAACTACAGCAGCCTGCTTATTTCTGGTTACTTCTGGGGTGCAGGGAAGGTGTGAAGCCACAGTCCTGATCAGACAAGACCATTTCCAAGAGCAACGATTGTCCTGTCAGACATCTCCATGTCCCTGACAGCACATGGCCTGGCCAGGCCCTGACACACCACCCAAGGGACACTGTCTCCCTGCCTCTGCAGGGCCTCCCCAGCTCAAATCCTGCCTGGAATCCCCCCTCCTCTGCTGCCCTGCCTTTTCCACACCTCCAGCTCCCAGGAACCTCCAGGAATTTGCTGTGACAACACCGCTATCGAGTTCCCTTTTTCCTTTTGGTGACTGTTTTTCTGTGGTAACCAGCACTGATGTCTGTGCACGGCAACAGCTTTGTTTCCACCCCTTGATACTGTCCCAGGTTGTGTTAGGATTTAAGAAGCACACACAAGTGCTGCTGTCATGCTGGCTTTGCCTCTGCTGGGCTCAGTTCTTTTCCGCTCGGAGCCCTCCCCGCTGCAGGCTACGGGCACAGACAAGGCCCGGGCACACACAAGGCCCGGGCACACACAAGGCCCGGGCAGAGCCTCCTGCACGGGCTGACAGCTCAGCAGCCCACCCAGAGCGCAGCCCCCAGGCCACACGATCCTAAAGCGAGGGGGAACCCCTGCAAACGGCCACTGCCACCGCAAGGGCCCGATGGGAGCTGTGCTGCATGTGGGTGCACAGCGGGTGCTCCTGGGGTTCCCAGGGAGGGCTGGAGTGCCACACACACAGCCCTGCTGGGCTCAGCTCGCTCCACACAAGCCCCTGTCCCCTCAGGTGGCCAAGGCCTCTCCACACACTGACTCCAGGGCAAAGCTCTGTACCTCAGGCTGAGGCTTTCACCAGTTCAACCTTCACAAAGGACTTGAAGCACTGGCAAACAGTGAGCAGATCTCTGCCAGAGCTGAGGGCTGTGGGACTCTCTGTGTCCATTATTCATGATGCTGTTGCTACAGGTCCTAATTTTACATAAGTGAGAGTCACAAGAGAACTGTTAGGATGAGCAACTAGAAAGAGCAGAGGGAAGGAGTGCCTTGTCAGTCACTATTAAAAACATAGTTCAGTATCACATTTTTGGTTTGTGAAGCCTCTCGGGAGATGAAATATGCAACACATTTTCTCAGAATAGTGACAAGCTGAAACCTAAAATCTTTAAGATGGTCTTTAGAGTCAACTTCTTCATATCCTCTGCACAATTCCATTTCAATTCTCCACATATGAAAAATACATAACACCTCATGTCCAAGTTCATGTGCCTTACAGTTCCTTTTACCTCCTATTTAAAAACTCCTAAAAACCTATCTTAGTCATTTCTCTACACCTGCTCTGGGGTGCCAAAGATCTCAACATTTACAATCAGTCTGGCAAGGAGCAGACTATACATTCTCTGAAGACAGGAAGGTGCCCACTGGCAGTATCAACTCAGCAACACAGCAAGAAGGCCTAGTGAAACTGAAATAATTGATTCCTCTCCCTTATCGACATAAAAAATAGAGTCATATAAAAACACCTGCTTTTCTATCACACAGCATTTATAGCAAACATACTGGACAGTATTTCAATATTTTCCTGTTGGGGAAAGAAGCTGCAGTCACAAAATCCATGACATGTAAACTAAGATGTACTTCACAAGATTTATCTTATTTGTGAAAGTAGGTCATGCATTTAAGGCATTTCTAGACTCTGTCTCTTGATGTAAACATTCTGAATGCCATCTTGTGTGTATAAAATAATATTTTAGTTATTTATCAGATTTCATTCTCTAAGAACATTAAACAACAGGTACTTCTAAGAGTCCTCATAGGGTAGTAAATAGAAGTACTTCTTTGCAACCTTTTAGAACTTTATGTAATGCATGCTTAGTTCCTAATGGAACTGCATGCTTGACGCACACCACAAAAAAAGGTGATGCAGCACAAAAAGATGATGCGTGGAGATCGCAGGTTGCACACAGAGGGGTCCTGACTAAACAATATAATGAAGTTTTCAAACATTTCCTACCTTGTATTGTTTTGGGACTCTTGGAATTTCCTCAAGCCTGGTGTCCGGTATTTGTTCACCATGCTACGAGCAAGTCATTCCACGAGCAAAGTTAAAGAATAAAAAAAAAAAATGCAGTGAAAGTAAGAAAGCAAGAGAGCCTGTGTGTTCAAGGCAGGAATTGAGTTTCCAGGCCAGAGCATCTATCAGGAAAACCTAAAAGAACAGAGGCAATTTAAGTCGGCATCACTATCAATTTATCCACTAGGTGTCACAAAATAATCGTGCAACCAGATGAAAAGCAATTATATGTAAAATGTGTCAGTGTACTACATCAATGAAGTGCTGCTTTGGAATGGAATCTGTGCCAAGAGCAGCTGCAGGAAAATGTCATGGACCTCATGAATATGCAAACTGTCAGGAGCGAACGGGAACCTGAGCCATGACACACAAGAGCTGTTGCTACCCACGGTGTGTGTCATGTACTGGATTCACATGCACCCATTGAAGTGTTCCTTGAAAAAAAGGCCTTCCCAAATCCTAGAAGCAGTATTACCAGCCCTCAGAACTGCAAGTCTTATGTCTCTTGCTTTTTAATGCTCCAGCTACTGGACCCATGTATTATGTCAGATTCCCTACAAATACATAAAAAACCATCATGGCCACAGGGACAACACTGCGAAGAAAACAAGTTCTGAGGGTTAAAATGTAAGAGGAAGAGAAAAACACAATATTAGTATAAAATCCACCACAAATGCCAAACACTGAAATTGGCAATAACCCATGACAGATACTCCTTAGATCCAGAGTGTTCTTTTGGAAGGGGAGGCTTGAACATTACCAAATGGTTCTGTAGCCATTATTTTCCAGAAATTAGCCTCTACTACACTGGCAGTATTTCTGTTCTTAAATATTCCTGGACCATTTTAAGTTCATAATTACAGGTACACCTGCACTCATCCAACACACTGAGAGCATTAAAGGATTAAGGCTGGGCTGTTGAAACAGGCCCCTCAGTTTCCAAAATGGTTTTTTAATAACCATTTAGTAACTTTTCCTCAGAGTTGCATAAAATTTTTACAGGCCAAGTGGACTCCAGCGTGAATTTCTCATTATCTGCACTCACACATAATGCACACAAACTATTGACTACAAAATATTATAATCAATAGATGTGCAACATCATGAACTAGAATAGCCTGGGTTCTCACAAAGAGGAAACCCACCCTGGACATTTTTTATCACACAAACATAAGAGGAGCAGGGCTACATACGCTGTGCTGCCAAGTGCCTTTATATCCAGCCAGCCCAAGCTGTGTCCAACCCCTTCCCCCCTCGTCAGCCATGCAGTAAAGGACCCCACCACAGCACTGGATGTGTACACTGCAGGTTGTGTGTTTTGTCCTGGCTGTAAAAAGCAGGCTTTGCCAGGTTGGAAGCAAGCTCACACCATCAAGTTTCACTTTTTTACACAGTGTTTCTTTTTAAGATGTGCTTTTGAAATGTCAGTGCTGGTCAACAGCTTCCCAAGTTTGGAAATACTTTCCTACTTGGTGATCATAGGAAGGAAGCTTTTCTTCCCTGCAGTTTGCCTCCTTTTTTTGGAGCAACTCAATTAAGTACCTGTGCTTACAGGAACACACATTGGGGTTTTGTGTTTCCAACACTAGCATAACTTCAGTGTGTCTATGCTAAAGGAATCTGATACTGTGCAATGCACTTTCAGAATAGCTCAGAAACGTTCTCTGAAATTTTCCACACATTAAAACCATTATGTGACCTTAAAGAAGCCTCCAGTGATCCCCACTGAAGCTGACAGAATGCAGAGCCTCATGAAGTCAATCAGAATTTTGCTCTCCTGTAGTGAAGCTGAGATTTCCCTTTAGGCAGAGCCATGCAGAAAAACACTGAGGTAACTCTTCATTACCTGTGCACCAGGTCCCCCAGATCCTTCACTATGGAGCTGCTTCCTACACAGTTGTGCCCAGCCTGTTTCTGTACGATCTCGCTGATGGCAGCACACACACCATTCCTCAAATTATCAATATTAAAGCTTTTTTCCTTTTTTTTTATTCGAAAGCTCATCTATCCTAGGCCTCACTTGGCCTTGAAGCGCCATGAGTAAAACAGCTCAGGCATGTGAATGCACAGCAAATGTGCTTCCCATTAGCTCTTAATGCCATAAATCTAAAATCCTTGATACTACTGTTAGAGCAGTGCTTCCACTGCCATCTTAGAGAAGCTTTAGACAAGAGAGTAAGTCTCAACAGCCACATACAAGACTCTTACTTCTGCAGAGGACAGGCTTGCAAATGCATGTGGGTCACAGGTCCTGTCCCTGTGCATCAGTATTTCACTTACAATGGAATCATTTTCCATTACATTAACAACTATAATCATATTCTGCTATCATTTACTTTTTCATATCCTCTGCCACTAGAAATAAGCTTGAAGACATCCATCCAGCCCCAAGTGCACTACTCTGGGAAAGTTTCCATTTAGATGAGAACATTTATGCTCAGAACTACATGATTTCTTTTAAAGCTTAATTCAATATGATAACTGGTTCAACTTGGAGTCTGCTCATTAGTGAGCAGTTGGAAGGAACTGGTTAATCATTGTTTGCCATCTGCTTTGGAAAATGGACACTGTACAGAACCTTTCCTGCAGCCAACAAAGCCACAACGCACAAGGAGCACTGAAGGAAAGCCCTGTTCCCAGCCATGGGGCTCTCTCCTGTGCATGCTGAAAGGATAAACACTTTGTGGCCCAGCCCCCCTGGGCTCTGGGCAGTGATATCTCTGGCACTCCCCACGCCAGGGAGCAGCCCCTGCCCCGGTGCAGCAGTGGTGCTGGGCAGGAGCGCCGGGGGGCTGCTCAACACACAGGGACAGCAAGGCTGTCACACCTCGGGGCCACCTGGCAGGAGCAGCTCAGGGGGCTGCAGGACACACACAACATGCCACCTGTGGACTCAAATTTAATTTACATGCTTAGAATGCACACCTAGAGAAATGTTAGCAACGTGATCCGTTTCAGCTTCCACATCCCCCTCGTCTTTCTTCATGTACGATCAGCAAACTGCTCCCATGCACTGCCCGTCGCATTTCCTGGCCAAAAATGAAGGCAGCTCCTTACAGGTACCTGCTGTTTGCTCAGAAAGCCCCTGAATTCTCCAACCTCTCCAGGCTGTTCTATTAAAACCAACTCTAAGTTCTTCTAAACAAACAAGCCAAGACTTGGAAGGCTATATTGACTTAGAAAAGCATTTGCCTCCTCACAGGAAAAAATCAAAATGAAAGAATAAAATTGGTGGATGATCTACGCTACTTTCTTGGTTCATCTTCTCCATGTGGTGGGGCTGACAAATGCTGTCTCATAATTGGACAGGGAAGGAAGTTCCCATTTTGAGATTCGTTTTGGAATCCAGTGTCTTCCTTAAAAAATTCATTTTCTTCAAAACGAGGGTAAAAAATATGAACGATGTAAAAATGTTCCACTTAAACATGGAAAAATTGCTCGGAAAAGGCACTTCATAAACTGAGATTTTGTTAAAATACACGTTGCTAACAAGTGGCAAAAAATACCAGAAGAAATGCTGAGCATGAGAAAATCAGTGCTGCGAGGCCCACTCTCCTGTCGAAGATCTAGCACTGGGGGCTGTAATCCGGGTTATTAAAACCTTTTTTTGCAAGACTGATTAAAGTTAATTTTAGTAACATGAGGGGGGAACCCAGGCTCCAAGGATCTCAATACTGAGGGTGCTGAAGACTGCAGTCTTCCAAAAGAAAACCAAAGTGTGCTCCTCTAGGTCTTCTTGCAAATAAGAGCTCTCAATGCATTCAATCTTAACAAAAGCCTGTCAGTGAAAAATATTTTGCCTTAAAAAACCCTCATAAAACAAACAGAGCATGAGAAATGTTCCCCCCGAGTTCTTGCTCAAGCCATAAACTTCACTCATGCTCCTTTTCTTTGCAGATCTCCTGAGCTATAGCAACATGGAACCATGGAATGGCCTGGTTGGAAGGGACCTTTAGGTATGCAGAAATTTAAATAAGCTGGATTCATTTCCCAACTGCACCACATACTACCTTCAAAACTTGGGGCAAATACTTGGGTCAAGTTTTCATGAAAATAGTTTCAGTTCTCCTGGCTTCTTGAGCTACTAAAATAACTCCTCAGGCTTTTCAAAGGCAAACTGCAGCTAAGGTGTTGGTCTCCTTGAAAATGTTCAGCTGAGCCACACTGAATGCCTTTAAACATCTACCCCCATCTGTCGAGGCTGCACATCTTAAAGCATTCACATCTGTGCTTCACTTGCACACCTGATTATGTTCCTGGCTCCATGAGCTGAGAAGAACAAATTGTCAAGTCCATGAGCCAGCTTTGAGAATCTTCAGTGCTAAGGTCATTGAACAGGGGCATCTGCTTCATGGGGGCCATCTCCTACTTCTGGCTTTGACTAGAAGGGAACTGGGATTCCACAAACCCCAAATTCACGCTCATGAGATGCCCCAGGTGCCAAGGTCGGCTGCTCTGGACTCCGTGGGGAGTCTGGCCCTCGTTTATAGCCATGAGGGGGGCACTCTTCACTCCTCTTAACTGAGAAAGGTGCCCCTTCTGACATGTGCCTGTGTGCGGTTCAACTGTTGGCTGTGAAGGTTATTAGACAGTATCTCATCCAAAGGAAGAGATATTTAGATCAAGATCTGACTTCCTTTTCTAGACTCAGCAATGTTCTCTGGCAGCCACAGGATACTGGAAGCAATTTACATCCTGGTTCTGGGAGATTAAAACTATGTCCATATGGACACCTTCAGACTCCTAAATTCCCTGCATTTACCATAAATGTCTGTAGGTTGCCTAAATTTTAACTAAACCATTGGACTTGGATGCAGTAGGGTTAATGGACCCACTCAAGACCGAAATACTGGCATTCCAGATCACCCTTGTAGCATTCCCTCAGAAGGAACATAAGTGTTTCTTGAACTTCTTTTTCCAGAATAATTTACTTGTTAGGAGAGTGAGATTAGCACGGGTGAAAAGCTGAAATACCTGCAAGAGCTCTCTCTTTCATCACTCATCTGGATCCAGCAGAAGGCAAAGGCCTTGCCAGGAGGAATTTCACAGCAACTAATTCCACATTCTGCACCATTTCTTCTAAGAAAGACTCACTAGGAATACATATCAGTAGTTTTCTGCAGGCATGTAAGAGCAGGGGGAAAGCAGATGATCAACGCTCGAGTATCACCCTTCAGTTGGGCAGCAATTAGGCACAATAAAACATGTGGTGTGAGCAAGTACTGTCAGCCCATATCCATGCCAAGACACAGCTATATGGGGCTGCTTTCTTGTAGACCTAAGCCAAGACAGACATAAGAAGTCTATACTCTGATTTTTTCCAATAGATACATCCACATGAATGTCTTTGGTTGAGAATCATGTATTTTTATACATATTTACCATAAAAATCAACAGCCTTTCTCTAGTATTCAACTCATTATTGACTACTCCCCACATTGCTCCATTAACATTTTATTTCAAGTGTCAGTCATCCCATCCCATCCCATCCCAATTTAATAGCCACTTTCTCTAACTGAGGCATATTAACTCTCGGTTTCACCTATGCTAAGGTTTATCCTTCTCCTTCTTTTCAAATTCTAATCATATTAAAAATAAAATACCTTTCTACAGCATGACTCAGAGATGTGTAATATTCCTTTCTTCCGCTCATGGTGAGGAGACAGAAGCGAAGGCAGAAGAATTGTCCATCCTCGTCTATAGCTTCACACTGAACCCTGAGTGTCAAACCAACAGGGCTCTTAACAAAAACGTCAACAACTGTAACAGTTACATAAGATAGTTAGAAAATTATTTTGCAAGGAAAAATGACAGTTTCTGTCACTTGAGGAGATGATTTATACTTCAGTTTTAGAATGCAGGCAGTCAACATGTGACCTGACATTTACTAAAGGAAATCAAAGAGACCTTTAGTAGGATTACAAAAGGGAAAGCACTGACAGCCCTATACCAGCAGTTCCTCTCAGTACTACAGCAAGATCTGCACAGTTCTCCTCTCAATGCTACACAAATACCTAGAAAGGGAGGCCACAAGAGCAGCTCTCCCTGTGGTCACTTGGTGCTGACTTGTTCCAGTTCTAAAGGCCACCTGGTGCTGTCTGTGCTGGCATCTCTGTGTCGTGTCTCAGGTTCCTTATGGACGACAAGGAGTCACAGGAGCTGTGTTCAAAGCGACTTTGCAAGAGAATGTGATGGTTCAAAGCGTGCCCAGGTTGATAACAGAACACATGGAGAAGGATAGCAGGTGCAGGGGGGCCATGTGGGCAGGATGGCAGGTCAGGTGAGCTGGGCTGCCTTCTGGCTCTATCATGGCTTCCTGCAGCACTTGCAATGCTCACACAAGCCCTTGGGGCTCCCGTTCACCCCTTGTCAAACCGACATCACAATTCCCTATCTCACAGTGATACTGTGAGGCTCATTCATTAATGGGTTCAATTCAATGCTGGGGAGATGGTCAATACAAATTTAATGCATCACTGAAGTAACATTTAACCTCAGAACGTAAGTGGCATATAGCCTGATCTGGTCTCTTAGCAGGCACGGCTAAATATTACACATTCACTTCACTGAAAATCTTTGAGAGGCAGGAGTTGTTAGTAGTGCTGATTTTGCATCCCCTTAGATTACAAATCTACACCATGACAAACGTAAAAGGACACACTCTCTAAATGCAATGCAAAACAGGTACTAAGCACATCCTGTTATGGTGATAAATGATGAAGAGAAAATGGTACAACTGCTGCACTGAGCATATAGTGACTTAAATAGCCCATGAAACAAGTATTTTAAAGTCTCAACAATGACCATTGATACTATCTGGAGGGGTTTCAGTTTAGAGCTGGGTTGTTTTTACTGATCTCTGCAAAAAAACCAATTCAGGAACGCAATTACCATTTACCTGTAGAAACACAGCTACAATTCAGCATGGTAATGAGTTTAAAGGTGTATCTCAAAGATATTTATAAAGATATAAATATTTACTTTGCTTACTCTGGCAATCACACAGAAGAAAAAGTTCTCTTCAGACCATCTCTTCCAAGGTTTCTGAGGACTATTTTTAAACTTTATTGCCAGAAGTAATCTACCATGAAGTCCTAAGAACCAGCAAAAAATCATCTCCAGTGTGATTGCTATGCATACCTTGTCATTTCCTCTGCAGAGACGACCAATTGTCCCTTCTCTCATTTTCTAACTCGGCTCCCCAGTAAGTCATTCTTTCTGTTTCCAAAGAGAAAGAAGAAAAATAATACATTTTATATGTTATCCTTATGATGAAAAAAATTAAGGAACAGACACACAGATACTAAATACAGCCCTTGCTGCAGGTGAGGAACATGTTTCAGCAGAAGGCCACTGTCCCACTGCAAAGTTATTTCGAAAGCCTTAATTGAGGGTAAGTGGGGCACGAATGGCACTCTGGAGAGGGATGACTTTACCCTCAGGGAATCACTATGACAAGATTTCTGACACTACTCAATTTAACTGCAGCAAGCCTTGAACACTTGGATAAAAAAAGTCTCTTCTACTCTTCCACACAAGATTAATTGTGCTCAGACTAATCACCCAGGCATGGACATCAATACATGTGGTATCAATCACTCCTAGCAGGTAGCATTCAGCAGTTTAGTCTCAGTAGCCAGGGACACCAACATTCCTGCCAATGCATCAGTGTCAGTAATACCTTTACAAACCCTTTGTAATCAGAGTCTAGTACAGAAGCCACTATTACACACAAAAATGCACACCACATGGTGAAATAACAACTCCTGGTCTCTTGTATCATGATAGCAATAGAACTCTGGCAAATGTGAAACAACACTGTCACATTTTTTCCCCTTTTTTTTTTTGCTTCATGTCCTGAACTGATTTTCTGTTTTTTTCCCACTAATGTTCTTATAAAGAACATATACTGTGTTGATACAGTCCCATATTGAGATGTTATAGACATGGTTTCCAGACTACTGCATTATTACAGTAGGCTATAATCCTGCAGATGTTTAGACATGAACAACTTTACTGTCATGTTGTAGTTTCATGGCTGGGTCTTAAATTCATTCTCCAGAGAGTTAGAAAGAAAACCCTCTCTCCTAGACTGGTTATAGAAGAGCAGCAGTTGCCAGACACTACTGAACATCAGGTACGTGGTTCCCAAGCAACAAACACGATATTTTCTAACAAGAACTGTATTTTAACACTGTGAGTAAAAGCAAAAGGAGAGGCAAACAGCAGGAGTGCATTAACTGCGGTCTTTGAGCCAGCAAAGTGATCGAGGCTGAGAGTCTGAGAAGTAACAATAACGCAGCTCTGGAGCAGGGTACTCAGTACCCACACAGGGAGCGTTTAGCAAGCCTACACCGAGTTTTAGTGTGTCACAGAGCTGGTGGTTCCTTACTAGTGCACTGCACCAAAAGAGGTGCCAAAGAGAACCTCAGCTGTTGATGGCCGACACTGGAAACGGGGGTACCTGGCTGAGTTCACCTCAGTACTTATTTTTTAAGGCCAATGGGATAAGCCACCCCTTACCATGGAAGTTGCAATAGAGCAGGATTGCTCTTTCAGCTCCTGATTTTGAAAGTTTAACTCTTACAAATCACGGCAGTAGTGCAGTGCCAAGCATTGTAGAACTGACACCTGGCGTTTGCTAAGATGGAAAAGCCCCAGTTTACTGTATAGCAATGCAAGGTGTTTGCTTTGTGGGAAGGAAGGAGAAATTAGCCTTTAATTGATTAAAAGCTCCCACCCCAACAACATGACAGACTACAACGCTGTTGAAGTAGGATCTTTAAGAAGTGGCATGACTAATCCCATTTTAGGAAAGTGTTGGCTATCCATCTTTTTTGGCAGACTTTATATTTGCAAAAGACACTGTGTGTGTGGTAACTACAGCTATTTCCTATGCTCATAACCTCTACAGCCTGACTGCAATTTTCCAAAACACTTGAGCAAAATGCAAATTTTTGTGACATAACACCACTTGAACTAACAGCAGAAAATTGCTTCTACAATCCAAGTCCTCAAAACACCTACAAAGACTAACGGAATGGGATCTGTGCTTAAGGAATACAGAAATAATCTGGGCAAATCAAATCCACTATCGAAAGAAGCAGGTTACTAAAAGTAAGTAAGAATAAGTCATTAATTGCATTTCAACAGTGCGACTGAAGTGTCATTGAATATGAATGCCCATAACAAACAGATGGTTTGCAAAAGGCTGGAACAGGGGGACCTCACCCCAGACTTTCTGGCTTTTGACAGGATGGTCCAACATGGCGAGGATGTGACTGTGGATCCCCCACACAAACCCAGGCTTTCACCTAAGCATGCTGTGACCTGTCACAGCTACACTCCAGGGGGATGTTCCACCTGCAGGGACTGACTGCAATAACCACAGCACTTCTGCCTATTTATCCCATAGACTTACCACTTGTGTTTTTTCCACAGCCACACTACTAATCACTGCTGAAAACAAGACAGGAGGCCAGACAGACCCTTGGTCTGGCCCAGACTGTTAAATCTTAGGTTCTTAGGATTTTTCACTTAGGAAACTGTGTTTCTCTAAGTTTTGTTTAACTTATTGAAACTGCCACACACTTCTCAGGCTGCACTCCACAATCAAACACTGCAGTGTGGTACTGCAGGCAGAACATCACTGCAGACAGAGAAGTGCTGAAACTGAAGCAAAGGCAATTCAGTTCCCCCAGTCTCTGATTGCAGCACAAGGTCAGCAGAACTGCTGCCTACTCTTAGCCACGAATATCTGGTGCTAGGATTCATACCTTATCAAAAATTTCCAGGGGAAAGCTTTAGAAACAAAACCAAAACATAGACATTCTCAGCCGTGCCTTGTGAAAACAACTGGGAAGGCTGTGAATGCCGCAGCAGATGTGGCTGCTGACAGACCCTGCACTGCACGCAGCCTAACAGGAGCCACAGCGCTCCCGGAGGCTGTTCCTGGGAGCCACCTGCGGGCAGGGAACACCAGTGTGGAGCCCCAGCACACCCCAGCACCTTGGGACCTGCTTCGGGGAACAGCAGACTGTCTTAAGAACTTACTGCTCTTTTACACAAAACATGGCAAGGGCCTAGAAGAAGTACTGACACACAATTCCCAAGGTGCTGGCCAGAGAACTACACTGAGTAACCAGAAAATACACGGCTCACTGGGTCTCGGAAAGTTGTGCTCCTGTGCTGAGTCAGCAGCTCTATCTGATACTGGGTTTGATGCTTTCCTGGTCTTGAACAAGGAAGACATGTAACTCCTGAGGTAAACCTATATTCTGGAATGTGCATAAGAAATATTTCATCAAAGGGGAAAGCTTTATCTTTTACTGCCAAATTATTTATTAGAACTCAGAGCCAAAACAGATAAAAGCCCCAGGGAAGCACTGTATCTTTCAAAGAGTTACGCTCCAAGAGGAGTTAAGGAGTTAAATGCTGCAGACAGGAGGGCTGGGGTTTGGGAGGAAGGTGAGCAGCAGTCTTGCCAAACAAATAAAGATTTTCCACACATATGTCAGTGCAATTCTCTGCTTCAATACCTGAAAAAGGAGCAGGCATTAAAGAAATGCACACTTAAAGCCATGACTAATGAGGATACTTTTGTATCACAAAGTCTGGATTAGCCAATGAATCTTCCAAACTATCTAACTTGCAGAATAGCAGTTGGCAAAGTCCTCTGACATCTGCCACCACTTTCTTTAGCGTTGTGCATTCCCTGAGGGTGCTGCCTGTGAGCTGCCCTGCAGTGCCACAGCACAGCAACTGCAGACAGGAGGGAATGCAGCCAGACATGCCAAGTGTTTAAAATAGGAAAGCCAGGCTCTGTGCTGGGGCTGGGTAACAGGTGTATCTGTATATTGGGAGCTTGTGTTAATGAGGCTTCTGTTACACACGGCCGGCAGCCCTGTCAGAAGTACCGGGTATTTTGGTGGAAGTCAGACAGAGTAACCTCGTAGTAACCTCTAGTCTGGCTCACAGCCACTAGGGAGGACTCTGGAGCACTGTCCCTTGGTGCTGCATTGATTAGATTTCTTCCCATAATACATCCAGTGTTTTTGCTCAGTAAACCTTACTAACAATTGAATCAAGGATAAAGAGGGTGAGGGGAAATAAAAGCTGATCTCCATGTGAAAATGGGCCATAAAATTAACAAGGTTCTCAACATCAAGTAATTCTGTCTGCTCCACTGTGGCCAGAAAATCAGAGCCTATAAAATACATAAGCAAGGAGGAAAAAACCCCCAACAAAAATACCTGGAATTTATACAGCAAGTTGAACGTTGAAACACACAACACCTAAGAAATATAAGTTTAACTTCCCCTACTACATTTAAATATTTCCTTGTCCTTACATTATACATGCATCATTTTTGGATACTAGTCATGTTGGCAAACACACATTTCCCACAATGGTTTATGGTGCTGGGGAAATGTTAATACACCAAGCCTCCTGATTTCCAAATCTTGCACCATGAACACTGCATAGAAAGCATGTTTACAGGATCAGCCAAAAAAGCCACACACTATTCAATAAAATGTGGGTGATAACCTGGGACATACCAAGTCCACAGTACAGTAATTTTTCCTCTAAGAACATCAATGCACAGGGGTATGGTAATCCCAGAACACTCTCAAATCTTGCTGGATACTGACAGTGCCCCACTGTGGATCAGTGATCCTTAATTGCAGTGATCCTTAATTGCTGGAAATGGAACCAAACTCCAAATCATCATCATTGGAAAGACAAGTGTAACACTGAACATTCCAAATGAACAGCCTCCACTCCTTTAAGAAAGCAACACCACTTTTATCAATAATGAATCATCCAGGCTCTGAATAACAATTATAACACTCACCTACTTGGCAATTAATGTAAGAGAAACTATGATCTTTCTAACATACACATAACCTACTACGGAATATTGGAGTTGAAAGGATGAACAGGATTGTCATGACTTAGCTATCCACACTGCATGATAACTGATCAAGTAAGAAAACAAAGTATACTGAAATACCTAGAGTAAAAGGAGAAACAGAATACATAGGACTGCTTTAATAAGGCATGTGGGAATACACAAATAATTCATTTATATCTTCTCTTATAACACGTGCTTTCAGAAAGGTCTGTCACCCCCAAGTGATGCACAGAGATAGCAAGACTGGTACAGCCTGCAACATTCATTTTTAAAGGTTTATAGCTGCAGCAGAATACCAGACTAGATCTTAAGTAGATCTGCTAAAGCTACCCATGTTATCACAGCTGGGACCTAATAACTTAGAAGCAAAAAACCTTCCTGCTACATGGAAACAGGTGTCTAGTATCACAGAGGAACAATGGTAATGACCTTTAAATACTGGTGTTTGTTTGAGGTTTTCTCCCTGAGATCTTTTATATGAATGACTCTGGTAAAGTAATGTCAAGAAGCAACAATTAGACACAAAATTGCCAAGTAAAAAGTCACAAGAAGCCTAACACAGCTGATGCTGCATGTTAGTAAGGCTTTTCACTCCTGGAAACACTGTGCAGTACACTTCTGGGCAGTACATTTTACAATTCTGTTTAAAAAGCTGATATTTCTGACCCTCTGACATTAACTGTGGTAAAGGAATGAAAGCTGCCCTTCACCTGGCACTAACTCACATTCCCATTGCTGCTCTGTAATGGCCTTTGGAGGGTCTAAACACCGGGCAAACAAATTGCTTGCAAACTACTTGCCATCTATGTTCAGAGGGGAAAAGTCTTGCTTAAAAATAATTCAAAAAATCAAATAAAAAATAACGTCAAGAATTTTCATGAAAGACAATGACATTTTTCATGAAGGTCCTTTATGTGTTGTGGAGCTTAAAACTATTGTGTTGTATAAATATGATATGTTTTGCACAAATGGCCTTGCAAATACTCAATCACAAGTTTCCTGAGTGCCATGCTCTTTCTATATCCAGCATCTCCTTTTCAGAAAAGGCTCAGAAAAGGATTAGACACTTGATATACTCCACTGTGACACTCTGCCCTCTACTACTCACACATGCCACTGTAGGATGAATTCAACACACACTAACCACAAAGCCTGGTAAGAGGCCTATGAAGTCTTAATTTGTGTCACAGGTGTCTAAGTCCGGTAAATTAAACCCTTATATGCTTATAAGTTTATCTGACACATAGATGTGCAATAATTTACAAAAACATGGGTATCAACATCACGAAGAACAAGCTGCTTCCCAAAAACACAGCTATGAATGCTATGAATGCATAAGGCTGGAAAGCACTGTCATAAGCTGCCTGGTGCTTTGAAGGCACTTTCAACTTTTGAATTAATGGAAAAATGCTTATTAATCCCCCAAGGAAGCCAGATTTCAGGCACCATGTGAAAAATGCTCTCCTGGAAGAGGAAAGCAAACATTATTAACTTCTAGGTACACCTTCAGAGAACTGACTAGAAATCCAGATGTCTTAATTCTGTAACCTGTGATCCGTGTCCACATCGTCGGCTCCAATTTCACCTCAACTAAACTTGCTTTGCACTGAGTTATTTTTTTGTTATACAAAGACCTATTTGTGGAGGCTCCTGTTCAACTGAACCCAAAACTGTCTTTCAGAACTTCCCCCTTTGTTTACCTTGGGGCAACAAGCACACCAGAAACTACCTAGTAACTCACATGAGATGATGTTGGGCCGTTTGGGTCCAATGCACTGGTCCTGCTGGTTTCACGACTGCAAACATCACTGTTTCTTGCTGATCCTTTAAAAACAAACAAAGTCTTCCATCAGTACAACAACTGAGGGTCAGGCCCAGAAAATAAGTGACCCAAGAAAAAGCCCACTCATGAGAAAACCCACAGGGAAGTGAAAATACAAGTAATATAAAGGTATGCCCTTACTGTAGCTGATTATTGGCTGAAATATGGTGCTGATACTTTTATACTCAAGTTGTGTTAAAAATCCTCTCAGTTACCATGCTGTTAACATGACTCAGTTATGTAGTTCATCTTTTTACCATTAACAACATTGACAGGTATATTTGAAGCATACTGGAGGATCTTCTAAGCAATTTAGAAGCACTAATGATAAGGAAGCATTAATCCTTATTTTGCAGGTGAAGAACAGATGTACAAGACACTGTGCTTTTGTATGAATCACCGTGGACGAGGCAGAAACCAAATTTAAATTCCGTACAACTTCTATTACCCCTAGGTGACATCAACAGCTTTCTGAAAAAGCGTGGTAGGCATGGGAAGCTGTCCTGAAATATAAACAGAAAGAACCCATTTCCAGTGTAATTCCCTTAAAACGAAGTCTAGCATCTGTACACAACTCCCACCTCGAAAGCCAAAATCAAAACCCAAGAACAAACAGCACTTGTTGTATTTGTAGAGAGAACTTCAGTCAGCTGAGGCAATTCCTCTGTCCCACCTTGCTCAGTCCATGACAGTAACCCTTAGCTGGCAAGTGGTCTAGTCTGGAGGATACACTCCTTGTTATATAATTCCATATATTTCTTGCAGCTTTAAGCTTTGACTGTACTTGCATGGGTGAGAAAGAAAGGAAGAATGACTCTATACAGAAGGAGTTTCAGATGCCTTATTTTTACTGCCAAACACACCGTTTTCTGAGGTGTTTGGCACTAAGGGTGCAATGTATTAAAATGATTGACTGATTGCATTTTAAAAATAGAAGTACTGTTCTGATAGTGGGATTAACTATTATGATTAAGATATGGCAGAATTTTTAACAGCCTTGAAGCTGCACCCTACTCTGAATGTAAGGCACCCTTCCCCATGTTACACACACAAACCAGATAATTTCATAAAAGAACCTAGTAAATGCCACTAACTTCACTCCTCACATGGTGAGTACTACATCCCTGGGGCCACAGGAACAACTCCATAGCGTCCCTTCAATTCCCAACACGCATTTTTAGTTTGCGTTCAGCAAATTTGTAGCCTCCTCTCTTTTTTTCTGAAGAACATTATGTTGCTCTATTGAAGAAGCTTCATTATAGCTTTTTTGAAGGTTCTTATTTTTGGATATCATATATATTTTTTATCAAATCTTGGTTATCAAAAGGGACTGCAAATAATATTTGCAATAACTGGCTGTGCTGTGCTGCGCTGGGGTAGAGTTCCATTTCTTCCCAGAAGCTGGTAGGG
>VYXB01010174.1:398403-408935 GCA_013397135.1 Pachyramphus minor | reverse complement strand
GGACCTCCTGGAACAATGACCCACCTGGTTTTTCCTCCCTGCGCGGTTTTGGCGCAGGGTGCGACTGACTTCCCCTCAGCGACAGCTCCATGTGAGGCAGGTTCTGGGGAAGATGGGTTTATTTCCTCTGGGAGTTTTTTGAGGAAACAATAAATTTCTCAGGAGTTTCAGTAGCCAATTTAACTTGCTAACTATCAAACATGAGGATAAGTCTAAGTTGTGAGGCAAATTTTCAAACAACATCTAGAGAAAGGAAGGCACTTTAGAAAGTTCAGCTAGAGAGGAAGTTAGGTTAACAGAGAGGAAGAGTGAGAGAAAGCGAGAGAGAAAGAATAAGGAACAAGAATGGTGTCTCTTTTGCACCGTGGGATGCAGTGTGGTCTCAACTGCTTTTAAATCGAGGGTAGCACTCTTCTCTCTGCTCCCCTTCTCGCAGAAGCCTTTCCCTGGGCACAGCAGCTCACTCTGGATGCCTCATCTTTCTTGGCAGGTTCAGGGGAATGTGATTTAGTTTCCTCTTGACTTTGCATGGGTGATACAACAAAATTCTCAGGAGATTTAGTAGCCTACTGCTATTTGCAATCTAAGGTATTAACGAAATTTTAAAACAACATCCAGACAAGGAAAGGCAGGTCAGAAAGTTCCACTTAAGAAACTGTAATGCTACCAGGGATAGGGCAGCCACAGCTTCTTTGGTTAACCTGTGCCGCCACCTCTCCACTCTCACAGGGAAGAATTTGTTCCAAATACCCCATCTGAGCCTGCCCTCTTTCAGTATGCAACCCTTCCTTCTTGTCTTGTCGTTCCAGGTCCTATCCAGCTCATTTGGAGCCCCCTCTGAATTATATCTCTGTTTTTTTGCCACCTCAGAGTGGCTCATCGCATGCTGCAGTGCATCATTGCACCATCACACTCTTTTTATTTTGTTGAGTTACAGCTGTGTGGTGTGTCTGTGTAACACAGCATCCTGACAGCGAGAAACATTTGATTTATTGCTGAAACAGTGCTAAACAGCCTTGTTAGCAAGGCGGGAGACACGGACAAATGTACATAAACTAAACCTGCGAGCCCATGGCATTTGTTTTCTGTGTGCAGCATTTCTGACAAAGAAATACATCAAACACTATTATTTATACTTGTATCCCAAGTTACTTAGAAAAACTGGGTTCTTCAGTGCATCTTGTGCTGCTTTTTACACAAAGGCAGTTTTTCATACTTGTGGTTGTTACTTTGTTTATCTAAAATATCTGTCAATCTGATTTTTCAGTGGCATTTGTCACTGCTGTTTCGAGTCCTTCTTTGGACACATTGTTCACTTTTCTGTGTCATTTACCTTAAAAACTGGGTTTTCCTTGTGCTGAGGGCAATAGTGTAGTCACTATGTCTGGAAATGTTCAAAAATCTATGGATATGGCACTTGAGGGCATGATTTAGTGGCGAACACGGTGGTGCTGGGGGGTTCATGTTTGGACTTGATCTGAGAGATCTTTTATAACCTAAATGAGTCTATGATTCTAAATCATGAATAATCTTGTTAGGAACTGGTCTCTGCCCTGAAGGTTTTATATTCTAAATATGTGAATTAAAAAAGTGTAGAAAGAGAAACAGAGGAAAGAAGGTAACATTTAACATGTGTCAGGAGTCACTCAAGAGCTTCATAGAATCAGCGAATATCAGACTGAAAAGACCTCAAGGGTCATCTGATCCAACATTTTAATGTAAGATTAATACAAGAATTAATAAAGGAGCCACAAAGCCCTAAATTCCAATTATGTGCCTCTTGTAGTGTTCTGTGCTGCTTACCATGGTACATAATGCATCATTTGGGTTTACTTTGATTGTGGTTGATACAATTTTTGTGGAACTGTGTTGTGCAGAAGTTATACAGAAGTGTGTGCATTGGTTTTCTTTTTTTCTCCCCCCCCCCAATAATGCTTTTAAAATGTTGCCTTTCTCAAATAAGAAGGATGTTTCCTGCTAAACAGAACAAGCTGATATTGAAATTCTGTTGCATGTTTTTGTCGTTTCTTTGAAAATTCACTTTGACTCTATTACACAAGAGAATAACTTCTGGTTTTGGGAGGGTAGTTTGTGTGTTTTTAAGAACAGAGGAGGCTGATTTGTATAAAGGGCCCAACACAGGCCATTTTTGCTTTCATCAGCCTTTTATGTGATAGAAAAATGACAGAAGTGCAAGGAAAATTGAATTGCTAATTCTCTCAACCAGGAATTGTATAGAAGGGAATTGAGAGGGGAATTCTAGAAAGAATCTGTGTGAAGATAAAAATCTGATCTTGCACACATACACTCACTGTCCAAACAGGAAAACTCTGCAGACCAGCCTATTGGTGTTTGTTTTTTTGCCCCTCCACATCTGTTGTTTGCCACAATATTTATTGTGAGCGGTAGCAAAGCAAGAATTTAATTTTAGAAACTCTATGTTACCAGCTCTAAGGTGCTGTGGTTTCATTAATTCCGTTTACTATTTTGAAAAAGGAAAAAAAAAAACCCAAAACATTTTCCATGTGCTTTTTCGCATGCACCATCAGAGTTTAGGAGTCTATCCATTGATTTAGGAGTGAATTTGAACATATTTTATTTTACGTTGCCTCTCCAGACCCCCGAAATTGTTACCATTTACTTTTGTGTTTAACACATAAACAAGGCAGAGGCTCTGAAGGACGTGCTGAAATTTCTTTGAGACTTTCTATGTACAGAAACCCATATATGAGCAGAGTTTTCATGAGCACTAAGGCAATGCACATAATAATGAAGCAATTCAGTTGGAAAATGAAGGCAATGATACAGTAATTCTAGTTCTTTTGGAGTTGTAAAGTTGTTTTGTAACATTAATGTTTTGATTTTTGCTTTACTTTATATTTCTAATAAAAACACTGGTTTTTTAAAATATGGTGGAAAATGAGATTCTAATCCCCATAAATGTCACAAAGTTTCAATTATTATGTGCTCTCCAATTATAGAATGCATTTCTGTAGAGTATGGGGCTATTTTCAGTATTTTTAGCTGAACTATGAATAATTTATCTGATATTTTAAATTTCAGAAGTGTTTTCCTATAGTTTATTAGTGTTTGAGATAGTGTATTCCTTTCTGAACAAGAGAAAGATGGCTTATAATACTAATTAGTATGATGAGGTCTATTTTCTGAAAATCTTTATTATTTATTAAAACATTGCAACTACACTTTAAGCACACTTTGTATAGTTTAAAGAAGAAAGAAGAGTTGGAGAGAAAATAGTGAACAATAACAAAGTTAAAGAAGATTTCATTATGAGTTTGACAGTTTCCAAACAAGTTTTCAATTATATTAAAATTAATTTTCTTGGACTTCGTTTCAGCATCTGAAGCCAAAAATGATGTATGTTTGCACTAATCTGTCTACATTTGTAAAGAGACTTGAAACACTTAATTAAAAGGGCTGAATTATGATGTCAGTGCTTGATTTATGGCTCTAATGTTAGTTAACTAATTAGAAATGTAAAATATTCCAATTCATTTACAGGCATCGTTCATTAACTGGCTATGAACGAGTGACGGGAACTTGAGACTTTCGAAGGACTTTATAGAGCCAGATTTCTTGCCAACTTTTTTTTTCCTTGATTCCAATAAGGTGTTGTTTCCTTGTTAATATATATGTAAGACTTGTGTAGGTGTCAGTGACTTAGTCTGAAGTTGGATTTTGATACCAAAGCTTTTGAAAAGGAGTAACACTTTTTGTAAGCAAAATATGGTGTCTCTTTGGTAACTGAATGTTGAGAACTGTGATGTAGCAGGGTCTCATTCCCAGTCTTTTTTTCCCCCTTAAAACACCTGTTTTCCCTGTGAGATATTTGAGAAAGAATTTAAAAATAACATTTAGAATAGTATTTATTTATAACAACCCATCAGAAAGTAACTACATTGTTATTTATTTTAAGCTGTTATGTATTTTAAGCTGAACACAGTTGTTCTGTTTCTTTACTTAAAATCTCTTGGGATTTTCTTTCCTAGAAGTGTTTCTTGTTATAAAAGTGAGTTTAAAAGAGGGCTGAAAGTTACTTCTGGGCTCTGAGGAGACCTTACAGCAACCTTCCTGTACCTAAAAGGGAACTAAAAGAAGGATGGAAGGGGACTTTTCACAAGGCCATGGAGTGACAGGACAAGGGGGAATGGCTTCAAACTGCCAGAGGGCAGGGTTAGATGGGATATTGGGAAGAAATTCTTCCCTGTGAGGAGGGTAAGGGCCTGGCACAGGTTGCCCAGAGAAGCCGTAGCTGCCCCTGGATCCCTGGAAGTGTCCAAGGCCAGTTTGGACATGGCTTGGAGCAACCTGATATAGTGGAAGGTGTTCCTGCTTGTGGCAGGGGGCCNCCCTGCTTATGGCAGGGGACCACAACAAGACGATCTTGAAGGGCTCTTCCCACCCAAACCATTCTGTGATTCTCTGTTTGGGTTAATAAAGCAGTGGGGCAAAAAAAAAAAAAGCATGTAATGCTCCTGCTGCACAGCAAGTTCATCCTGAGTCAGCAGTGCAGATTGGCCACGTGCACAATAAGAAAATTCTTGTTCACGTTGAGGTGGAACTTCCTGGGCGTCAGTTCCTGCCTGTTCCTCTTGTCCCACTGCTGCCCTGCTCTGAGCAGAGCCTGGTCCATGCTGTGACCCCTCCCTGTGGGCACTGACAGACATGGGGGAGGTCCCCTCTCAGTGGCTCCTCTCGAGGCTGAACAACCCCAACTCCCTCAGCCTTTCCTCCTAAGAGATACTCCAGTCCCTTCATCATGTTTGTAGTCTGCTCTGGACCCTGCTCCAGGGGTTCCATGTCCCTCTGGTACTGAGGAGCCCAGAACTGGACACAGCACTGCAGATGTGCCTCACCAGGGCTGACCTGCTGGCAGTGTTCCTCCTGATGCACCCCAGGACACCACTGGCTTTCTTGGCCCCCAGGAAACGCCACTGGCTCAGGGACAGCTTGTTATCCACCAGGACTCCCAGGTCCTTCTCTACCTTCTCCCTCTCCAGCTTTCCAACAGGTCACCCCTAGCCTGTACTGGTGCCTGGGGTTATTCTTCCCCAGGTGCCTGATGCATAATTTGCATATGCAGATAAATATACATTTGCATATTTCAGGAGTGCATTTTTGATAGGTCCTTGGATCTCACAGAAGACTCATTGCAGGGTATTCCAAAACATGCAAGAAGCAAAATGTGATTCATGACTTGCTGAGAGGTGTGAGATCTGCTGTTTGAAATGTTCTGTGTAGAGAGAGAACCTTACACCTATGGCTGTGAGGATGAGGAGGAAAAGGGAGGCATTTCTGGAAGGATTAGTTAGGAATCTGAAAGATGCAGCTAATTTTTTCAGTTTTTCTTTTACTATTGGCATAAATCGCATATATAGTTCATTTAATGCAATTGCAGTCTTGCTGCTACTGAATTCAATATGCAGTTGTGAAGATGAATTTATATAGTTGATTTTTGAAAATCCCAAGTATTATCATTTGACTTAAGAGCCCAGCTAGATAAATATGCATAGGGCTGAATATTGGAGAAGTCATTTCTAATTTAGGTGCTTGTGAAACTTCCCTGCTTATTGCTGAGAAACACACCCCAGAAGATACATGTGAGACATTATTTCACATTTCGGGTAATGCTGCATTTATTTCTGCTAAGTCAGCATTTCCTGGAGCTGGAATAGTGTGTTATCTGGTTAAAATTCTTCTATTTGTCCTTTTATTAAATAATGAATTTTCATAAATTCCCTGACATCCTTGTGTTTATTGCTGTTTAACTGCTACACGTTCAGTGAAGATTTCTCAGGTCGTGATCCTTTCTCTGTGTAGTAACAAAAGTTATGGGGGGGGGTGGGGGTGAATTGGAAGTTTAATTGAGGAATAAGATATTTTGTAAAAGACTTGCCCTGCTGAAATAAAAAAGACATTCACTTGGAATCAGTTTTTAGCATAGAATAAATCACATAAATCACATAAATTACATTTTAATACTCCGTGTTGCTTTTTTTTTCCAAATTAATTGTATCATTTGGGTTGCACTTGTTGATTGCTCTTGGATATTAAAGTGAATAGACTAACCATGAAGTTATCAGAATGTTGTGAAAATTAAAACAGATCATTGACACAAATCTTCTGTGCTTTGGAATAGGTGTGATGATTAGAAATCAGAATGCTTTTATATTTTTCATTCCTGTTTCCTGATTTATTTTCTTTTAAAGCTCAAATAAGAAGTGCACTGCTTACAGAGCATTTTTAGGCAATATGTAATTAGGAAACTTCTTTGCATGATTGCAGCAAAAGGTTATTTTGAATTACACGGTGTTGTAAATGTGCCCCTAAGTGGGAGCAGGTGATTATTGCTTTTGTATTTCTTACCTTGAACTCCAAAAGGAGAAAAGCACGTCAGGATATAATCCAGCGGTGACTCAAAACTCATAACATTACATAAGATTATACTGATGGGAGTAGAATCAGTGTGTTTTAGCCCTATTTGATATTTGGTAACCAGTTTGATAGATAAAGTACACAAGTGCTTAGCAGTGATCATAATTTAAGAATTAAACTTTCTTCATTAGAAAGCAGTCTTTGACAATCGATTCTTTTTCCAGTGGAATAAAGATATTTTGCTAACCAGTAGCCTGTTGGACAAATTAGATATTTTCAGACCGTCTTCATGTAGCACTTTTTTCCTGATTTAAAAACAAAAAAGGCTTTTAAAAGATCCTCTACATGATGGAAATCAGAGATATTTCATATTTTTGTCTAAATATGATCATCTAATAACGGTTTTCTTGCAGTGTTAGGTTCCTCAATTTTTAAAATGCATATAACACTGAGGTGATCTAGTAGGATTTCAGGAGTGTAGTCTGCTAAGAAAAATAATCAAAATGAAGGAATTAGTTAACAGAAAGTATCTCACTTTCTCTTCAGGTATAAATAACTTACTCCTTTCCTATAAATTTCCTGAATAGCCAGGAAATTCTCAGAGGATTCAGGGAAGAATAATATTAATTTAGAATTATGGAATGGTTTGGATTGGAAGGGACTATAAAGACCATCTCGTTTCAATGCCCTGCCATGGGTAGGGACACCTTCCAATATCCCAGGTTGCTCCAAGCCCTGTCCAACCTGGCTTTCAACACATCCAGGGATGGGGCAGCCACAGCATTTCTGGGCAACAAGGTTGTGAATTATTTATATATATATACAATTGTTTTTAATTTTATTTATCTCTTTGGATTTAGAGCTACTAGTTATTTCTCTAATATATATTTTTTCATAAATTTGGTAGATAGTTTTGCCAAGAAATGTTGGACCAGATGATTTTTGAGATCCCTTCCAACCTGATACTGTATGATAAATATGAAGTGTCCAAAGNTAGATAAATATGCATAGGGCTGAATATTGGAGAAGTCATTTCTAATTTAGGTGCTTGTGAAACTTCCCTGCTTATTGCTGAGAAACACACCCCAGAAGATACATGTGAGACATTATTTCACATTTCGGGTAATGCTGCATTTATTTCTGCTAAGTCAGCATTTCCTGGAGCTGGAATAGTGTGTTATCTGGTTAAAATTCTTCTATTTGTCCTTTTATTAAATAATGAATTTTCATAAATTCCCTGACATCCTTGTGTTTATTGCTGTTTAACTGCTACACGTTCAGTGAAGATTTCTCAGGTCGTGATCCTTTCTCTGTGTAGTAACGAAAGTTATGGGGGGGGTGAATTGGAAGTTTAATTGAGGAATAAGATATTTTGTAAAAGACTTGCCCTGCTGAAATAAAAAAGACATTCATTTGGAATCAGTTTTTAGCATAGAATAAATCACATAAATCACATAAATTACATTTTAATACTCCGTGTTGCTTTTTTTTTCCAAATTAATTGTATCATTTGGGTTGCACTTGTTGATTGCTCTTGGATATTAAAGTGAATAGACTAACCATGAAGTTATCAGAATGTTGTGAAAATTAAAACAGATCATTGACACAAATCTTCTGTGCTTTGGAATAGGTGTGATGATTAGAAATCAGAATGCTTTTATATTTTTCATTCCTGTTTCCTGATTTATTTTCTTTTAAAGCTCAAATAAGAAGTGCACTGCTTACAGAGCATTTTTAGGCAATATGTAATTAGGAAACTTCTTTGCATGATTGCAGCAAAAGGTTATTTTGAATTACACGGTGTTGTAAATGTGCCCCTAAGTGGGAGCAGGTGATTATTGCTTTTGTATTTCTTACCTTGAACTCCAAAAGGAGAAAAGCACGTCAGGATATAATCCAGCAGTGACTCAAAACTCATAACATTACATAAGATTATACTGATGGGAGTAGAATCAGTGTGTTTTAGCCCTATTTGATATTTGGTAACCAGTTTGATAGATAAAGTACACAAGTGCTTAGCAGTGATCATAATTTAAGAATTAAACTTTCTTCATTAGAAAGCAGTCTTTGACAATCGATTCTTTTTCCAGTGGAATAAAGATATTTTGCTAACCAGTAGCCTGTTGGACAAATTAGATATTTTCAGACCGTCTTCATGTAGCACTTTTTTCCTGATTTAAAAACAAAAAAGGCTTTTAAAAGATCCTCTACATGATGGAAATCAGAGATATTTCATATTTTTGTCTAAATATGATCATCTAATAACGGTTTTCTTGCAGTGTTAGGTTCCTCAATTTTTAAAATGCATATAACACTGAGGTGATCTAGTAGGATTTCAGGAGTGTAGTCTGCTAAGAAAAATAATCAAAATGAAGGAATTAGTTAACAGAAAGTATCTCACTTTCTCTTCAGGTATAAATAACTTACTCCTTTCCTATAAATTTCCTGAATAGCCAGGAAATTCTCAGAGGATTCAGGGAAGAATAATATTAATTTAGAATTATGGAATGGTTTGGATTGGAAGGGACTATAAAGACCATCTCGTTTCAATGCCCTGCCATGGGTAGGGACACCTTCCAATATCCCAGGTTGCTCCAAGCCCTGTCCAACCTGGCTTTCAACACATCCAGGGATGGGGCAGCCACAGCATTTCTGGGCAACAAGGTTGTGAATTATTTATATATATATACAATTGTTTTTAATTTTATTTATCTCTTTGGATTTAGAGCTACTAGTTATTTCTCTAATATATATTTTTTCATAAATTTGGTAGATAGTTTTGCCAAGAAATGTTGGACCAGATGATTTTTGAGATCCCTTCCAACCTGATACTGTATGATAAATATGAAGTGTCCAAAGGAGGACAGTGAGGATGGTGAAGGGCCTTGAGAGGAAGCCGTGTGAGGAGCATCTGAGGGCACTTGGTCTGTTCAGCCTGGAGAAGAGGAGACTGAGAGGAGACCTCATTGCAGTTACAACTTCTGCCTGAGGGGAAGAGGAGGGGCAGGCCCTGCTCTTTTCCCTGGGACAATGAGCAGTGACAGGACCCAAGGAAATGGTGTCAAGTTGTGCCAGGGAAGGCTTCAATTGGATATTAGAGATTCTTCCCCCAGAGGCTGATTGGGCACTGAAAAGGCTCCCCACAGGAAAGTGGTCACAGCACCAAGGCTGCCAGACTTCAAGAAGGATTGGGATGATACTCTCAGGCACATGGGGTGACTCTTGGGGGTGGTCCTGTGCAGGGCTAAGGCTTGGACTCATCGATCCTTGTAGGTCTCTTCCAACTCAGAACATTCTGTGACTCTGTGAAAGAAGACATACTTAGTAAACACCAAGGACTCACAAATGCTCACCATTTCCCATTTCCTTTACCTTTTAGAACAAGATCATTCTGGACCCGATGACCTTCAGCGAGGCTNTGCAGGGCTAAGGCTTGGACTCATCGGAAATGGTAGGTCTCTTCCAACTCAGAACATTCTGTGACTCTGTGAAAGAAGACATACTTAGTAAACACCAAGGACTCACAAATGCTCACCATTTCCCATTTCCTTTACCTTTTAGAACAAGATCATTCTGGACCCGATGACCTTCAGCGAGGCTCGTTTCCGTCCGTCCCTGGAGGAGAGGCTGGAGAGCATCATCAGCGGGGCGGCGCTCATGGCCGACTCCTCGTGCACGCGGGACGACCGGCGGGAGCGGATCGTGGCCGAGTGCAACGCCGTGCGCCAGGCGCTGCAGGACCTGCTCAGCGAGTACATGAACAACGTAAGTCACACTCCCAGTGCCCTGGCACCGCTTCCTTCAGCCTTCCTGGGCCAAAGTGGGGCTCTGATGTTTAACAAAATAATGCGTCCTTGTGGCACGAGTAAAAGGATATCTATAAATAATAATTACAAATACTTATCTATTTTTAAGACATATTTTTCCATTTATAATTAAATTTTTAAGACTTTTTTATTTATATATAACAGATGTAATCATAATTATAGAAAACTAAAATAATATGTGATTACAATTAATTTACTATTTAAATTTATATGCAAATTATACATATTTATAAGTTATCATTATAATAAGTATATAATATATATTTATGTTATATATATGTGTGATATATATATCACTAGTAATATATC
>VYXB01010174.1:334247-398395 GCA_013397135.1 Pachyramphus minor | reverse complement strand
GAATATACCTTTATATTATTTATAAATAGAATGAGATAGTATAAATATAATACATATTTATGTTATAATTAGTACTATATACAATATATAATCTATATAATATTAAATGTAATTACAATTATATATAATTATATAAACTATTATATATAATTATATACAATAGAAGTATATAAATTCATATTTTAATTTTTTAACTTTTTAATGCTAATTCTCTTTGAATCATTTCACCTTTTAATGGTAATGCTATTTGAATTATTGAACTTTTTAATATATTGCAAATTGTTTGATACAAGCAGAAGCTCATGGGGATGGGTTTTTATCTATGAAGAAACTCCATGCTCCCCATGAGTTTTGCATTAAGTTCCTTCTTATGTAGTAAGTAACCAACAAGCATTGCTTTGGAGGCAGAATGCTTTTTATGATGAAAATAATGGTAAGCAGTGTAACTGGGAAATGGCCTAAGAATTATTTTCTTGCTGAAGGTGATTATAGTTAATTTTTAACACTGTTGAAATATCAAACACTGCTTAAATATCAAACACTGTGTTTGATATTTAGGATGTGACCTGTAGATATTCATGAGAGGTTGTTTGTTATGTGAATTAAACCGCTGAAGGTTTTCACTTGCTGTTGGAACTGGGAACTTGGTTACCATGAAAGTAGTGAGTTTAGCTCCAGGGCTGTTCTCACAGTCTCCAATACAACTCTCTGTGTATGTTTTCCAGAGGTGTTAAATTGTTCAACATGGTGTTACCTGGCAGTGCATGACCTTTGTTGTGCATAATTTATGCCAGAAAATTCTCTCCAGCCGACACTGTGTGTTAAAACCCGTACGCATTATCAATGTGCCCTTTGGAGGATGTGGGAGAAAGTCTGAAGCAACATCAACAACCTGTTTTAAAATGAAAATGTGTGCTAAGAGGTATCAAACTGAGCATCCTCTGCTTTGCTGTTTATTGTCTTTGGTTGCTCCCTGAGTATCATGTGGCACATTTTGATCCTGTTTGGTGGAATCATCAAAATAAGGCTGAAGAGGCTGTTCAGGGATGGGCCTTTAATGTTGTTATTTTCATTGGTACTGTTAGAGTTGGTGGAGTGATACAGTGAGGTATCAACAGGGCAAACTTCAGTCCTTTAGTGATTTCATTGTACAGTTAAAACTTAAATGTTACTTTTTAAAGATATTATTCCGTATAATCGAGTCACCTCAAGGAATAGATGTTTGATGGCACAGAACTGAGAAGCATTATTTGCTTTTTAGTTTTTGTGAAGTGATAGTTGACAGGTTCTGGTGAAAACTTGAATGACAGCAAAGTTTGTCCTGCTGTATTATGGGTTAGAAGTTATAAAGAGGGCATTAAATAACAGGTGGTGAGGCTGTGGTGGAAGAGAACATGCTGGATTGCTTCCTACAAAATCTTACTCCTTAGAACTATTACTGGGAGGTACAATCTTTAAAGTTCTTTCAAAGAAACCTTGAGAACTGATGAATTGTGGCTCCTTATTTTACTGTGGTACCTCTTTTTCACTACACAGTTCTTTGGTAATGATACAATTTGTTGTTGGACCAGAAACATTCTTATTTTATTTCTGACCACATTTACAGAGGGAGTCGAGTTTTAATTTAAAACCTGTGGGCATTTATGACTGTACTGAAGGTTGCTAATACAGTTTCATCGTTTTTACTTAAACAGATAATGGTGTGAGCAGCTGGTGTTATGGTTTCCACAGTATGGTTTTTGAAATAGTCTTTCTCCTTTTTTCCTTTATTTTTTTATTCTTAATCTAAGCTGCACAATCCCTGTTTTTTTCTTATTATGATTTTTCTGCTTTATATTGAAATGCAATCATCTTAAGTTATTTGTACATCTATTGAGTAAACATTGTAAGAACTGAATATATATTTAAATGGCATAAAATGAAGTACTTCTAATCTTAGCACATCTGGGATGGTAAAATTTGAGAATAGTACTGCATCAAATGTTGTTTTCCAAACTAATCTTTGCAGATACAGTCTACAAATCGAGGCCTTAATTTAGGTCTCAGTATACAGGTACAGGAGATAGACCAATAGTGCCAGGGAACCTGAAGAGCCATTCAGATGACAACTGTTATAATCTAATATGGGCTGGGGATAAGTTAAATATCTCTCAACTCCTCTGAGATAGTAACTAAATCCCCATAACTAGACTAGATCAGATCCCTGGCTGGAAGGCAGCTCCTGTTATCTAGGGATTGAATTTCATCCATGACAGAATTTGCTTTAGTATTAAACCGTTTCCTTGAAACCTGGGGATGGATTTTCTTGGGTTTGCAGTAATGCTGAGCACGTTCAATATAACAAAAGGTTTCAGTTGGAATGTGTTTTAAAGGTGTGGATGAGTCTCAGAAGGGTAAAGCTGAATGGCACACACCAAACATGACACAGTTCTAAGTCTGATCAAGACCTGATTTGCCAAAGAGGAACATTTTTAACATCATCTGCCCATGTAGCCTTAAACCAGCACCCTCCTGCTCTTGCTTTAAGAAAGTAATCAGACTTTCATATTTTCTTTTTCTGTTTGTTTGATGATACCTGGAAAATGATGGATCATTTTTTTGGCTGATGAGTTCTCATCAAATGTGCATAGAAAAATGTAAATATTTTGTGGTTATGTTTTAAGGACAATGAAGTGCAGGGTATTGACAATGTGCTGTTCAGTCAATATTAGTTCAATCCAGCTTAAAATAGTTTCTTTTTATTCATCTATTTCTTTGATTTGGGTTCAGACAGATGTTTCTTTTCTGTATATCAAAAAATTCTATGTTTTGGTAGTTAAGTAGCTTCTGTACACACTTTTAGCTGGTGGACATTTGCACTGCAAATCACATAAATTGATTGTGGGTTTTGTTCTGTTTCCTATTAAGTTTTTGTGGAAACAGTAAAATATTGAGGGCAAAAGAACATTCTGAGAATGAAAATGCTGGTTTTGAAGCTTCACTGATCTTTGGTTTTTGCATCAGTGGATGGTATTGCAGGCAGTCTAACACACATGACAATGTTGTTTTCCCTGTTTGTCCAACTACTCTTCATGGATCCACCACAGTCTAACAGTGTTCTTACTACAGTTAGTTCTCTGCCAGGGGAAAAAAATCTCTCTGTGTGTTGTCCAGGATTTTATAAGAGTAAGTTAAAAGTGTTTTACACTTTGGAAGACTAAAGAGTTTCCAACAGTTGGCTTAGCTCTTGGTGAGGAGGGCACAAGGTTGGTGAAACAAACTTCAAGAGCTGAGGGATATTAGTTTTCAAAAAAAGGCAGGTACTTTCAAAATGTTGGCAAGCAAGGAAAACCATGACAAGAAATTCTGTAAAGAGAAAGGTAGGGCAAAATTCAAATTGGATGAGTAAAAATAATGCTGGTTTTGCCTTTGTATTATTTGCTGTTATAAAAGGAGAGGTGTATTTTGGTTCCTCCTTCCTTCTCCTCAGATAAATGGTGATTTGTTCTGTTTCCTACCTGTAAAATAAGGGTTTTTTAATTAGTCCATAGGCTTTGTACTAGTTCTGTGAATAATTATATATTTGTATAGTGTATTGGATTGACTGGAGTCTCACAGTACATAAACCCTCTGCAAGGGAGATCCCCGGGAGTTCTCTGCAAGAACTTCTATGGAAATGACATGTAAAGTGTTTCACTATTATTTGTAAGTCTAGAAATATGTATTTACTTCATTTGTCTTATCAGTAACTTTGACAAAATATTTTCCCAGCATGGTATCTCTTATTTCTCTGGTGAACTCATCTGAACTTTAAAATCTGCTATTTTTGGGAAGCAGGGGCAGGAGAGTTCTCAGTCTGGGTCCTGTGACTTCTTTTTTACCCAATCTCTCAGAGAAAATTGTCAGGGTTTTTTTTCAGCTTCTTATGTATATGTGGTAAATCCCATCATTTATTTCAAAATAAAATTACATTGCTAGTCTTCTGTCCTACAGAGAAGAACTAAATACAGCTCCACAGAAGCTCTTACTGCAATTGTTTTCCATTTGTCTAAATGAAAGCATTATTTAACGGATGGTTAGCTCTGATTGGGGTCTAGTTTCCTGCTGGTTTACTCTCCTGGATCCTTCCTGATTTGTATTGCAGGCTGTCAGGGAGCAAAAATACTGGAAACCTGGGAGTTCCAGCTCCTAAACCCAGAACCCAGCACTAGGCACCCTTTCTAGCAAGGGTGCTTGGGATGCTGTTGTGTTGATGTGTGATCAAGATAAGAAAGAAAGCAAATTATATCTCTAGAAAAATAGACTTTAAAAGGGATGCTTTGAATTCCCTTTGGCATCATCAGATTTATGCCAAGCAGAGACAGACTGAATTTTGGGTTGCTGGGGTGTATCAACGTGAAATTTGGAAAGCAGTTGACAAGTGAGTAAGCTGTGAGTGTTAAAGACTCTGTAATCACTCCAGTACTGGTTTGGCATTAATTCAAATCTGCATTTGAAAAGGCATTTCCCAGCTGGTTCAAATATGAGATTGTCTTCTAAAACCCTTGGGCTTATTATTAAGCCAACCTGCACTCTCCTGCTTTCCTTTCCCTCTCATCCAGTGCTCCTGATCCCAGTCCCTGCCAACATTTCAGAGGAGCTTGGGGCTTATTTTTATGGTAATTTGCTGTTGGGACAGAGAATATTTCTATTTATCCAAGTGGAATGAACAATCCTTTGTGGAGTCACTGATGATTTAATATTTAGATGCACTGGAATGGGTTGCCCAGAGAGGTTGTGGAGTCTCCCTCACTGGAGATATCCAAGGGCTGTCTGGATGCAATCCTGTGCAATGTGCTCGAGGATGACCCTGCTTTACTACAGGAATAGCATTGCTCAGTTTTTGCTCTTTGTAATCTTGTTCTCTAAAGTTACTACTCATTCCTGATGTCTGCTAACTCTAGCTGAGTTGCTGTAGGCTCTAATTCCTGTTTCCTAGAGAAGAAAATGCCATTTTTTTGCAAATACAAAACACCAGAAGAAGGAATGAGAGAGCACAAGTCTGCTGGCAACTTCTCTTCTCAAACATATCAGTAAAAAATTGGAATCGCTCAGAGGAAAAACATGAAAATGAAATGTCCTTAACAGACAGCTGGTTATTATGCTTGATTGGAGAGTGAAAAACACGTCAACAACTGGAAATCTATAAACTCCCAAGAAACTGTCAGCTGTCACATTTAACAGCTTCATCTGAATCCGTATTTAAGAGAAAAGCAATAATTGGTGTGTGCGTTTCAGTTCTGTGCTGACTTGTGCGAGGTTAATGTGGGTGACAGTGAGCAGTAAATTACAGTTACGACACAGAGAAATGTCCACAGCTGTCCTGAGCTGAGGAATCAGGGATGAGTGACAAGAGATTGACTGCTGGATCAGCAGCATCCATGGATTCAGGCACGACTGGCTCAGCGGGAAAGTTTTTCCGGGGGTACTGTTGTTGAGTTCCTGGTTGGATGAATAATTTTTAGAGGACACGGACTTGTTTAAAGCTCTCTACTGTATTTCAGACTGGAGATGAGCTATTTTACTATTCACCTGGCTCTTTGGAGGTTATATGAGCAGTTTTGTCTTTCTTTACTTGAAAGAAATGAGTGGAAACACAGTAGTTATTACTGGAGGAATAGGATGTGTTCCCAAATGGGCAAATGTTTTATGCATTACGGGCAGTTTAGGTTTCTTTGCATTTCTGCATCCCTGCTGAGTGCCTGCACTGCTCATGACTGTACATAAATCATTGTCTAAATATGCTGCCTGCAGTGTGACTTGAGACACCTTTTCAGGAACATTCTGTCCCTTTTTCTGATGATGTCAGGGCCCCCTCCCAGGGGATGTCCATTATTTTTCAGTAGATTTACAGAAATGCTGCATCATTTACAGTTGCACAAAGTGGGTTTTGATTAATTTATTCATTCCTGTATTTTCTGGTTTTGCAATTTCATGTTCAGAGGTTGTGGTGTTTTTCCTACCAGGTTGAGAGAGCCACACTGGTGTTTGCTGTCAGTAAGAAATAAAAAAGCTCTGTGAGAAGATGAGATTTCATGGCTTGGAAATGAGAAATATGCTCATTATTTGTCCTGACTTCAGGTTCTGGTGGTTGCAAGTTTACACAGTGGTGTTGCATCTGTTTGGATGAGTAGATTTTTAAATTCACTGAAGTAATTTGCTCTTTACAACTACCTGAAAGGAAGTTGTAGCCAGGTGGGGGTTGGCGTCTTATCCCAGGCAGATATGGACAGGACAAGAGGAAGCAGCATCAAGCTGTGTCAAAGGAAGTTTAGGATGGATACTAGGGAAAATGTCTTCACTGAAAGAGTGTTTAAGCACTGGAACAGTTTGCCCAGGGGAAGAGGTGGAGTCACCATTCCTGGAAGTGTTCAAACAATGAGTAGATGTTACATGTCATGATAGTGGGTGGTACTTGGCTGAAGGTTGGACTCAATGAGGTCTTTTTTCAGCCTTAACGATTCTGTGATTTTAATAATTTTGTGAGAAAATGCCATTTCTGAACCACAGTGATTTTCCTTGGTGTTGTTGACTGGAGAACATTTTGCCTCCTTTTTGCTCTTTGTCTTTAAAGGCAGACCATGATATGTCATTGTAAAAATTCTGTATGTCATGTTAAAGTGTAAATAAATCACATGAGGCTTTGGAGTCTAAGGCTGAATTGCCATATTATTTTGAGTGATGTATCTAACAAAATGCTTCCCTCCAAATTAGCATGGAAATTTCCTACACTGACAGTAAATCCAAACCTGATTTTCTTGGTTCCTGTGGTGCTTAGTCTACCTGGGCCTCTGTTACTCCAGCATTTAAGTTGAGGTCTTATCAGTCTTAATTCATTAAAAAATTCTGCAGTAATTGTATAGTTGCAGTGTTTGAGTATTGAAGGGTGTGCAAAATGTCTGTATTTTCAAAGATATAGGATTTCTCTGGTTTTGTTTTCTTGAAAGACCACCTGAATCTCCTCAGCACTTGTACTGACTTTTTGGTGTAACTGGGTAAATTCTGAGTGGCTTTGGTTTGCCCATTGAACAGAAAACTGGGACAAAAAAGGCACGTGACAGAATGAAGTGAGCACAACTATCATGGGGAAGATTGTGTGGGATTTAATTCTGATGGCTTTTGGTTTGTTTAGGTATGTGTGCAGAACGTCTCACTGTACTGTTGGTACCTTATCAGAGGATCTGCTCATTTTAAACTTAGTGTATTCTGAGAAAAAAAAAAAACAAAAAACCTGAAAGCACACCAGCCCCCCTCCCAAATGCCATTTTCTTCCAATATTTTCATGGTTTAACTAATTTTATTTTTCATTATTTAGGGTTTTTTTGTGTGGGTTTTTTTTTTTTTTTGTTTGTTTGTTTGTTTTCCCTAACGTGTGTTCCTACAGAAATAATGACTTCTGCACCAGTGCTTTTAATATGCTGGAAAGCAATGTTTGCAAGACTTAGGCTGTCTGAAAATGATGTTGTTAAAGCTATTTGTTCACCTGTAGAAAAGTCCTCAATCAATCTTGTCTCTATAGTATGATTCATAAACTCTGTAATTTTTCTTTTTCCTGAAGGTAGCATTTATGGGCCATTCATTTGTTGTTTTTCCATGTCTGCAAGTCAATATCAGTATGAGAGGAGTTTATAATGCATTTTATACCTTACCAATAACAATATGCTTATTACCTCTATGTGTTCTGCTTTGGGTGCCTGGATCTAACTTTCAATATTTACACAATCTAGATTAACATTGCTGTGTGTTGTATTCTTTTGGATGCAAAGGAAAATATTCCCAGTGCATATGGAATGATTGGGAGTGAATCAAAATAAAAGAAAGATGGACCTACTGAAATTAGGGAGCTTTCAGAAAACCACATAAAAAAATCTGCGTCTCCTGGAAGGCTGCAGAACATCTTCTGTTCACTTCAGGTGTGCTTGGTGTGAAAAGATTTTGGTAATCCAGATAAGGAGTAAATTAGCAATAAAAACTTACTTCTATGAGCAGCATGGTGTAGTGGAATGTGTCCCTGCCCATGGCAGAGGGGTGGGATTAATTGGCCTTTAAAGGTCCCTCCCAAACCATTTTGTGACTTTGTGATTCATTAAAAGCAGGTAATAAGTCCCATTGAAGCAGGGGAAGGATAGAGGATGTGATGTGAAATTTGCCCCATTTGTACATTAGATCATCCATTTGATAGTCAGGGATTCACTTCACCTCAGGCAGAGGTCAAAACTCTTTTTATTTAGTAATGTCATTGCAATATTTACACTGTGATTACCAGTCTAAACTACAGAAAATACGACAGTCGTGTGTGCAAACCTGCAGTTCATGCACCTGCGTTGGTTTGCAGGATTTTTTTGGTGGTTTCTTTGCACCAGGAGTGTTTTTACAAATGAGAGCAAGGCTCTGGAAGTCGGTGATGGGGGAATTCACTTAAATTTAGGGAATTCTCGGCTGAACCGCTGATGTTGGATGTCCAGAAGAGGGCACACTTGCACATCAGAAATGTTCTGTGCATCGCTGAAGATCTACGTGGTGTAGCTGTGATCCAGGAAAATGTAGTAGTTACCTTGTTAGTAGCTATGGGATCGTTAGGAAAAAATAGATGCAAAACAGTGTTTTGGGGAAAAATGTATTTTAATCACATTAGTATTAAGTGCATGAACTATCAAACAGAAATGAGGTGGCAAGTTCCATTTGCATTTTTTAAAAGGCATTTATTTTGCTTTCAATAAGGAATTTGGCAGGGAAGGGTTAAGAGCCTGTCCCTAGACCCCTTGGAAATTGTTCCAACTGTAGATATGTGATGCAGAGCTTGAGAACATGTGCATTCCAGTATAAACTGATTTCCAAGTGCTTTCTTCAGCAGTCAAATGTATGATAATGTTAAATGAAATATATCAGTGTTTAATGGGGTCTGATATTTGACCTGAGAAATTATCTTGCAACTTTCAAAATGCAATAAAAATGCGAGAACGTCGTGTCTTGTGACACAGTAACTTGTCACTTTTTCCCAGAATTGTGTCTTAGACAGAGATTGGGAGCACATGTGGTTTGTTTTTGTATTTCTACTTGAGAAATGAAAGACAAAAAAGCAGCTCTACAGTTATCAGTTCCCTGAAAACTTGCTTAGTCAAACAGTAGGATGAAAGAGGATTGTTGCATTTCCTTTAAGATGACTAAGCTGAAAGAATAAGTAATTTCCCTTTTGGATTGGATTCTTCTTGGAATTTGAAGTATTGATCCAGTAGGATTGTTATATCTTTGGTGGATCAACTGACTGCTGCCTTGTCCAGTTTTTTCATTTGTTAAATAATTAGTTAAAAAGGGAAAAAATCCAAAACAGCACAAAGAGAGTGACAACACAGGTAAGAGGCATCATAATTCTAATTATGTGTTAAAGCTGCAATGAAATTTATACATTTTCGTGTACTGAGATCCCTAAAATATAATTCTGGAGCTTTAAGTGGCTGGTGGCTGAGCTTTTCCTGGCATGATCTGTAATCTAAAATACCTCAGGGCACGATGTGTAGTAATGTAGTTACTATAGGGCTGTCAAATGCATTGCCAGAGATGCATTTGAATCCTGGGATCAGATAAATTACATTTTAATTGGGTTTTAAGGGTAAGCTGAGCAAGAAGATAAGGGAGAATTAACCAGAGACATATTAATGTAGTGAAACCTTCAGTGCTCTTAAGCCTTTGCATTAAAGGCTGTACAAGCTCCTGTTGAAAAGAGATGTCATGTGGAGTAGGAGGAGGGTGACAGTGATGGGTAAGAGAGCAGTGCTACCCAAAGTAATCACATAGTGACACAGCCACATCACCTGGAGCCTCATAAACCCGAGAAACTGGAGAAAATCACATTAGTTGTATTTTATTGCAGCACTTCGGAGGGAAAGGAAACAAAAAGTCCAAAACTGAGTTACATCCTGGACTGTTCACCCAGGGAATTTACTTAGGCTGTGAATGGTGAGGTTTTTGGTTCCTACAGAGCAGAACAGAAGCTGCTGTGGTGTGAGATGGCCAAACCATTTGCTTGTGTATTCTTTTCTCTGTGAAATGCTTTATAATGATTTTTCTCAGTGGAACCTTTTTTTTTTTAGTAATTTCCCTGTTTGTCAACAATATAGGCACAATCAGATTATTAAAATTTTAAAAAAGTTACAAAATTCCAGTACTTGAACTCGTTTGTCATTCCATTATTTTATCTTTAAATAATTTTTTTTTAATCATTTAAAGCTGAACAATAGATCTGTGACTAAAGGCTTTGCAATGAAAACTTTAATGGGAATAATTTATTACATAAGTTAAAACAGGGGTCTGTGTCATGATTAACACTCCATAATAGTCCATAAGAGAAATCATCATGTTTTTTTAAAATTTCCTACAAAATTAAAACAAAAGGAAAACAGAAAAAAGGGGAAGGAAGTGGAAGGATGTCAGGGAAGAGTAGGTCATCCTTAGACATAAGCATAAGGAATTCAGTGGGGAATGTAACCTGCCTGATTTCAGTATATAGGTATAGAAAGGCAGCAAGGCTAACTCACAAGATTTAAAACTCAATTGTATAATTTGTTTGAGTCTTGTTTTTTATGGAGGCTGGTTCATCCTGGTGTGCTCTGCCTGGAGAGCCATCACATGATTAATCCAAATGTTCAATTGTAAGCATTTTGTCAGGGTGAATTTTAATTAAAGTCATGAATTCAGATCTTTACGAAAACCCATATAATAAAGAAGCCAAAAGTTTTGCAATTTCATATTATGGTTTAACTACTGAAATAAATTTTGAAGCAGAAATACAGAGGGGTTTTTTAAATTTCTTCCTATCTTCTTTTCACTCCTTCATGTGTGAATAAATAAAGAAATGGTTGAATCAATGAAAGCTATGCCTGACTGCCAATGTGTAAGGTGGGACTTCCAAAGTAGATTTACATCCAAGCATTTGTGTGAACCAAACAATAAAACTTGAAGCCTCATTAGCTGGGAATGACCCAACTGTGTTTTATGCATGGGGGTCATTTCTCTACTAATGAGCCTCTAAGCCAGATGGCCAAACCCACAGTGCTCTGACTGCATTAGTGTGATGCAGATTTTTAGCTAAATAGCTTTTCTCCTTTCCTTTCCTTTCCTTTCCTTTCCTTTCCTTTCCTTTCCTTTCCTTTCCTTTCCTTTCCTTTCCTTTCCTTTCCTTTCCTTTCCTTTCCTTTCCTTTCCTTTCCTTTCCTTTCCTTTCCTTTCCTTTCCTTTCCTTTCCTTTCCTTTCCTTTCCTTTTCCTTTTTCTTTTTTTCTTATAGACAAGAGGTAGAGGGACAACTTCCTCTAGAGCTGTGTAAAACACAGTATTTTGCCTTAAAAGCTGAGGTGACCCTGTACTTCTTAAAGTTTTATATTAATTTCTAACGTATTTTCTGTTTTTTACTGATGGGACTCAGTTAGATACTGTCCTCCCTGAAAACCTTCTTGGGTAGAAAGCTATTTTAACTGTCTTTGTCCGTCCTGGATTTTGTTTCAATAGATAATTAATCAAACTCATTGCCTCATATCTGAAGAGTACGAAAATACATGGAAAATGCAGAAATAGAATTGTTGTGCACATGTGACAGTGCAAGAATAATATGCCCCATCCCTGGAAGTGTCCAAGGCCACGTTGGATGGAGCTTGGAGCAACCTGGTCTAGTCGAAGGTGTCCCGGCCCGTGGCAGGAGTTTGGAACAAGATGGTCTTTAAAGGTCCTTTTGAAACCAAACCACTCTGTGATTCTATTATTTGCTTTTTAGTATACATTTTTTAATGGAGGTTTTGCTTGTCTTCATGGATTTTAGATGTTTCAGGGGCTCAGGATGAGGAATGGTTGCTCATTTGGGCCTCGTGGATACCCCCAAGTTAATTGGGAAAAAAAAAGTATATTTTTATACCCTCACAACATACTGTATTTGAAGTGACCTGGATTATTTTCTTGGAATGCTTTTCTCTCACCATTGACTAAATTATACACAAGGGAATTTTGGAAATGACATCGAAATCTGTGTAGAAAACAACCGAGAAGAGAAGAGAAGAGTACTTACAGGAGGGCAGTTTATGAAGGACAACATCAGCAAAATGATTTTGAAAGTGTGTTTCAAATTGTGCAGTGAATACCTATGGTCCTTTCAGCTATCCCACATTTCAGGGAAATTTGGGTGTAGCAAATTGTCTGTTACTGTGAATAACTTGATATGATGATTTGTTTAAATCTTTTGGGAGTTTGTTGCAGTGCTGGTAGATAATTTTATATAGGTTCTTAGCACTGAGAATTGGTTTTATCTTCAAAGAAGGTGGTTATATTTGGGGGAATAAGAACATAAAAGGGCTCAGAATAAAGCTTTATCTGGACTAGTATCTTTGATAATAGTCACGGGGGATGACTGAAGAAGAGTATAAGAACCTGACAAACATGCTGTGATCATGATTCCTCTTTGCAAAATTTATTATCTTAGCCTCCAGCAATTTATGGTTCAGGGAGTTCCTGAACCAAAGGTGATATTTACTGTTTAAAAGTGAGTAATCCAGAAGCCTTACTTAAACAGCCTGTAGAGCATTAGGATTTTAAGGGATTTGCATGGGTCTCTAGAATAGCTATTTTTGCATCATTTTAACACATCCTCCTTCTATTTTTAACCTTTTTTTTAATTTTCTCTTTTGAATTTTGTGAGATGTTTAGTTCAGGATGAATTAGGAAATGGACAAATGGAGTCAGTAAGTAAAGGAGAGATGTGAAAACTTCTACATTTTGGTAAAATCTTTTTGAACCAGTTTTTGTAGGTCATGATCAACTTTAACCTGCAATCATTGACTTTTCAAATACTGAAACAAAACTGAATGTGCTGCATCATCTATTGGAAAAGTATCAAGCTGCAGACACTGAGATTTGCTCACCTAATTTCCACCCACTGCAGTTTACCTGCTATACCTGCCTCTGACTTGCACCAGTAACTTCCAAAGCAGTGGGAATTCCTTTTGTGGAGTATCTGCCTAAAATCAGCTGTGGGAGTGGGAGATGGCCTGAAACCCTGTGCTCTTACTGTGTGCTCCTAGAACAAACCTGATTAAAAAAAAAAAATAGGAGACCTGGTGCAGCACTTTCAGGGTGTGATCAAAATGAAGAACTGCCAATGCACTTTCATTTGTCAGAAAACATTATCAAATGTTTAGTAAAGCTTTGCTTCAGTGAAAGGGTTTTCTTCTAAGCAAAGTCAGAATCGGCACCAAAATGCACTTTCTTCAGAGAGAAGGAATAAAAACAGTGTCAAATCATCAGAAAAATAAATGAATTTTAGATGTGCATGGAAATGTTAACATTGTTGTGATTTGCCATTGCTCATAAATCTCCTGTCTCAAGAACTAGGACACGGGTAATTTTATGATGGAGATACAAATCACAGGCAAAAAGGACTTGTGTTTTTCTGTTTTCTATCCTGATTTCTCTGAGTTCCCATTTAGCAGTGTATTGGGGAGGGGGCGTGGATCTCACATTTTCAGCTTCTGTGTCTCTTAACCAAAGGCAAATGAGGTCTCTCCCTGAATATTAACTGTCAGGAAGGAAGTTATTCAAGTCCATCACTGATTTATGTGTGACGATGAAACTTCTACTTTCTAATTGCAAATGTGAATCTGGTCTCCAAATCACACCCTAATCTGCAGTCTGGGGAATGTGAGTGGTATTTTTTCCTGTTTCCTTAGTGTTGCCAGACTAACAGAACGACAATAATGTAACTGGGTTTTGTCAAACCGTGTAATTAAATGACTATGAAAACTAAAGAGCATTCCATTCACTGAAGAGTGGTTACACTTGTACTGCCATGTAAGCAAAATGGTAATAACAGAGTGATGGAGCTTCATACTCTGTGTACGTTTTTATTTGTTAATAACAAATTTAGAATGATGAATCCTTTTCCTTCGGTAAAATTCTTACTGAATCCCTGGAGAATTCCGCAGCACTGGAAATGTAATTTGCAGTTCTTTACAATTATAGTTTAAATAGACCAAGTCTAAAGGGAGTCTGCCTATTTGATTTCCAAATTTGCATCACTTAAAATCCAATCAGACCAACTGTTCAGATTTTTATTAGATATGAAATCCACGAATGGGTTCAGGGCCACGCTATGTATAGCAAATACACACCTTGTTGTGCAGCGTGGATTAGCTAACTTGTTCCTTACCATGTGGTTCGACCTTCAGCCCACCAAGACTGCTTAGTGACTCCTTGAATTGTTGCTATATTAAACCCTTCGATTTTCAGTAACTGGTGTTTTATAGCCCAGCAGATTGCATTTGATTTTGTGAATGCGCTGGAACATATTGAGTCGAAGGGATTTATGTAGGAATGTAAAACCAAAATAATACAACAGGAGCTCAGGGTTTTCGAACGCAAGGCATTAGGCTTGCAGATGGCCCAGGTGGATAATGACAGTGAATAATTTAGTGGGGAGGTAATCTGGTTTGGACAGAATACATTAACATTTAGCTGATGTGTACAGGTGTTGGGGCAGTGCTGTGCGTGCTCAGGCCTGAGGCACAGCACAGTGACTGTGTGAAGTGCAGCATTGCAACCTCACTGACCATGGTTAAAGGAGATTTATCTGTTCAAAACATACTAAAATAGATTTAGAAGACCCTCGGCATTGAGGTTGTTGAAATAGTCTCTCGCTGTCTGGTGTAGTTTTTTATTTTGATCATGAGGGGGAAGTAGCAATATTTATTTAATACTTTGATTATTTGATTAGTTGTATGTTCATTACAGGGTGGATCTAACAAAACAAGGAGGAAGAAGGAGCAGTTAAAAGAAGAGATTTCTCTCCTGTTCATGTCTGTTGTGTCAAACCTTGGTATCTCCCACTTCCACCCAAATTCACAACAACACCAGTCTTTTTTCCATGACAACATCATTAAAATACAGTAGACATGATGTTAATTTTGGTCATTGTGATTTAGAGAGAAAAAATCAGACTAATAACCTGGGATCACTTCAGCTCAGCTGGTGGGAGCTCTTTGGATTGCATTTGCTTTTCTGTGTGTGCATTCCAGAGAGGAGTTTTGCCATGACTTTGCAGTTCCCTCTTCCTGACACAGCACAAAAACACACACAGAGTCCCAGGCAATAGGATCACGGAATGGTTTGGGTTGAAAGGGACCTTAAAAATCATCTGTTTCCAACCCCCTGCCATGGGCAGGGACACCTTCCCCTAGCCCAGGTTGCTCAGAGCTCCATCTAATCTGACCTTGGACATTTCCAGGGATGGGGCAGCCACAGTTTCTCCAGGCAACCTGTGCCAGGTCCTCCCCGCCCTCACAGGGAAGAATTTCTTCTTCCCAATATCCCATCTAACCCTGCCCTCTGTCATTCCCCCTTGTCCTGTCACTTTAAGCCCTTGTCAAAATCCCTCTTCAGCTCTCTTGGAGCCCTGTTAGGTAATGGAAGGTACTCTGGGGTCTCCCTTCTCTTTTCCAGGCTGAACAACCATATTAGTTTGTTTTCTTTCAGCCTGAAAGTGTTTATCATCACTGTTATTTTTGTTAACTGATATGTCTGGAAGAGAGTAACCAGTTCTTCCCACCTCTTCAGTGAAACACATTGCTCTAAAATCTATATTAATAAAGGTAACAAATACAGCTACTTTAAGGAGTATTCATGAGGACATTGGATAATAAATATGTGACTTGAATTATGTACATCATGTTTATCCACTTTAAGGCTGATATTTTTTCAGGCAATTCCTGAATAATTTTTGCCTTGGCAGGAAAGAACCTGCCAGTTTGCATATTTTGGAACTTAAGGAGCAAAACATTTCCACTGTCTGTGCATAAATGGAAACCTTTTCAGTGCCCAGATGCCGTGGTGGAGCCATGGATCATCTCTTGCAAGCCATGAATGTGTCCCTGACTGTGCTGAGTGATCAACAGGAGAGCTGAGCTAGTCCAGATTTCCAGCTTTCAGCAGAAACAAGGCACAGGGAGCTTCCTGAAGAAGACATTGTGGTTTGATTTTAGATGGAGCCTTGCATAGGCTGGGTCATTTTCATGACCACTCATGCACTGCTCGAGTCCCTGGGTCACTGGCATTATTGAACCCAAATAAGAAGCTGATGAGAGGAAGGGAAGGAGCTTTCAGCAATACATAGTAGAGGGGTTAAATTGAGTTAAACTTGCTCTTTTCTGCATTTTTTGCCTTGCCTATTACAAAAGGCAATAGCTATCAGATTTTCTGGAAGAAAGTAGCACTAGATAGAGCCAAATGTGGAGAATTTGTGTTGAACAGTTGAAGTTTTCCAATATCATAGAAAATTGAAAACTAGAGGAGAGAACTGGAAGAGACCTTAATGCAGTTAGCACACCAGTTTTATAAAATAACCCCTAAGTATTATGAATGCCAAGAATAGTCTGACCATCATATTGATTTTATAATGTTGTTCCGGACTCTTGTATTGCAGAGCAGTGACATTTCATTACACCCATTGGAACCATAATAACTGAAGTGCAACACCAGCTGATGGAAATTAAATTAAATCTATCTTCAGTAATAAAGAAGTGATGTCCATGAAGAGAAGAATACAAACTCGTTTTCCAGTTTTATAATGTCCTGTTACAGTGAACTATAAATAAAAAGTAGCAGTATTGTTGTAGTAATACTTCTATATAACCTAACAATCAGATAGCCTCATTTCTCATTGATTCACAACAAGAAGTTCCTCAAATACACACCTCTCCAGCCACGCTATTGTGAAATTTGGATCCTGCAAAGTATTTAACAAAGTTTTGTCTGCATGTCTTCACATTTGTGGTGAAAGACATGCAGAAGAATATCCAACCAATCTACAAATCTGGACGCAAATACGGTTTATCTGGAATTTTCAAGTCATAGAATCTTTAGGTTGGAAAAGCTCTCCAAGTTCCTTCAGGCCAACCATTGACCAAACTCCACTGTGTCAACTAAACTGTCGCATTAAGTGCCACATCCAGTCCTTGAAATACTAAACATTCAAGCAACAACAAGAATTATTTTGGATAGGAAATTCATCCTGTTTATTTCAGTCACTGGGTGATAGTAAATCTGTTTAAAATTAATAATGAAAATGAACCCCTGCCCTAAAAAGAAATGTTTAGCCTATATATTTGTAGTTGTAGAGTTGAAATGGTGCTGCCTGCACAGATGTCAAGATAACTGAATGGAACTTGGAGCATTCATAATTCATATGTTGTTGTTGCATATATTAAATTTAATTTTTCCAGGTTCCATTTTAGCCTTTGGAATTGTCTTTTTTTCATTATATGAACAGATAGGAGGATTATTTTTCACATCCCTGTGCACATTTGGACTTGCATAAGAGCCCCAATAATGAGAATGGGAGAAGGATGACTTGAAAAAAGGGGTTTGAAGCAAGAAAGATGGGGAAATATAAAGAGTAATAACAAATACATTTTAATTGGAGAGAAAAATAATTAATATTAACAGAGGGCTGGAAATTTGGCACAAGGAAATGTTTGCAAATAACATGAAGGATTTCCATCACTTGTGGAGCTGGTTAACAAGGAGGCCTTTTAAGAGGAATGTAATTTTTTAATTGTCCTCTGAACATTATTCTTTTAGATAATTTACTTACAACAACCAATAATAAAACAACCAGTCAAATAAAAACCCCACCTGCATTTAGTGTGCAGCCTTTTTCCTAAAAGAAAGAGCTTTTGCTCTTTCAGGAAGGTCAGGGAGGGTTCTTTCCTCATTGTAACTATTGTGACTATGGAAAATACAGGTCATAGAGGATTTTAAGAGAAGTATGATAACTTTTATAAAGCTAAAACTTAAGATGGCAGCTTGACATTAGCATACAACCTGATATATATGTATATGTGTGTGTTTTATCTGATTCAGAGCCTGGACAGACAAGGAGTGGGCAGAGACAGGTCCTAGATGATGCCTCTGAAAACATTAGGCTTCAGTACCTGTGTTTTTAGGACTTGCAGAGGCTTTTCTGACAGGCTCCGTGGCAAAAGGCTGAAAAAAGCTCCTGTGTCAAAGCAAATCTCCCAGTGACGGCAACCAGATCCTTGACCTAAAGATTTCTCTTGTTTTGTTTAATTGTTTTCTTCAAGAAAATAAAATCACTGCCTTCTGTTGGGTTCCTCATTGCTCTTGCTTAAATTACCACTGACTGACAGCCTGGTCTTCCAGGTCATCAACACAAGAAGGACCCCTTGGCTTCCTTATTTCCCTTTTATCTGAATACCAGATGAAAGTATTTTGTTATTTAAATCTGAACATCCCAATCATCCCTTGAGATACAAATTTTGCTGTCATTGCTGGATACCAAAGGCCTTTGCAAAGGTGTTCCTTACGGCTCACCTGGCTCATGGCATTTTGCTAAGGGTTGCTGTAGCTGGATTTTGTGAATCCAAATGGGAGAAACATTGCATCCTTTGTGGGATTGTCACAGCCTAATGCAGAGAGAGTACTTACTACTAGGTTACTAAAGGATTGGACTTCACACCCAATATTTGGATGGTTACAGTGCTCAATTTTTTGCTTCAGGTTCTCAGCATTTTTTCCCAGCTTTCTATGGACTGAAAACCATTTTAAAGAGATGCAAGAAAGTGTATTTTTCAATATGTTTTAGCTAATGGAGTAAGTTTTGGGAAAACAGAGGATTAAAATTCATCCATTTCAGTTCATTTCTCCTTTGTGGAAGAAGAACAGAGTTAAAGCCAGAGCTGCTAAATGACCTTTCAAAAGAGTTATTAAGTATTCAGAACAATTCTTACCATTTTCATCTCGGTTTTGATGTCTGTATTACTCTTAGTAGAGTCGGTCTCATTTCCTTGTCTCCTTTCCAAATTTCCTGACACATAACTGACAAGATCTACCTGGAACATAATGCTTGAGGACCCAGCTGGAAGGGAGCAGAAGGAACCTGACACTGGGATATGAAATGCAACCTTCGCCTGTCACTTTATGATATTAAAGTGTGTCTGGCACCTGTGATCCCATTTCTCTGAGAGGGCTGGTAAAAAGTATAGTTGACATAAGTTATAAAATGATCTAGTTTTCTTTTATGATGGTCTTAATTTTTATTATTTTGCCTTTATCTGAAATTTTATGATTTTGGGGGGGGCTCTAAATATTTTCAGTTTTCCTCTAAGTTCTAGAAATAATATTTCTGCCTCTCCCAGTATATTTGTTTTCTTAAATAAATAGAGGGCCAGAAGTGGGTCTTGTCTTTTAGAAAAGCCTCATTTCTTCTTGTCCTTTTGAAAAATTAAAAAAAATAACAGTACCTAAAGGAGGCCTGCAGGAGGTTGGAGAGGGACTTCTTGCAGGGGCATGTAGTCACAGGACAAGGGGGAATGGCTTTAAGCTGAGAGAGGGCAGAACTAAATTGGATATTGGGAAGAAAATCTTCCCTTTGAGGGTGGTGAGAGCCTGGACGAGGTTACCCAGAGGAGCTTTTCCAGACCCGACTGGATAAAGCTCTGAGCAGTCTTTTTTTGACCTCATAAGTGACCCTGCTTGGAGCAGGTGATTGGAGCAGGTGACCTCTAAAGCCCCTTCTAGACTGAATTATTTTATGATACTGTGATATTTGAGAGGATTTGGGCACAGTGACAGTCCATTTGACATCCTGAGTTCCTGCCCATTTCCAGCTGACAGCAGTTTGAATTTCTGGCATTTCGCAGAGTGGGATAGAACTGATATTCCTGTCAGGTTGTGAAGCTACATGAAAGTAGAGTATTAATTAAAAATGGATAGTGATTTCTTGTAGAAGGATGGTGTGAAGGAATGCTTAACTCCTAGTTGATCCCCATATACCTCTGCGTATTTTTAAGATAAAGATTGGGTAATTTTTGCCATTTAATATGATGGAGAAGGGTCACAGTGGTAGTATCTTGCTTTTTGTCTGAAAGTAAGAAAAATAAAAATGTTTTTTACTACAGCAGCTTCACTTTGTGAAGTAAATTCAGTAAAGAAGAAATGTGCCTTGGTCCTTTGTGTGAGCCCTGACTTGTACAAGCAAAGTATATTTTACGATAATATACATATGTTTCAGAAAAAAATCTACAAAAATACCATATTTTTATAGGTTTTACTTGAAAATCATGATTTACTTGACCAAAATAAAAAAAAACTCTCTCTTTGTCTATTTTATGACTGTGTATATTGTATCAGAAAGACTTAAATTGCTTAAGCTAACCAGGAATTTACAGGCAGAACTAGGTGTAGTTCTTGTCATTGTATTCTCTGCTGCTCAAAAAGTTATTTGAATCTTTTTGTAAGGTACCAATAATTAAAATCTACTGTTGAGGAACTGGAAATTAATATTTTTGACATGTTACTCAAAGTTAACACGAGTAGAATTTACTTGTGTTAACTTACCATTGGAGCTTTATGGTGTTGCATTGACCTCCACTTGCTTTAATCATCTACTTGGGAGTTTCTTCTTCTGCTTGAAATCATTTACAGAGGAAAAGAACAAAAATGGTGGAAATATTCTTTTTTATATATATATCCTGAGTTTCATTTATTCGGTCTTTTCAGAATAATTTTGCTTTTGCATGTTATGAGACAAAAGAGGTGTAAATAATGTCCAAGCACACTCAAGTTGTTGACAGATCTGTGTTCCTGCCCAAGTATATCATTGCGGTTTGGTAGTAAATTAGCTGAATTTGAAGGCTACAAGCCAAGAAAGTACCATGTTATTAACTTGTGTTACCTGTGTCATTATAACTTAAGGACACTTGCCAGATAAGTTCTTTGCTGGTTCTTATTCCCAATAGTGACGTTGATTTATGCATATTCTGGCCAGTGATGTTCTGCAAATCTTTCATGAAGTAAAAGACTAATGAGGGACCTCTTTGGTTTAGAGACTAAATGGAGAGTCCTTGTGAATGCTGCAGATTTCTCAGTGTCTGTGTTTGTACAGCAAATACATGAAACAATGATTTGCATTTGTGGTTTGTGATAATTTGTAAGTCAAGGACTCACCCTTAAAGTAAGTTTGTGTTGCTTGTTTTTCATGAGTGTTCTTTGAATTCTGGGGCAGTACTTGTGAGCTGTGTTTTCAGTGAACGAAATTAAAACAGATTCACTCTCACAAGAACTGTGTTCAAACTATGAAAATGTGATTTACAAGAATATAGGAATTGCTTTACCTACTCATTTTTCATAATATAAACCTTTAAAATATCAAAATGTTTTAAAAAGCTATCAAAATCCACCAGGTTTACGAATGGGAGACCTTAGAGCCCCTTCCAGTGCCTAAAGGGGCTCCAAGAGAGCTGGAGAGGGACTTTGGACAGGGGCCGGGATGGTTAGGATAAGGAGGAATGGCTTCCCACTGCCAGAGGTGGAGAGGGTTAAATGGATATGGGGAAGGAATTCTTCCCTATGAGGGTGGTGAGGCCCTGGAACAGATTGCCCAGAGAAGCTGTGGCTGCCCCTGGATCCCAGGAAGTGTCCAAGGCCAGGTTGGATGGGCCTTGGAGCAACCTGGGCTAGTGGAAGATGTTCCCAGGGTTGGAACAAGATGATATTTAAGGTCCCTTTCAACCCAAACCATTCTGTGGTTCTGTGATTCCATAATATCCTGTTTGTCTTTCCTAAGTTATTTTCTAAAGGATTCAGGTATTTGAAATATAGATGAACTTAGGTGGCATTGGAATGAGTGTCATTTTTGTGAAGAAAGCAATTCACATTTGATTATTTTAAATATTTTACTGAAACCAATGTAATTATATTTTACTATGGAATCAGCATGTCATTAGATTATCACCAATTGTAACCTCATAGTAAAGCCACACTAACATCACTTTAAATCATGGTGTTAATACTTACATACTTCCTTAGTAGCAATATCTAATTAATAAAGGAGAAACTCTAAGTACTTAATTTAAATAGTAATAATATTGCAAAGGTTCATTTAGGAAGGGAAAAATCCTGAAACTTTCTTTTACTGTTGATCATATGTTGGAGGTTATGAGAGGTCTGCACGTTCCACACATTTTAAAATACAATCAAAGATGTGTAATAGAAATAATCCAGTTGTGATTTTGTCCTGTGTAACAAGCCACACTGATAAGATTCAACTGGAGCCACCTTGTTGAATAGAACACTTGATTTGCAAATAATGGTCAGGAATAAGAACATTCTGTGCTCAGAAATTCTGTTTTCTTTCCAATGGTTCCCCATTCCACTATTTTTTCTTTTTTGTGAGGGTGATGATGTGGCTGATCATTTGTAATGCCCTTTAATTTCTCCTCTCTGCCTCCTCAAAACTTGAGCCCTTGTCCAGAAGGGGGAAAAGTTCCATCCTCTCCTGGAGAGGATCTGAATCCCAGCCTCCCTGCTTGCCTTCCAGTGTGCTAACCAGGAATCCAGCTGTTTTGGAGGGTTTCAAATTACTTTTTCACTGATGTATTAAAACTAATCTAGTTCAGTAAAATTTGTGTGTGTGCTTGGGGATACTTCCCAACACAATGTGCTGGTTTGTTTATACCTTATGTTCTTCTCTTTTTTCTATATGTGTCTTGTTCTTAATTGTTAAAAAACCCCAAGTGTTTTACAAACTTTTAAATACACATAAAAATAAAATGAATATTATGTTTTAGCTTCTGGAAGAACCTTTTAAATCTGTATTCAGTGTAAGAGAAATCTCAAATTCTCTGCTCTATTCTTTTTTTGCCTGGGTTTTGTGGAAAATCAAGTTTTCCTGTGTGGATCTCCAGAAACATCCTTACAATGCTTTTCACTCTGTTAAGACACTAATTGTTACCCAGCGTTCTGAGCACTTCAGGTGAGTGTTTAAAGACATAATGATGGTGCTGTTCTTTGGGTAAATTGGAATGTGGGGAAGGCAGAGGAATTGTTCCTTTGTTCTCTTCCTTCACCAAGGTGAAGGTAAGTGACATTCAGCAGGACGTGACTGATCTGTTGCTCACAGTCCTGTCTTTATATTCTACAAGTTTGGAAATACCTGCCTGCCCCCTATAAATTTACTGGGACATTTAGATTCTCTCTGCCTTTAATGAGCCACTAACTCAATTCTTTTAATGTGTAACTAATTTCTCCTTTAAAAATTATAGATGAGAGCAGAGATTAGAATAAATACAAGCACTGAAGAATTTTTTTTTCCCTTCAGGGCTCTAGCATGGAAATGTAATCACCCGGGAAGAGATCTGGGTTCTCAGAAATGAGGTCACCTTGGCAACAAAATCTTCTGTTATTGTCTGAAAGGAGCTAATCAGTGATTTGGCAGAGCAAGAGAATGATAAAAGGGACCTTTGAGCCATGTCCTGTCTTTTTGGTCCTCTTCTGCAGCACAAGGTGATGGTAAGGTGCTTGTGTCAGAAGCTAAAGGAGGCTCCTGCCTTTCCTTAGTGCACCAAAGGGAATTAGTGAACCCCAAGAGGGAGAGGGTGTTGTTCTGGATTGTACCACCACACAGCCATTCACTCACTTCTCCCCCAGTGGGATGAGGGAGAGAATCAGAAAAAAAGGTAAAAGTCATGGGTTGAGAAGTCAGTTTAATAGGAGAGAAATGGAAGGGAAAATAATAATAATAATAATAATGATTATAAAGAATATACAGAAGAAGTGATGCACAATGCGGTTCCTCACCATCTGTTGAGTGGTACCCAGCCAGTACCCGAGCAGCAATTACTCTCCCCTGACCAACTCCTCCCAGTTTTATTGTTCAGCATGATGCCATATGGTCTGGAATATCCCCTTGGACACTTGGGATCAGCCTGTTCTGGCTGTGTCCCCTCACAGCCCCCTGTCTCCCCCAGCCTCGCTGGCAGGGCACTGTGAGAGGCTGAAATGTCCCTGACTTGGTGTTAATGCTAAAAGATCAGTGAGTTACCAACTTTATTCTCATCCTAAATCCAGAACACAGCACTGTGCCAGCTCCTGGGAAGGAAATTAACTCCATCCCAGCCAAACCCAGGACAGATGTGTTCAGTTTTTCTACTGTTGGGTTTTATTCAATAACTAAAATCAGTGGTGTGTTCAGAAATATAACTCCTCTTTTTGTACTCCCCAACATGCTCATTTGTTCTGGTGTGTTTGTCCTGGAGGATTAGGCTGACAATCAGGAGGTTCCCATCTTTGGTGGGGACCCTTTAACACCCTTTTGCTACTACCACTTTTGCACCACTCTAATAATTATTTCTCTACTACTGCAGTTTCCTGTACCTTTTTTATTTTCTTACTGTGGTGCACACAGTTTGAGAGAATAAGAGAGGAAGGATGTGTAGTATTTAAACCAATTGAAGTTCTCTTTACAGGGCATATTTGAAGGAAATGGAATTATGTGAGTTATAATGGGTGTCACACTAGATGATCTAATGGTCTTTGGTTTTGCTGTCTATTGATCTGTGGATCAATAGCAAACCAGTGTGTATTTACTCATCTGAGTATTAGCCTGTTTCCTCACCCAGAAAACAATGTTTTGTGTTGTCAATAGGGTTTAGTTTACGATGAACTCCACAGTGCTGAGGTGGAAATTATACAGTGATAACAGGCTCAGTCCTGTCATGTGCTTTGCCTTAGAGAAGAAACACTTGAGTCAAACCAGGTAAGGGAATTGCTGTACAAAAAGTTGTCAAAGAACACCTGGAAGGATAGTCAGTGCCAAAAGAGGAATTTTAGAGTGCAGAACTATTGACATTGTTGCACCTATTTTGTTGGACTCCCAGGCACTTTGGGAAAAGTGCCTGGGAAATGCAATTAGAGCCACTAAAAATGACCTTTTCTGTTTCTCTATAGACTGGATATCATGTTGAGCTGTTAGACACTGTCAAAATCATTAATTCTTGGAGCTACTATTTAAGAAAACAGAAAGGATAGAGAACAGCTTCTCTAGTCATTCTAGGAAATCGTGGTGAAGGAAGAGACAATGTATATGACTTTTCACCACTGTATGAATTAATTGTACACTTGTGTTTTGGTTAATAAATATTCTATTTATATAGTAAGAAGGTTCAAGATTGGTTCAGAGGAGGTTCAAGATTGACAATAATCTTTAGGTGCTTTATGAAAAGTACAGAAATTATTCTCCATCTGGCTTAATCATAGAATCGTTTAGGTTGGAAAATATCTGTGAGGTCATTGAGTCCAACCCTTAATCCAGCACTGCCAAGGCCACCACTAACCCATGTCCCCAAATGTCACATCTGCACAGATTTTAAATCCCTCCGGGAGTGGTGAGTCCATACTGCCTTGATCAGCCTGTTCCAGGGCTTGACCACGCTTTCAGTGAAGAAATTTTTCCTGATATCTTTGGCCAGTCAGGCAGCAATGGCTTAAAGCCTCCTCAATTTAAAGACTTTTGGTTTTGTTGGTTTTTTGTTTTTGGCCCCTCCTTCTATCAATTTAATTTTAATTTTAAGGTGTCTAGGGACACAAGTCATATGAGGAGCATCTGATGGAACTGGGAAGGCTCAGCTTGGAGAACAGGAGGCTCAGAGAGGACCTTCTTACTCTCTACAGCTCCCTGATAGGAGGATATATTTATGTTGAATTTCTATATATTTTTTATATATCTATGAAAAATGCCTGGTATGTTACAAGCCATCTTAACCTGCAATTTGTTTTACAATTGAGCTTGTAGATGAAATCTTGACCTCATGCACTCATTAGCAGAAAGATTTGGAACTCACTGCCATTGAACCTCACCGTGGAAAAGGCAAACACAATGTAATTTGGGTGCTGTTGGACACTGATAAAGATTTCCCACTGCTAGCCAGAGATAAAAGAAAGAAATATTCAAACATTTGCATGTTCTTGGGGGGGGAAGCCATTTCTTCACACTTTTTTTTTGCTGTCACAGTAACCAGCAGCACTTACTGAAAAATGAGGCTGATATTAGAGATTGAAAGAGCAACTCCAAGTATTAAGTGGGCATGGAATTCAGTGCCTTTTTTCCTTGTTATTCACAGTTCCACACTGCCTTAAACATTTTCTATCTTTAAAACATTGTGTGCACATTTTTTAGGCTGCCTTTTGAACTTTGTGTTGGGTTTAACTGTTAGTCAATGCTGTAGCTGATATATCTTGTTTAGGACACAACCACAGACAGATTCTGAGGGATGCTGTGTCATTTACTGGTATCAAAAATGATGCATTTTGTTTTTTACTGGTTTGCACAACACTTGGCAAAAAATACTATGAAACCAAGGGAACATGGAAGCACAGCAAATATTAAAGCACAGGATGTAAAATGCTGGTTTCACTGTATTTATTTTCGAAAGTGTGATGGGCCATAGAAATTGTTTGTGTTTGGTGACAATATCCACTAAGTCCTGAAAATCAATAAACAGCAGTGTCATGGCTTTAAATGCCAGTATTCAGACAGGCAGAGATCAGTGTTATTAAGGTTAATATTTCCATAGTTATTAAATAACAATAAAACCTACCCACATCTGGAAAAGCTCTGCTTAAAAAGCAAAGGAGTGGAGATTAGAGAGGATTTTGGGAAAAAAAAAAAAAAGAGAGTGTGACAGGTGAAAAGGCAAATTCAAAGCTTTTTGTAGCATTGGAGGAGGCATAAAACTGTTACTACACATCAGAACAATAATTCAGCACTTCAAAGTCGTATTTTTATTCTCTTTTTTTTTTTTTTGAGTAAGATACACAAACTGCCACATTTCTAATGAAGAGCACCTCTGATTTTATTTTAAAGCTTTAATTATAAATGCTCGTTGTGTTCTTAATCTTTGAAACACATGAAAAGTTGCACAAAATAGCTCCCTGTTCAGTCTTAAACTGTTGAATTCAAGATCAAGGAAAAGTTGTTCTTATCAAGTTCAGCAGAAAAATTGACCTGGAGACTAAGCTTCTAAATCCCCAAAATTGGCAACAAATTTTCAAATGCTTGGCATTTTGTCTTTAATAAAATGGGCTTTGTTGTGATATAAGAATCTAATTTTCCTTAATTCAGACAGATTTGTGCATTCAGCTCAACTATCCCCAAAGTTGCTCTATTATTTTCTCATGGTTCAATTTCTGCCTTATTCTAAAAAAATCCCTCATGATTCTGTGAATATAAAAATTATATATTGAAATAATATAATAATATGAATAACAAATACCACCCTGGCTTAGAATACACCTCTCAAAAAAGAAAAGGGGGAAAAAGGAAGGAATTTGCCATCTACAGGTATCGAATATGGATAATAAAAGTGATTGTCAGAAGGCAGTAAAAAACACTGTTCAGGGTCCTGCAGGATTTGATGTGGGTATCATTTTTTAAGTAAATGCTGACAGATCTTTGACATCCTGTATTCTTGTTAAATATTTTCCTAAATTTCGCATCTTGCTGAGGGCTGTCTTATTTCTTTTGTCTTAAAAATACTTTGGATTCCATCTTTATGATGGTGAATATGTGAACATAAACTGGAGACAAAAGATGGTTTTTGCAAGATGTAAAATTTTTGTTTCTATTTGGCAGATTTTCTTAAGCATATAAAGTAATTCTCCTTCACAATGCAATGATTGTCTTTTAGAGGTGAAAAGGAAAACAAGCCTGTCTCTGCTTAATTGGTTAAAAGGAAACTGCTTATAAGCATTTCCATTAAATATAAACTACTCTGATTCAGTTTTTCTAGATGACAATAATGGATCAAATTGCTCATTACAGAGTGTTAGGAAAAAACTGAAATAATATTTTATAGCATTTGTGTTTCTGACCAATTCTCCAGTGAAAAATCAGCCCATCTGTGAAAAAAATACTGATAGCTTTGAGACTTATTTTTTAGGTATTGTTATTCAGACAAAACCAATTCTATAGCAGACATTCCTTCAACTTGGGTTTTTTTTTTTTTTTATTCCCACAGCATTATGTTGCACAATTTACTTACTGAAAACTGTCCTGAAAGCAATATGAACTAACTTTACATCTCTTGTACCCTGCCAAACTGTAGGACCTGGTAATTTTCTGTAGATAAAGACTCAAACTTTGCCTCACTAAGTCGAAATTGCTTGAAGGATTGACTTCAGAAAGTTTTTTCCTGGTTGCCCTCTGATATTCAGACTAATATGGTGAAAGCACAGCAAACATCTCCTGAAGGCCTCACGTTGCTTGTTTAATATTAGGCCACATTTGGTTTCTAGCTATGGAAAAATAAGTGTTTTAGGGAGATGACAGTGCCCACTTAAAAACAGAGAGACAGACAGGATTGCTAACATATATCCTGTATCCATGGTAATCCCATGCTGGTCTATGAAGTTGTGCAAGGAATATTCATGAAATCAAGGGAACAAAGCATGAGGATCCAGAATGTTCATTGATTTCTTGTAAAATTAAACAAAAAGAAAAAAAAAAGAACAGGAAAAAGAACCCCCAGGAAACACAAAATTCAAGTGGTTATACATGTATTTCATTCCATAGTGTAATGCCTAGGGAAAAAAAGGAGTGTGCTGCCAGCCTGTACATATGGACATATACATATGGAATCAAGTGAAATGTCAATCTAAAATGTGTGGAGAAATAGAAAATAAAATTAGTAGATGCTAGATGTTACTCTTCAATTCCTGAGCTGTTTTAACAGCTGTCTGCAGGGGGATATGTGCAGTTCACTAAGGAATTTCACTAAGGAATTTCAATCTGGTTCCAGATTGAAACTTTGATCCACACTCGTTGGAATGTAATTTTACTTGCTGTTCTCAGGTATGCTGTAATTAAAGGGTAGTTATACCTATTCCTTGGTAAATGAATGCTGGATAAAGCCTCCAAGAACTCATTGTGATTTTGTTTATCCTTTCCAATAGTATCAAAGAAGTAATTTTGCTCTGTAAGGCTCATTTAATGAGGGACTAATGCACTAAGCAGATTAAAGAGGCAACAATTAGATTCAAGCTCGTGTTTATTAATGAGGAAGCTGCTTCTCTGAGTTGGACAATATATTGGGCCTTTAATAGTTAACTAATACCTTCAGTTAATGATAAATTCTTAATTAAATATGATTGTGCCTATAGTGGCAGAAAGAGCTCTTACCATGCTTTTGTGTGATTACATCACTTGCTACATTAAGTTCATTAGAAACATGAAGCACTGAATAGAGGGCAAGGGAGATGAATAATTTTTAATGAATGATGAATTTTACTGCGTAAGGAGGAACAATAGTCACAAAGGCTGTTAGTTTTCTTTTGTGGTCTACTAAAATATATACATCCCTGGTGTTTTGTTTGGGTTTTTTTATAGTGATTCATTAAATATCTTAAGAAAAAGGTAACCAAAGCTCAATCTCATGTAGTATTTTATTTTAATTTCCTTCAGGATTTTGACAATGAAGGGATAAACACCCATGTGAGCACTTCTATGACAGTGATGTCACGAGAGAACAAAACATTTCTTCTAAATATAGCAGCCTTCTCTGAGTCACGTACCTTTAGGCAACCTTAGAGCAGAGGGAGAGCACAGGGCTGTGCAGCCAGGTCAGAGACTGGCTTTGGAAACCAAGAACTCCAGAAAATTCAGTGCTAGTGGCTGCTTTTCTTGCATAAGGAAGAAATCCACCTTGAATGCCCAGGTAGGTCTCAGCAGCGTTATCTCAACGGCATAAAGGTGGAGGATATCTCCTGTAAGCTGGTTCTCAATAATTTTAGACTCTGTATGTGATTATCAATGTTTTCATTTCCAAAGAGCTCATTTTGGATCTCAGTGTATTCCACATCAAGTTTTAAAAAAAAAAAACAACCCAATCAAAGTTGGCTTTATAGGATAAGTTTGATTTCTTCATTCCTCACTGATATCACAGAATTATTGAGGCTGGAAAGGGCCTTTGGTTCAGCTTCCTGTGGTTCAGCTGCTCTACTCAGGGCAGGACCAACTAGTCCAGGTTTTCCAGGTCCATGTCTGGTAGGGTTTTGAATATCTCCAGTATCAACTAAAATGTTTCCTTCTAAAGACAAGCAAACTCCCTGTGCACCCGCTGCCTCCTCACTGGTGGGCTGGTGAAATAAATCCAAATTGTGGCCCTGTGAAAATTAAGAAGAAAATGAAGAAGAAAATTAACTCTATCACAGCCCAAACCAGCTCAGACCACAAGAATTTTAACATTTACCATTCCTGATCATCATATTAACTATTGCTGAAGTAGATTTTTGTGGCAGTCTTATTTAATAATGTTTTTATGAAGTAATTTCCTTGTTTCCCAGTCACACAGCCATGGCTGTATCTGAGGGAGGGGACTGCAGTTTTAAAAACATAATATTAACTATTTAATAATTATTAATGATTTGCTAAATATTGATCAGTAGTTTCTGAAACTGTTTCTCTTGTCTTTCATGATGTTTTGACTGCTGTCTCTAACCTTAATTTTACCTGTGTAAGATTCCTAGGAACAATAATTTGGTTCTCCAATACTAATCCTGATGAACAGCATCAGAAGTGACAGATAGACTTTTATAAGCAGGTTTAAGAAAGCCTGTGGCTTTAGTTGGGAAACTTTTAAAGACACTTAGGCTTTTTATACAAAAACATTGCCTTATGCATCTTGGGTACTGTCAGAGGTTAAATCAATGCTACTTTTAATAGAAACCTAGAAAGATTGTAATTTTTTTTTTTTCCCCCACATTACTGCCCTTTTTAGCCCAGGTATAAGAAGATGCTGCTAAATTTCTAGAATTGTTAAAACCCATTTAAATGAAATAAATGACCCTTCTTTAAATATGCAGCTATAAGCTTTTCTAGTTATGGAACATTGATCAAACTTTATGTTCCTTGATAACAGAATACTTAATGTCTCCTCTGGTAACTCCACTCAAAAATTTCTCACCAGTATTAACAGTAGTCTTCAGCTAATCTTATAGAAAGAATTTAAAGTCTCAAAAGATGGAAAATAAGTGGAGAAAACTAATTGATATATTTTAATTTGTAAAATTCATTGAGGAAAAACTTGTTCTTAAACAAGTTTATGACATTTCAGTGTTTTAATGTTTATGTACAGCTTGTGTGACTCAAGCCTGGGAAATTCTGGAAGATGTATTTGCATATTTAAGGGGAAAGATTTTCAGAGACTTGATACATGTATTTTCATTTCACGTTAATGGAGTGGAGAATGCATAAATAAATTTCATCCAGAATTATTCTGATTTTTATAATGACTCTACTGGGCTGTGTTGCTCACTTTTCTTTATAGGCTTCATTTCATAATTAGTTTTACCAATTGTTCCAGGGTTATGTGCAGGATAAGATGCTTCAGGAACTGAACAAAGGGGAGATATTTGAAGTTTTACAGGGATTTCCACATTTCTGCACTGTCATCTTCAGTGTTTGCAGAATGAGCCAGGCAGAGGCCTTTCTGAGAGGACTTTCTGAGGGCAAACAACTGAAAAGACTTGAGATGGTCAAGCCAAGAATCTCAAAGAAGCTGTAAAACTCACGATTTGATTTAAGGGTAAAAAGCAAAAATAAGAAACACTCTTTGATGGGTTTGTGGTGACCTGGCACTGCCACATTAACGATAAAACAATTTCAGTTCTCTGAGACTCTTTCTCCAGCTTTATCTGATTTTTAAGTCAGAATGCCTCCAACAGATATATACTATTGATTTGTGCATCAGATACTCTAATTATCTTCATGTGCAGGGCTTTTTGGCTATTTTATACTCAAACTGTTACAAGTTTTTATATTCATCAGTAGATATGTCTCACAATCAAAAGTTCTTTGTTTTTCAGATGATAAAAGTTTAAAAAAATGCTTAGCAAGTGTATCTTCCCTCTCTCCCCCCCCAAAAAAAAAATAAAAAAATCCCCAGTGCCTTTAATTTAAGACTGACTTGTAGTCACGGAGCTCCATTGTTTGTGTCCTTTCTTTGGCTGTCAGCTTTCTGTCCCCCTGAAGGTTGCAGTGCCAAAGTTATTACAGGAAAATACATCAAATGGCTGTCAAATCGTGCTGATTTCCTTCCTAATCTCAGAGCAAGCCTTCACCTCTTCAGAGGTCCAGGAAGGTTATGAAATTAAATTCAAAGTTAAAGGAAACTTCCTGCAAACACAGAAACAACCCTGTGATTCATGTACAATTCTTGATACGTGTATCAAGAGTCTTTTTTTGTGCTATGTGTGCTGCAGGACTGACCTGTTATCCAAGGGGAGGGAGTGGAATCACAGAATTCCAGAATGGTTTGGGTTGGAAGGGACCTTAAAGATCATTTCATTCCACTCCCTGCCATGGGCAGGGACACCTTCCACCAGCCCAGGTTGCTCCAAGCCCCATCCAACCTGGCCTTGGACACTTCCAGGGATCCAGGGGCAGCCACAGCTTCTCTGGGCAACCTGTGCCAGGGCCTCACCACTCTCACAGCCAAGGATTTCTTCCCAGTATCCCATCTAACCCTGCCCTCTGGAAGTGGGAAGCCATTCCCGTTGTCCTGTCACTCCAGGCCCTTGTCCAGAGTCCCTCTCCATATTTTTTGCAGGCTCCCTTCAGGTACTGAAAGGCCACAATTAGGTCATCCTGAAGTTTTCTCCGGGCTGTACCAAATTTTAAGTGGTACCAAATAATAAAATGTAATATTTTCATATTTTTAATTTTAATGCAATTGATTCCTAAGGGTAAAATCTAGAATATCTATTCAAAAATATATAAATCACAACAAGTTTACTCCTCTAGTATTTTTGATACTTTGTAGGAGAAAAAGTCTTGAATTGTGTAATTCTCAGGCCTTTACTAAATAATTTTGTCTTCTGACATAAATTTAACCTAGAGAAGGTACTGACTTGCTATTTGTACTTTTTTCATCTTTCTGATCCTTTACTTTTCTCATTTTTTTTCCTCGTTTAAATGAGTCTTGCCATCTAATTGCAGCTAAAAGGATTTTACTTTAATTACTTTCCACTGTAGGTGTGTGAAAACAAGCAAGCAGTTATCAGAACCATTTCACCAAATGGTGCAACATCACGTTTCTGACCCCACTACTACCAGACAGAGCTGTTTGATTGCAACAGCATCTTAGTGTAGTTGAGTCTAATTACTGCCTTCTGTGAATGCTGTCTTTTGAACTTTGTGTCCTGGGATTGCCTTGTTCACAACTAAGAAATAACAAGTGCCTTCATCAAAATGCAATGAATTCTCTGACATTTTGAAGTAACTGCCAAAATCAGCTGGGGGATAGAAAATAATTGCCATTCCAATATATCAATTTTCTGGGGTTTTCCTTCTTTCTTTTCTAGGCTCCTGTGCAGTGAAGTTCCTAAAGCATAAGTAGCAACAAACATTTGGGAGGAAATATTTTGGTTTAATTAGGTCCTTTTTCAGGTGACATCAGTTTCCTTTGAAAGAACAACTGTGGTTCTCTTTATTAGAGAAAGGTCAGTTGTCGAATCAGACCAAACTGCTCCTGTTGGATCCCTCATCTTCCACTGAGACCCTGGGGAATGGGGAGGAATGTGGAGTGTCTTACCTGCTTTGGGAGGTGTCAACCCAGACAGGTACCTTCCAAGGACAGGTACCAGGATGGGAACCATAACATCAAGGACATTGAAAATAAGCTGTTTTCTCATCTTCAGCAGGACAGGGTGGGCAGTGTATCTGCTGGGGTTGCCTGTGTGGGAAATGAGATCCACAGGGGCTTGAAGTCTCTATGAGGTTCAAGGGCTGACTAAGGAGAAGGGTGTTTACTCTTCCCTGTGAGGGTGGTGAGGCCCTGGCACAGGTTGCCCAGAGAAGCTGTGGCTACCCCATCCCTGGAAGTGTCCAAGGTCAGATTGGATGGAGCTCTGAGCAACGTGGGCTAGTGGAAGGTGTCCCTGCCCATGGCAGGGGATGGAATGAGATGATCTTTAAGGTCCCTTCCAACCCAAACTATTCTTTGATTGTGTTGAAGGAGAAGGATGAAATATTAAAGCAGTTGGTTTGTTGCTGATAGTTCTACATAGTAAAAATCCTGTGCCTGTTCAGCTTTAGTAGAGAGCACAGAGACTGCACTGGATTTAGAGAAAGGGCCTCCAGACTGGTTAACTGGAATATGTTGAGCTGTTTTTTATTTCATCAACCCACACCCTGTGGCTTTGATCCAGAAGATGCACATGAGTGGGTGTCCTGATGCTTTTGGTGAAGCACCTCACACACACCTGAAGAGACCTGTCCAAAACAGACCCATAAGAGAACCCCCTGATGAGCATCATCCAGGCCTGTGGGAAAAGTAGATGGTGCAAAACCTGCCTTATCATTTATGCAGCACAAAATCTATTGAATTGCTTTATATAGAGATGTTTGACTCTTTGTTTCATAAGAACCTCTTTCCTATCTGAGATAATGTGTAAACAAGTAGAAACAGACATACACATGTATTTATTTTTCCTCATTTCCTGTATTACAGATTATAATCTCATTTCAAAACACTGAGTGGAATTTCATACCTATTTTTGTAGGCTCGAAAGCCACAGAATGTGATCTGAATTGCAACTTCTTCTGTTTAACATCTTTAAGCCTGTGAAGAATTTCTAATATGTGCAAAACTTGTTTTTTACTGCATTCTTCTTAATGAACTGAAAACCATTTTTTCCTGTTCAATGAAGAAAGGTATTTTTTTTCTTTATCTGTTCATTGTAAGAATAGTATAGGTTTATTGTCTTTATTTATCTCTTTAATCTTCATTATACCTCCTCTGCTTTAACGTAGGCTTCACCTGTATTTTAATATAATCACAGGTTTGTTTAGTGCTCCTATAAATAAGAACTGTAGCAATCTCCAGTGATTCAGAAACCTCATGCTCAATTGCCCATACACGTTATTTTGACTTAATCTCACTGGTATTTATTAATATGGACAACATGAACTCATTCTCAAAAGGAAACATAGACAAACCAGTAACTTTGTTCTGTCACCTTTCTCTGACTTGCTGTTTATAACAGATGGGAAGCTTTATGCATGGCATAAAAATTTGGAAAGGCAGTAAATAATATTTTCCTCATTCTGCAAACTAACTTCCAGCTTTGCCTTCTGTATTGCTTCTGTGGTATATGTGCTATCTTCTTATTTAAGGGACAAAGATTGTATTTGCTTGATGAAATTTTCATTAAAAAGAACATTATTCCAGCTTTTCAGCTCTGCACATTCAGAAGGCAGATGATTATGGACAGTCAGGAGTACCTAGTTAATTGCATTAATTTTTCATATTATTATTCCATTCTTTATGATTGGAGTGTTTCTAATTTTTTTTTTTTGTTTGCCCCATAGTCAGTGAGAGACCTCACAGCAGTTGAAGGTTGGTTTCATTGTTCACTTTTGGCAAAGTCAAAGGAGGAAATGGCAACTTGATCAAAATGCTTCTTTTTTAAGTGTTTGCCAGAGATTTCACTGCATCCCTGTGTTACTGTGCCACTGAAATGGTATATTCCAGAGGGCAATCTGTGCTTGACTAGGAAATGGCACTAGGAAAAGAGACTTTCTCTCTGCTCTGTGTTTTTCTGCACTTTGATGTTTATGCTACAGTTTGACATAGTGGTGGGGGAGGCAGTGGGGTGGGAAAGGGATGGGAGGCTCATCCATTGGTACAAACAGTCACTATTGGCAAAGAATGAAGCAGCAAAGGCAAATAGAGTTTGGGTTTGTTCCTGCACTGTGAATTGAGAGTGAATGGAACAGAGACAAGGCTTTTGTTGTGCCAAGGATGTCCAGGGGTTACAGGAATTGCCAGAGGGGTGAGGAAGGGCACTGGCTGCATTGGCCTGCAGAGACTTAGAGCTGAAAAGTAACATAGATCTTAAAATACAATACTCAATAAGTGATGAAAGATGCCTGGATATTTCTCCTCTTTTGCTGCTTGCCCAAAAATGAAAGTACAGTACAAGTCTTTAATTGGATCCAGTCTTCGTTTTCTTAATCCATATGGGCTGTAGAACTTGCAGGATCTAAAAGAACTTTACCATGGAAAGTGCTTTCATGTGTAGATGTGGCATGTGGGGCCATGGTTTAGGGGTGGCCTTGGCAGTGCTGGTCTAACACAATGATCCTAAAGGTCTTTTCCAAACTAAATGATTCTGTGATTCTGTTTAAATTAAATTGTGTGTGTAGCAAGGGCAAGCAAGACACAGGCCAGGGTGTGTATCCCGCTTGCCACTGTCTGTGCGTGGCCCAGAGAATCCAGCTGGGGGTCATTGCTCTGAATTTGTGGGGTGATTTTTTGCTCTTTTTCTCCCATAAAGACTTTCTTCCCCTGGAAACTCATAGAAAGGTGGTCATGAAGTTGCTCTGAGGTTTTGTGCCCTCACTGATTCCTCTTGCCAAAGGGAAAGCCTTTGAACACAGTCTGTGCTAGTCCTGTCTAAGGCTAAAGCCCAGCTCAGAACCTTGATTTTTTTTTTAATGAAAACTGATAAAAATATGGCACTGTGTGATGCACTGGTATCTGTTATGATCAACTAACAAAATCAGAATGAGAATCTCCATTTCAGTTTGGTGAAAAGGCAAGACAAAGAAACTTTATTTTTAATGCCCTAGTTTTATACATATAAGTGATGAGACTGATACAGAAATGAACTGAGAACATGATTTTAAGGATCTCAGGTAATCTTTTAGATCATCCATGTTTTCTCCAAGCCAACAATTATGAGTAGACTGTTTCTGACAAAGAAAACAGGGAATTTTCTGGTATGTGAAAAAGATGCATGTGGAGTTGTGAGTTCAAATTCAGAGGGGGAGAAAGCCAACAGCTTAACTTTAATACATATAAATATACTCTAAAAGTGTTTATTTTCATTTGCTCCAGACCTGTTAGGTTTCAAGCTACTCTTAGGTAAAAATAGGGTTTAACCTCAGTGTTCAAAAAAGTACTCCTGTGGAAAATCAAATGGAGATACAGACAATATAGGTATATTAATACAATAATTTACAATAATTTATTTTTTAACCCAATATGGCCTTTCCATTTCTGTTGTCTAAGATTGTTTCAACATTTGTGTTTTATCTATTTGACTTTGACAGAGAATTAGGAAGTAAATCTATATTTAAGATTTTAGAATCTCTGTACATTTTAATAAGGCTTAAATATAACATTCTGCTAAACACTGTGGGGAGAAGGCCAACTGAACTCACTAATTGCCAGCCACTTTTTTTAGAATGGCAGAATTATTTTTGCCTCATAATAATCTTCTGCAGTTTAGAACATGTTTGACTACTATTTGTTAAATGAGCTTGGATCATTTAAGAGAGGGAGAAGAACATTTGAAAAAGGAATTGGAGTATATTTATTTTAAATAGGAAAATTAACCTGTCACAAATACCATTAAGAATAACTTCTAATAGACAACCTTCACATGGTTTGCAAAAATAGCAGTTTAAACCTCCCTGTATGTAGTTTTCTATTATAAATTTCTTTCTGAATGATATGGGCTTCTCCAAATGTTGGTTTTCTCTGCTTTCTTTGTATTAAGTTTATTGATATATATTCCCAGCTCTGGTATTTTTTACTTTTTAACCTCAGTTAAATGTAAGAGTATGAAAAAGTACAGTTCTGGACAATGTATTTGCAAGGGCCTTGACATTAAATACATTTTTATTGCAAGAGGTTATGTCCCTTTTGGAAAATTTTTGTTGGAAATCATAGAATTTTTGGTATTTGTCCTTCTCTCACTCCTGCCTGTTTATTGCTTTTCTCCTAGAGTATGGATTTGATCCCAGCAGCTACCCTAAGCTGCTGGAGTCTGTCTTCCCAGCCCATAAAAGATCTGTGTGCTCTTTGTCTCTTTGGAAGGTGGCACAATGATGTGTTGGCAGGTGAGGAATTGCTCTGTGTGGGAAAATAAGGTTCTAAAATTAATGTCTGAATAAATGTGATGGACCTGAATAAGTGAAAAGTCTGAGTGGCAAGGGAATGGAGAGAAATGAATATCAAAAACTATTGATTAACCAGAAGGATGAGGGAAAGAAAACCTATGTGCCATCTTGTCCAGAAAACACAGACCAACCAGCAGAAACCAGCTCCATGTGTGTGTGAACATATTTATGTCAATATTTCATTAATATTTTCTCTCTGTCCATTATAGAATGATTAGATTGGTTTAGAGTAGAAGGGACCTTAAAGATCATCTGGTTCCAAGCCCTTGTGTTGCCTCGTATCTGTCTGTTTGTGATGATAATCTCTGTGTTAGGTCAGATCAAAATTAAGTCATAACAGTGACAAAGGCAAGCAAACACTTAAACGTGAATAGTTGGGTAATTAACTATGAGGAGGATGTTGATTTAGTGCCACAACAGTTCAGGTGGCAGCATTTGAAAAGTGGCAAAGAAAGCAATGCAGGAGTAGTGGGCAGTGAAGGGATTCTTCTTACATATAAGGGGTGGGATTGGGAGAAAGGACTGTCAGTGCCTGAGCAGAGCAACACACAGATCAGTCCAGGGGGATCTGTGTGATACAGGCTCTTGGGTGAAAAAAGGAGATTTTTGGAATTGAACAGAATTATCCTTAGAGGAATTAAGTTAATAAACAGTGGAGACATTACCTGTGTACACTGGAAAGAAGGAAATGTTATTCTGAAGAAATACATCATCTGAAGTGCTGTGCTTGCCTTGTGGAATTAAATTCCACTTTATTTTTGGAATGGAGCTGCTGCTTCTGGAAGAAAACAGGGGTTTTTTTAGTGGAGATTTATTTTGTCCCAGGTTTCTAGAGGACAAGAGTTTACAGTCTTCAACTTGAGCTCCTTAGTGTGCCTTGTAACTGTGAAGATTTCCAAATAGTGATAGAACTGTGTGGTTCCTTCTACAGAAAACTCACATCAGAGGCCAAGGAGGCCTGAAAGGTTTCAAACTTAAGCTTGCTCCATAAAGTTCAATAACCTTCACAGAAAGTAAAAGTGAAGAAAAAAAACCCCACCAAACCTGAGAAGAAACACTGAGGTACTTTAGTGATTAAGCAAAATATATGTTGTCATATATTACATTCTAAAATAGAAGTCACTATATCCTTAGATCATCATTTTTTTCCATATAAAAGTATATCTATTGTCACTTGGCTGAGGATTTAATGGGGGAAAACATGAATGAATCACAAAAAGTTCTATAAAGATGAATTGCTCAAATTCTCAGAACTCTCTTATGAACATGAAACAGGTGGTTAGATGTGCAATAACAGGCCAATATGCTTCTTTTTCTGGAAACAAATCAAGTAATATATTAACTTATAAACTTCTCAGCACACACATTCCGGATTTCTTATTAATAAGAAATCTTCATGTCAATAGGTTAATTGTGTTAGCAGTTGTAGACATGGGATGGAAATCAGTCACAAGTAATGTCCATTTTCCGACATTTATTGTTTTCTTACAAAGAGCTGCTTTAATTGTGTTATCAGAACTTTAATATTGGAAAACTTGGGTTTCTGTGGTTATTTGCTTAAACTTCCTGTGGTTTGAAGTATGGTTTAAGGGTTAATCAGTGTCCTCCATTGTATTTGAAGGCCCAAATATGTTAAAGAATGACGTTAATTTTGTGGGAATCTTGAAAACTTGACAAACTCTCACCCAAACTTATTTGGTCAATGTGATTTGTAAGAGTAAAACTTTGGAGCATTTCACATTATTTAAGGTGGTGATGGATCTTTTATGGACCAGAGGGGAAAAATTAGCCCCAAAAATATTTGAACCTGCCAAATTAAGATGTTTTCTGCGTAGGCAGGAAATAGCCCATTTTTCATATAATTGCAAATGTGAATTTTTGAAAGATGGTTTAGATTCTGTTTATATACAATAACTAAGTGACTAAGTTATCGGTGCCTGAGGGAAATATTTCATCTGACTCATGGAACTGGAATTTCTGGGGTTTACATCCTTGTAGATGTTGTAGACACTTGTCATATATTTGGTACTTGAACTCCCTGAGAAATATTAATATCTCTTTCTTCTGAAAATAGACCAGATCTCTAAATATCAGAGTACCAGCACCTACCAGACTTTGAATACTGAGGCAAGAAATGGAAAGAGGAGCCTTGCAGCAAATTCAGCTGCCTGTAAAAGGGACCAAAGGATTTTAAAATGGATATCTGGAAGAAAAGCTTGAGGCAGAGTTGAATTAGCTGTGGTCTAAACCATTTTAAAATAAAATTAAAAAGGGATCTCTGTGGTGATTTGGATGTTCATGTTCATTGTAAGACTAAGAGCTGGGTTGTGTTTGGAGGTTAAGTAATGTCATATGAATTTTCAAAGTTTTTGGATAATCCCTCTGAATTTTTCAAAGTGAGACGTAACCCTAACACAACCATTTCAGACTCACTGTGTTAATTTGTGAAATTGTTTTCTTGACAGAAAAAAAGTCAGAAAAAAACCCCTAAAATTCACTTTTACCTTATTGATAAATAGTCTGGATGTCTTCCAGCTTCCATTTTCAGAGGAGATATATTCACCCACGTGGAGGGGCTGTGGGGCAGGAGGAAATAAAAGCTCAGATTTACTGAAGTCCCACAGTTACAAGTGCAAAAACGTTGTATTTTAAGTTCCCCAAGTGGAGTGTTCTCTTTTCAAATGACACAGGCATAACACACATGGGTGTATTCTTAAGGCTTGTATTGAACTTGTGTAGTGTGTCTTTGTTACCACAAAAGAGTTGGGAATGTCTGTTATTGATCCTTGGGTGCTTCAGGAGAAGGCTTTTAAAAAATAGAACAAATTCTTTCTTGTTGAATTCTGACATATCTTTACAACAAATGGTGTCAATTATGTTTTTAGTGCATCTAGCAGGTTCTTGAGCTGAGGGCATTGCAGAATTCCTCTTTAACCTGAAGAGCTATCAAAGGAAAACCCTTTGAGAAGGGTTAAAAAATGCAGCTCTTGGATAGGGTCCTCTACTTAATTTTTAATTTCAGATGCAAAGCTCCATTTATTCTTAACTATAGCTCTGAACTTCGTGCCTTAATATAAAGAATTCAATGAAAAAATGCAGAATGTACTTTGGATGTTATCCTGAAGGTATCCAATAATCTCTAACGCTCAAGAGCTTTAGTTAAATAGTTTAACTTCCACTCCCCACTGGATTATACTTTCTTACTTTCTCTCCCTCTATTTTTTAAACACGTTATCTTTAGAACTGTTATTCTCAGTTTAAATGTTTATGAAGATGAGTTTACAAATAGCTTTTAGCTAGTAAATCTCAGTGTTGCATAATGAGTTTTTGTCCTGACTCTGGCATCGTTCTCCGAGGGATATGTGATATTATTTTTTTCCCTTCATCGTCTTTCAAAATTTTATGTAAAAAAGAAAGAAATACGCAAAACGTATTTTATCTTCTCCTTTGCTGTCATTGCCATGGAAACATTAAAAGTAAGAGGAACTGTAGGAAGAAGATGAAAAGGTAGAGATGAGGAAGGAGATATAGAACAGTAAAGAAAAAAGGAAGGCAAGTGGCAGTGAATCAGTTGTGAGACAATATTTATATAGCAATTCGTTCAGCAGTTCTGTGTTATGTGTCTTGTGTTTTTAGACCTGAAAGGTTGCTTAGTTTGATCAATTTGTATAAAATAAGAATATTTTTTTCCATTGAGTAGAAATACTGAAAAAACTCACTTCAATTAATGTCTTTTCTGATGTTTTCACAGTATTGCAACCCTGGTAGTGGTAGAGGTTTACAGCTGAGTTGCATTACACTGGGATGGATGTTTCTGGGCTGCTCTTCTGTCTTTTTACATGTCTTGGACCATTGCCCAAATCCTTTGGGAAAAAAAAAGACCTTCCTGATAAGTGCAGGGAAGTTGCTGTAGTCTGGATCCTTAAATGTAATTCTGTCTGAAGGACTCGGGGAGTTATCGATGCTCTTTTCTTGGCTGCGTGAATCCAATCAAATTTTATCTGGATGCTCTTACTATAAATATCACAATTTCCCCTGTAACCAGCCACTCCCTCTTGTTTTTCTCCATCCAGCAGACCCTAATTTATCAGTCTCGTCGCTATATCTGTATATTATCAAGTTCCAGCAGGTGGCAGCCCTGCAGCATAATTTTGGGGTTTTGTAGGGTGAATAAAACACTGTGCATGCAAATGGCTTCTTTTGAAAAAGTCTTTGCAGTAATTCCGAAGTTCTCATCCCTTTCATGCCTGTGATTTACCACTCTGAGAGAATAATATCCCCAAATCTCCATTGTATATATATATTTTGTCCTATCACGATGACTTTAGTTATATTCCATAGTAAAATATATATCAGTTCTTTTTGGTTGTTGCTGCTGGACTCTTCAATTCCTCATTGTGGTTTAACACTAAAACATGGTCAGGAATTACTGTGCATTAAGCTTTACAAAAAGACCTGTTCTTTCTTTTATTTTTAATAAATGCATGTTACATGACTTGCTGACACCATTTTATTTTGGGAAATTGGTATTTTGTTTGCATAGTCCGGTGCTGTGTGGGAATGAAGAAGATGAAGTAGGGAATGAAGTAGGATGTTGTGAGAAGTTGGGTTGGTGTGAACTTCTCTGTATCACCTCTCTGTTCCCCTCTTCATAATCTGATATAGTAACAGGACTCCCACTGCATCTATTTATTCTGATTTATTTGGTCTGTTAAGCAAACCTTCACTTTGTCCTTTTTAAACATATTCTGTCATTTCATAAGCACAGGGCATTACCTGGAAATGTAGGCATTTCTCCTGCCAAAGGAGAAACAATAGGTTTAATGATAATGTATTTCTTAGAACCGTGTTCTTAAGCATTTAAAAGCCAAAAGTGCATGGTCTATTGAACCTTATTTAAGTCTTCTACATGCATTGATCCTATAAGTCTTGCTTGGGTTGAGGAATGAGAATCTGCTCCTTTGAGAGAGCAAGGACATAAGGCAGAAGGATCCGGCTTTCTGGATAAAGCACTGGGATGAATGTCATGAAGCTGCTATTTTCTGGACCTACTCATACATATGTTATTGTCAGAGCCCTTTAAATAGAGTTGGTGTTGCTAAGCAATATTCAAATCATGTAAAGATCTTCTGGAAGCAGTGAATACCTGTTAACAGTCCTTTGGGCTATACTAGTTGATTTACTACTAGTAAATCATGACTACTGAACTGACTTCATGCATTTTCCCCCGTTTTCCTTGTCTTTGTTGTTTTGTTTTTACTCCAAGAGTTTAACCTTTAAAAATAGAGCTGCAAGAATCGAAATGAGTGAGTTAGAGAAGAGAACCAGTAAGGGAAATACGGGAGAAAGGTGCACAAATGGGGATTCTGGGCTCATTAATGCACATTTTCTACTGTTCTGCTCCTGGAATCTCAGAAATTTAGAAAGTGGAGATAAGAATTGCCAGACAATATGTTGTTGCCTGGCAGCCTGTAGAAATCATAGGATGTTGTGTGAGGCTGCCTGACCTAAGTGAAATAGATATTGCTGCCCCTTTCTTCTTCCTGTTAATTCTTGAAAGAGCTGTTGGGATACTGCCTGCTAAAAATTTCTCCAGTGAAGGAACACATATAGATACCAATATATTTTTAGAAGTGATGCAATTCATATTTTAGGTAAGGTAGAATATTTTTACATTCTTAGTTGGAGATGAAAGAAGATGTTCTCATAAAGAAAGGCTTTATTGCAATTTGTGATGGGAGTGTAGGCTGCTTCTAGTTGTGAATAATGTAAGTAACCTATGGATATGGTAGCTGTGTGTTGCAGAAATTGTATTTCTCTTTAGAATTAAGATTTGGAGTGGTTTTGCTTTCATTTTAAAGACATTGTAATCTTTTCCTCTCAATGAATTAAATCTTTGCAGTGAATCATCCTCTTTAAAGCTTTAGAGTTCTTTTTTTTCTTAATTTTTAAATCAAACACACAAAGAGCAAAACAGAGAAATTTGTGCTTTGATATGCTGCATATGAATCTCCTGTGTGTCAATGCAGCTTGTTACAGCAAGATTTAAGGAGATACCTTGTTGGGTTTATATGAGTTTCTCTTTGTATTAGCTAGTTCTGGTAAGGAGAGAAAAACAACACAGAATTTGAAATTTGTGGAACTCATTGATTAACTTATTGAACCTCTATAGTTGTGTTTTTTTTAAAATTTTCTTCCTAATTGGATCTTGAAGAAATAATTTCTTAAAAAGATGACAATTTGAAAACCTGGTGTTTTACCAATGTGTTGTAAAAGGTCTGCACTGGGTCACCGTCAGGAGTAATGATGATGACAGCAGTTTATTACAGAACTGGGTAACAACACCACAGTTCAGAGCTCCCTTCTGGTGGGTGCCACACATATTAATTGTCTGTGTGCTCTCAGGAGGTGAGTAATGATATTTCTGAGACACTCTCCAAATATTGGAGCACTTTAGCAAATAGCAAGTTAACAAACATAAGGGGAAATAGCTGGTGAGGAAAATATTGGAAAGCCTAAAATAGGTATTGAATATACACCTTGTCAACCACAATACATTTGTGTTGTTCCTTGTTGCATTTCAATGCAGTTTGCATCATGCTTTCTTCTATCAGAAGAGAAATAATAGGCTGTGGGCAAGGTTTCCCAGAGAAGATGTGGCTGCTCCATCCCTGGAAGTGTCCAAGGCCAGGTTGGACGGGGCTTGGAGCAACTCAGGTTAGTGGAAGGTGTCCCTTCCTGTGGCAGGAGGTGGAACAAGATGGTCTTTAGGATCCCTTCCAACCCAAACCATTCTGTGAATCTGTAGTGTGTGGAGTGATCAGCTATTATGTTCTTCATGAACTCTCAGATATTATCTGACTTGTTCTTCTGTGTTTTGACATCAAAGATGCTTTACAGCCAAAGCAGCTCAAGCTGAGAAAGCTGGAAGGTGCTAATTTCTCTTGGCTGATCTCTGGTCTCCTCTCCTCAGGGTGATTTTTTCATGAGTTAGAAGGTTGTGCTGCTCCTGATTACAGATAATCTTGAGGCTTTCATTTATGTGATCCTTCATTAAACTGCATTTCCTCTTTCATTTTTTCTCGTGGTATTTATAACAGAATTCTGACACTTCTGTTTTTAACTTTGCCAAGTATATGGTCAGATAACCTGACCCTAAGGTTTTCATTAGACAAATTTCAGCAGACAGTGTTTCCTGAGATCAAGAGTGTCACCTGGGAATTAAGCAATGCCAAATGAATAATTTGGAAATGCCAAATATCTGTATTGAAATGGTATTCCTTTTAGCACAAACCTGCTGATAATCTTGCCTTGAGGTAATCTGTTTAAATGCACATTCTTTCATAAGCAGTTGAGCTCATAAAACTATGGTTTTGGCTATTATCTTTCATTGTTGATTTCTTAATTTTCTAACAAGCACACATCAGGTAACATCTTCAGCAGCAGCATTGCTCCGTCTTGGAGTTAAGAATTAAAGTCCAGAACCAATATTTAATTCTTCCCAGAATACAAATTGAAATCAAACTTCGGAGCATGGATCTAAAATAGTATTTTTTGGGGGGCTGTGGGGGTTAAGGCTGAGAGGGGTTAATTTTTCTTTTTAAGGATTGGCAGTTCTAACCTCTGATCCATCTTCTAGTAAAGTTTTTGGGTGTCCAGCTCATAAGCAATGAGTTGCTGATGTTTATTCTGACAAAAACAAAATCCCCTGAACTCGCATATCAGCAGGGTTTCATCTTACAGTCATGGAATGGTTTGGTTTGGAATGGACCTTAAAGACCATCTAGTCCTGACTCCCTTGCCCTGGGCAGGGATGTCCATCTTACTAACTAGTTCACTATACCATTTTTTCCTCTCCAAAACTTGCCATTGTATTTACTTTTATTTGAACAAATTTTAGTTGCTCATAAATAAGAAGTTAGGATTCCAAATATCCTGTTTTAAAATTCTTCTGACTCCGAATTTGACAGTTCTCTACACAGTTCAGGATTTCATGAGCCTTGTAAAGTCTTGTGTTTGTCTCGATTTCTCCCGTTGCTGTTACTCTACACTGCTTACTAATGTTGGCACAGCCAGGAATGTTGGGGAAGAAAAAAAATCAGAAAACCATCTTTCTCAGGAAAAAACATGGATCAAATGTGTGATGGAGAAACTGGTTCTGGATCTGGAAGAGGGTACTGTGTGTTCAGATGCAATGTTTACATACCCATTGCCACACTTAAAAGGTAATTGTAAAAATCAGCAGTCAATTGAGGTCAATTCACATCATTAATCGGGGTCATTACAGGGAAATGCAGCTGCCTTTGTAATTAGGTAACTAATAACAAATAAGATAATTTCTAAAGACAAGAGTTGGGCTGTGCTGAGAGTAGAAGTAAATGCTGCTCCTGCAGCTATTTCTGTATTCAGGTGCTGGCGTCCCAAGGTTTGTCCCAATCTGTTTAAATTCAGGCCTCTTCCTGTGATCTTTCAAACTGTGCAGCCTCAGAGCATAAAGTAGTAGTGGAAAGTATTTAAACCCCTTCTCAGTGAGTGAGTGCCATCAATGACTCAGCCTTTGATGTCAGTATTGTCAATGAATCCCATTCCTGTCTTTGAAATGCAAAAAGTATCCAGCACTGGGGTCCTCAGAGGGACTTGCTCCTCTTATCCTGTGAATATTCCCGTGCTTTCCTCACCCTGCCTTTGGAGTTGTCCTGCCAGACATGTCTGTTATTCCATGCTGGCTGAGAGGGCAGGTACCTGCAGGATACTGCCAGGAATTCTGAGTGTAGCACAGGTGATGAGTCTTTTCTTTTTATAGCCTTGCATCACTGAAAGAATCCTGACTCCTGACACTATTTTGGGATAAAAGAAGAGGATGTTGTCTTCTTCCACAGAGCTCCTGTTTCAGTCAAGAAAAAACACATTGCAGTACTTGTGACTATCAGTGACAAAGAAACTTTGTGTAGTGTGTATCTGTATCATGGATACTAATGAGCCATATAACACCACACATTTGTTACTAACTTAGTGGTGATTGATCATTTTCATCGTGTGTGGATAATTATTTCCCTAAATAGAATTCCTAATATCATGACAACTCACACAGCCCCCTCAAACTGATTCACTTGTGTAAGTATAGCAGCTTCTTGTTGCATTGTGCCGCAAAGATTGTCTGATTAGTAAGAAATTGTAATTTATTCAGATAATCAAACTCAATGTACGTAACAAGGAAACTTAATGGTCTCTCAGAAGTTCTCACAGTGAATTTTATTCTCAATAGCATAATAGCATTAGGGGTTTTTTTCCCCCCAGCATTGGCATGTAGAACTGAAGTTTATGGAGTGCCATTACTGCACTAATACAGAATCAGAGAATCCTTTTCCATGGAAGCAACCAGAGGCTGTTGTCTGGTCCAAGTCTGCTCAAAGCAAAACTGCCCTCAGTGTTAGATTGGCTTGCTCAGGGCCTTGTCCTCTCACACTATCTCCAAGGGTGAGCACTCCAGTCTCTTTGGGCAGCCTTAGTTTAACATTATATTAGGCTTTACCTGGACACAAGTTGAAGTCAGTTGGAGTTGACAGTGGCTTTAGCTACTGGAGGTGTTCCAGAGTGTGAGGAAGCACCTGGCTCTGCATATTCATCAAAAGTTCTGGCACCGTCCTCTCCAGGGGTGCTTTGCCCCATCCATAATGAGAATCTACAATAAATAAATAACTTGTTTTTGTGAATTTTCCATAAAACAATCTGTCCTTTTGTTTTGATGAAATTTATATAACACGTATATTTCCATTAAAGTATTTTTTTTTTGTAAGCTAATCAGTAAAGAAAGACTGGAGACATGGAATCCACCTACCTAGAAGAGGATTTTTGGCAGCAGGTTGTCCACCTTGGTAAGGTGGGCTTTAAACCGAGGGACTTGGGGAGCAGGGTCCAAAGTGCTGGTGGATCCAAAATGCTGTTTCTGGGTTGCATTGCTGAGGGCACCACCAGCAGAGATGAAGAAATCATTATCCCAGTCTACTCAGTGCTTGTCAGAACACACCTGGAATACTGTGTTTGGTTTTGGTCTCCACTAAGCAAAATGGAAGTGGGCAGGATGGAGAGCATCCAGGGAGGGGCCACAGAGATGATCTAAGCACTGGGAATCTGCCATGTGAGGAAAGGCTGAGAGAACTGGTTTTTTTCAGCCTTGAGAAAAGAAGGGTGTGGGGAGATAAAATCACCGTGTTCCCAAAGGGTGGCTACAGGGAACAGGGAGATTCTCTTTTTACAAGGAGTCACATGGAAAAGACGAGGGGCAGTTATTGCTGGGGGGGTCCAATTAGACACAAGAGGAAAAAATTTTCACAGTGGGAACAATCAGCTGTTGGAATAATCTTCCCAGGGAAGTGGTGGATTCCTCAAAGCTGGACAAATGTAAAATACAGCTGGATAGGGTGCTGGGCCATCTTGTCTAGACTGTGCTTTTGCCAAGAAAGGTTGGACCAGCTGATCCTTGATGTCCCTTCCAACCTGGTGTTCCATGATTCTATGCAAATATTTGTACCTAAACTGAAGGAGGCATTTTGCCATAAGGTTGAACCAAGTCTGTATAAATAGCAGACCCTGCAATTCCAGGCTGGTTTGTGTACTGAGTATGGATTAGCAATAGTAAACTGATAATACATTTGATCGCCATAATTAAAGGCATCTGATTACATCAACTTGGAGCATTGTCTATAATATGATTAAAATCACACTGGGGCACATTCAGCAGTTTTACACTTCAATAATACACAATATGGAATGAAAAGCTGGCAGCAGACTGAGGAATTCAATGTTGCATGCAGGAATACAGAGTAAGCACAATTACAGCGTTTCAGAAGGAGAGGACAAGTAATGCATTTCAACAAATTCTGCTTTTGTCTTTGCTTAGTCTTCAAAATGGAGCTTCAGATTTCATGAGTGCAGCTTGTAACTTGTTCAGGGTTCTTTTAATAGTTTTATTTGAAAGTGTTCAAAGACCAGGATACATGTTTTATTATCTGTACGTACTTCACATTTCAAATGAAAAGCTTAGCTGGGATCTTTTTTTCACTGAAACATGCTTTTTGTTTGATTCCTCTTTTTCTTTCCTGTCTTGTCTTCAGAACCTGATGTTTATTAGTTATTTTCTGCTTTGACTTGTTTTTTTGTTTCTTCCTTTTGTCTTTTAAATTACCTCTTCTTCATCTTTTCTACTGGGACTCTTTCATTCTTTGATTTCCCTCAATTTGTTTTCCCCCAGTATAGAAAGCATCCACACTGATACCACTTAAGGTACCTTCTTTGAAATCTTCTTTCTTCTAAGTTAAAGTCTAAGAGAGATTTTGCTCTCTTTAGTCAGTAGGATTTGGCTGCTTCCTGATGAAGTGCCATCAGATTGTCTGTTTGTCATGTCTACATTCCCTAAAAGTCAGAGAAAGGATGGAAAAGGACACGTTAACAGAACCTTAAGGGTAATCAAAAATTGAGAAGTGAAAAGGGAGTGAGAATGTAGAGACTGAGCTATCAGGAAGCAAACAGTAGAATGGAGCAGAACTTTCCTAACAGTAAAATAATATAGTTTTGGTCTGTACTATTTTGTGTGTCACCATTTTTTAACACTGTAAAATATTTTGAGCACTGTGAATGATTTGTTGGTAGTAATCACCATACAATTATTTTTTGAGCGTTGGGGTAGTAATTTAAAATTTTGGTAAATCTTTTACTCATATTTTTGGACTTTCATCAGCTAAATTCTAGTTGGAAATAAGAAATTCTATACAGAATAAGAGTTAACTTCCCTGTGTAGTTTACTAGCATAAATCAACTTCAAATTTACTGAAAACATAAGGTTTCAAAGTTTCCAATCTCAGGATTTAGGATGAAAAATCACTGAAAATACTGTCCTTAAATGCAAATTTAAAGTAATTCTTAGCTCTCGAATTGTTTCTCTGTGGAGTTTTATCTATAAAAAGACATCTGAGCAGATAAATCTCTTCCCCATCCCAGCTTAGAAGTCAAATATCAGAACTCTGTTCCTCTGATTAAACATTTTTCTCTTCACTGTCATGTTATGACTAGTAGTTTCCACTTGGTGCCCATGAATCAAATAATTGTTATTTTCAAAAGAATTCACACCTGATTTGAATTTCTAAGTTCCAGGTGTTGTTGTTATTATGTTCAAATAACACAAATACATTTAAAAAAGCTGTCACTACAAAGTTAAAATAAAATATGAAAATACTAAATTAAAAAGGAACAAAACAAAAAAGTCAGTGTTGTTTCTCATAATTTAATTTACTACATTTGATATGCCTTTTCTGGTAGGTGTTAATCTTCTCCAAAATTAAATGAAATACTGTACTTTGTCACAGGAGTATGCATGCGGAAAAAACCCACACTTTTCTGGGATTGATGGATAATTATTTTCTCCATCTAAACCAGAGAATTTAATCACTCAAATAAACTACTAAAATTTTGCAATATTAACAATTTACTCATAGTGCATTGCATTGGGACTGTTATATCCTTTTCAGAATAAAGTATTTATTTAATTTAGTAGTTTAATCCTTAAATGAATGTGATTTTGTGAGAACTTTTACCAGCCCCACCCAGCAGAAAATTGCCTGTATCAGTTCAGACACTCAAAAAGAAACGTCCAGCTCTCACTAAAATCATGGCCTTGTGTGTCATTCTTGTTCACTGCAAAGGTTAATTAAGTTGGCCAATGTGACACCCGTCCACAAGAAGGGTTGGAAAGAGAGACCAAGGAACTCCAGGCCTGTCAGCCTGACTTCAGTGCCTGGCAAGGTTATGGAACAGATCTTCTGGAGTGAGATCACACGGCACGTAGAGAAGGGATCAGACCCAGCCAGCATGGATTTAGGAGGGGCAGNACTCTGTGCTGGGTTAGGAACTGGCTGGAGGGCCTGGCCCAGAGAGTGGTAGGGAATGGGGCTGCATCCAGCTGGGATCTGGTCACCAGTGGTGTCCCCAGGGATCAGTGTTGGGCCCAGTCCTGTTTAATGTCTTTAGTGATGATCTGGATGAGGGGATGTACTCTGTAGTAAGTTTTGTGGATGACACCCAGTTGGGTGGCAGTGTCAATCTGCTGGAGGGCAGGAAGGCTCTGTGGAGGGATCTGGACAAGCTGGAGAGATGGGTGGAGACCACCAAAGCTGGGTGCCAGGTCCTCCACTTTGGCCACAGCAACCCCATGAGAGCTCCAGGCTGGGGGACGAGTGGCTGGAAAATGGCCCAGCGGGAGAGGACCTGGGGGTGCTGGTTGGCAGTGGCTGAACATGAACGAAAAGTGTGCCCAGGTTGCCAAGAAGGCCAGTGGCATCCTGGCCTGTATCAAAAATTGTGTGGGCAGCAGAACCACCGCAGTGATCATCCCCCTGTGCTGGGCACTGGTGAGGCCACACCTCGGGTGCTGTGTCCAGGCTACCCAACATTCAGTATAGAAATAACATGAAAATGAGTTGGGATATAATTGGAGGGTAATAGAATTCTCTCACACAGACTGAAAAGTCATTACTTACCACTTATATTTAATTATATTTAATTAATCATTATTTATTTATGGGCTGAAATGGTGGTGGTGATTGATTTTTTTTATATATATATAATTTGGTCAACATTATACTTTTGCACAATCAATGTAAAAGTGATAGAAATAAAAATCCCTGTGAAATTAGTGTCAGAGCTGGTTAAATAACATAGGCTCAAGGAAAGGAGACTTAGAGTGGAAAACACCAGTGGAATTTTTTTTATTTGGATTTACTTTACACTTTTATTCTTGGGAGAAATGTGTAACAAACCCACTTTACTCCCAAGAAAAGACTTTATTGTTGATAACTTAGTATTGTGTGTAGGTGACATTTACTGTTGAAACCCTGGTTCCTATTTAAGAAAAACTTAAGAGTTATATTTGGAAAATGATAAAATCTGTCTAATTGCATACATATACCACCACATGAGCCAGGAGTGTCCCACAGAGGTAAACAAGCCTGTGCTTGAAAATATTTGGGAGACTGAAGTTGAGACTGAATACTGAAGTTGATATCCTCCTGTCAAGTTAAGCAGAAAATAGTTGCTCATCTGCCAACTCCAAAGGTAAAAACAAAAGTCAAACAAGAAGATCTGTTTCTAAGAGAGATACTCATGCAAGGATTAAGTAGGAGCAGGACACAGCTCCCATAGTGGGTCAGAGCAGCAGACCTTCAGCTCCCTGTCCTGGTGTTGATATTTGCCATTAACTGTTGTTTAACAAAGGGTGCAAGGAGCATGGAAAGTGTGGGATGAGCTTTTCCCTGCTGTATCTCCCAGGCTTCCACAGGCTGTGAATTAGGAACTTCCTGAGTTGAAATTAGCATCTGAATTGCTGTTTTAATAGCCATCTGTGGATCTATAATCCACTCTTTCTGCTCAAGACTTATTGAGCCCACTCATATGTTTGAGCTTCCCTGCAACAATGAGTTTCTGAAATTAATGAGATACCGAATGAAATAGTAATTATTGTTGTTCATTTTAAATGTCCAACCTGATTATCCTGTTTTAGATCTCCTAATTTATTGATTACTGGCCAAGCTACAAAATAATGGACTCTCCTTTTCCATCTTTGCTGAACAGCAACAAAAAACAGTCGTTTTCTTTGTTTAGAACCTGACCTGCTGCGTCTACTCATCTCTCAAGAGATGCTAAGCCCTCAAATATATATTTAGCTTCGTCGTTTTGTTCTTAAAGAGAGAATACTCTGGTCCTACAATGTGTATATGATTATCTTTTTAACCTGTAGTTTTTCATATAATGTTTAGAAACTTGGTGCTATTTAATAAGCTAATTAAAAAAATGTGGAGGTGGTGCTCATATTCAGCTGAATAATGTGCAGTACAATGTGTTAAATTTAGGTGGGCCATTAGAGAACTGCATTGTATCTTCTCAGAGCTGAAAAAAATGAGGTCAAATTCAAATCTCTGCAGAATCATGGACCCATTAAAGCTGGAAAATACCTCCAAGATCATAAAGTCCAACCTCAGCTAAATACCACCATGTCCTCTAAATCATACCATGCAGTGCCACTTCACTCGTTTCCTGAACACTTCCAGGAATGGTCACTCAGCAACTTCCCTGGGCAGCCTGTTCCAAGAGCTCATTTTCAACCAAGCATTTTGGCAATTTGTATTCTGAAAAATTCTTAAAATTAGAGAAAATGGTCCAGGGCTGGAGTGGTGAGTGTCCACTGAGGGGATCCACTTTGTTACTCATGGTCCCCAACAGCAGCACTGGGGTACAACATGACAAGTCTGTGCTGATGTCACACAGTTTATTATCTTTGAATGACCTTGAATAATATTGACAAATCAGGGTGGATCAGTTTGTTTTTAACACAATTTGCTAATTACTCTTGAAATTAGATTTTCCAGAGGTTTCATTGTATTGTTGGAAAGGGATGTCCAGGAAGGAATTGAAAACTTGCAGCAGTAAGCACAATGCCTAAATTTTAGGCTATTTCTGTAAAACATTACTGCCATTTTAACAACAAACGTGGGATCAAAATAAGAGGTGGATGTCTGGTGAAAAAAAAATGATAAAGAGTAATAAAGTTACAGCAAGCTGGTTAATGGGATGTGATGATGGGGAAAATAAGTTTGTGGGTTTGAGACACGTACTCTCCATTTCACCCAGTTACTCTCCATTTCACTGCAGTGTTAGGTATGTTCCTTACATTTCCTTAATCCATGTGTACTTTCTTAGAGGAAAAACCTTTAATGTGAACCATCATATATTAATTTGTAATGTATTAAGGTAACTTGCTTTTGCTGGCATTGTAGAAATAATTATGGCAGTGTAAAATGAGTTGCTGGTCTTCTCAAATTAATTGAAGAATAATGAGATTAATTATGAGTAGGAGGGAGTCCAACAGAATTTTAATATGGAAGAGTAAAATGGGCTTAATCAAAACAGACCATCTTTTAACCCCCTTTTATTAAAAAAAAAAAAAAAAAAGATATTTCATTGTTTGCATGGAATTTCCTAGGGTGTTATGTGGTTTCTGAGCAGATAAGTCAAGGGATAAAACCTCTCTGTGAGTGACGTTGTGATGTAGTGCCTTGAGCTTCAGACTTCCATAAAGATATGGAATTGAGAGATCGAGGGGAAATGGCCTCAGGTTGTGCCAGGAGAGGGGCAGGTTGGATGTTAGGAAAAATTTCTTCACTGAAAGAGTGGTTAAGCATTGGAACAGGCTCCCCAGGGAAGTGGTGGAATCACCATCCCTGGAAGAGTTCAGAAAACAAGCAGATGTGGCCCTTCCTATTATAGTTTAGTGAGCAGGGTGGGAATCAGTCAAAGGTTGGACTTGATGACTTTGGAGGTCTTTTCCAACCTTAATTATTATGATTTTATCAGTGAAGAGAGTGCAGAGGCATGAAGACTCAGTAATATGCTACACATGAGGCTTTCTAAACAGGGTAAAAGACTCAGGCTCTGCTTTAAAAAAGAATTATAAATTAAATTATTAACAAGCTGATGACTTCTCCATCAGAGAAAAACTAACATCAGAAGAGCAGGCAGGAGAGTGAGGGGCAAAGAGGAAGTTTTTTGGAGGCTTTGCTGGTTCCCTCTGTGAGGTGAAAGAGTGAAGAGCTGAGAGTAGGGTGTCCCTGCTTCAATCTGTCTCCAGTCCCCATGTGACAGAGATCCCCTTTCACTCATTGCCTTAAATATGTTCTGGACCACTCGTGAGTTGTCACTGGTGTTTGAACTTGGGCAAACTGGAGCCATGGATTTGTCATTCTTTTGGTGAGCTGAGAAGTGTTCAGGTTCCCTCTGCTTGTAGCAAATTAATGCGATGGAAAAGCACATGGTGATTTAATAATTCTGGAGACTTAATTTTATTTCAAATAATCGAATAGGTAATTAGATCACTGGATTTCAAAGAAACATTTTGTCTAATCAAGGGCTTGAACAACAGGGGATTTGCAGAAACGAGCAGATCTTTTCTCGTTAAATATTGTCAAACTATGAGATATCTCAGCATATGGTATATTAAGAATGACACTTGTCCAATCACAGGCATTTTAGGTAATGCAAATAGAAATGTTGTGAAAGTCTAGAAATTAATTAGAAAGGCAATAGGTAAAGCAAGGGAAGTGGGAAGTTTGACTTTCCAATTAGTTGAACTTTTCTCATTAATGAGGTAGAATTAAAACCTGAGAAAAAAAGCTTTCATGGGCTGTTTGTTCTGGAACAGCATCTGTGTCAAACAGACAAAATTCTAGGCTTTTCCTTAAACTACTTTTTAAAGTATTATAATTTACTTCTGGTACAGTTTGATAGTCTGACAGCAGCACAGTATGAAAGCCTGGAGAGTGACCTGATGCTATTTTGTACTTTCAGGCTGTGATTTGGAAAAGAAAAACAACTTTGGACAAACAAATCATGTTTTCTTATTATAGCAGATATGACCAACATATTAAAAAAAAAATAATTTTAAGTCAGGTACTTATTGTGTCTTTGAATGGTTGATCAGGTTGTGTGGTGAGGTCTTAAGCAGCACAAAAAATATCACAATAACCCTGAAGTTCTTTTGTTATGTTTCCTTCAACAGTTGAGTTTTAGAGTACTTTAAGGCAGCCTCAAAAATTAAATTAGATGGTTCCTAAATTGTCAGATTATGTCAGGGCTCTGAAAATGTCATTTTTAATATTACTGTGCTGATGAGTCTCTTGCTCAGGTTATTATGTAGCATTCCCAAGGTGCATTTGCCCAGAAAGTCCTTATGCCCTGGACACCTGAATTCTCTATCGCCACTTATAATGTCCCAGGACTTTATTTTTCTTCCACAAATGATGCTTGTTCCAAACACTGGGAATCACTAAATTTCCCTTTTTGGGAGACACTGGGTGTATAGTCCATTTTAGGTGTTTCTGAGTCTCTTCTGCAGGTCCCTTGGCCTATTCCACCTCGGGAAAACTAGGAAGTGTGTGTCCCTGAGGTGACTGAAGAGGCGGAGGCAGTGGAGATGAGGAGAGCTTTGAGACAGACTCACAGGATCACCCGACCATGCTGACTGTGAATAATCTAAATTTGGGTGTATTTGAAGTGACAGGACTTTGCAAAAGGATGCAACAAAAGCTTATGGAAAAGCTGGCATTCCTGAAGTTGTCTCTGTGTGATAGAGGAATCATGGGAATAACTTTGAAACAAACAAGTTTTAGTGTGAGTGCAGCTTGGATGCTGGTGTGGATGGAGCTCTTGGAAGAAGAACCATCACCAGCTGAGATGTATTTGCTGATTTTTTTTTGTTTGTTTGTTTTTGTTTTGTTTTGGTTTTTTTTACATTAGTCCTAAAAATGAGGAGTAAGCAAACTAAACACTTAAAATAGCTGATCTTTAATATATGAATTAGTAGAAGATGAACTTAAAAATGGTTACAACAAGGTGTTAGAAATTTGCTACTAGGCCAGAATGAAACATCCACATGTTCTTTGTGCATGAAAACTGTTGACAACAAAGGACCAGAAGTTCTCTGTGATCCTTTTCCCTACAGAAACCAGAAATAATTGCAAATCTGTTGTGAAAAATACTGAATATTCTAGAACCCAAGCAGGAGGGGTGTGGATGTTTTCTGGGCTCTGTTCATCACTAAACACTGTGGTTTGTGCTTTGATGTAATTCATTTCCACCCCTCCCTTCTTCTGTACCACAAACAGCCCATCTGTTAAAGTGAGGGGATTGAAGACAGCGCTTTAATGTTTAGTATGGGAAGTATTTTTGATGTTTTCTGTAGAAATATGAGGCTCTCATAAATCTACAAAGTGCTGATTCTCTGTAGTGAAGGGTGTTGGCTTTTTCCCTACGTGTGAGAGTTGAAAAAGCACAGATCAGTATAAATAATGATAAAGAGAATGAGCAGGAGCGATTGGCTTATTTCTGATTTTTCCCTTTTTGGACAAAATACCTCAAACCCCAAGATAAAAACTATCATAAACCATAGGCTTTTGCCAGGTGATCTTGATCTTTTTCACTTTGATTTCTTTTTGATGAGTGTGGCAGACAAATTGGATTTTTTCTTGTTGGCTGAGTGTCTGCATTTTGGTCTCACCCTGGATAGATTGTACTTTACAGCGTTACAATTAGGTATTGGAAGGAAAACATCTCGTTACTCTTCATAAACAATGGTACTTGTTGCACAATTATACTATTAAATTTGACCATAGTAATTTAAAATGTTAGTAACATGAGTGAATATTATTTGTGTTTTGCAAGTTTTAGAGTTTTTTGGACATAACCACTAGACTACTGGTTCACTAAAATGAAGGAGGGTGTATTCAGATCAGATATCGGGAAGAAATCCATCCCTGTGAGGGTGGGGAGGCCCTGGCACAGGTTGCCCAGAGAAGCTGTGGCTGCCCCATCCCTGGAAGTGTTCAAGGCCAGGTTGGATGGGGTTTGGAGCAATCTGGGATAGTGGAAGGTGTCCCTGCCCATGGCAGGAGGGTGGAACAACATGGGCTTTAAGATTCCTTCCAACCCAAACCATTCCATGATTCTTTACAGTGTGTGTGTGATTAAAGATTGTCTTGTTCCCAGTGAGGATCTTGGTTCTTGAGATTGCTCTGAATGCAGCTTCCATGGAAGCACCAAGGATGGATTTTGGACACATTTTTAGGTTTCGTACTACTGAAGTGAGGTAAGACGTAAAACCCTAATGGAACTAGAAATTCTAAATAATTATGTTTCTTTTAATTCTTCCCAAATCTCTTTATCTTTCAATTGGATTCCAAATTATCCCTCAAACAATTTGCTGTAGGTGCCTGGTCATGGCCAGTTTGCCATCTCCCAGATGATAAATTAGGAGCAGGATGAATAGTTTTTATCAGTTTTTACTGGTTGTTCTTTTCATCATTTCTCTTGTCCTTACACTGTTAGTCAGAACATGACTGTTATAAAATAAGCCATATTGTAAACTACCTGGAGTGGAGGATAATCTGTCTCTTAAAACATGTTTTTTATTCTTTAATTACCACAGAGAATTTAGATTATGAAAGTACAAGAAAATGCAAAGTGAAAATCTGATTTTGTGTTTTGAATTCAATCAGAGGAGTTCAGTGCTGACCTTCAGTGGGTCTTCTCAGTCTCCTGGATGAGTTGTACGAGTGTGAGATTGCCAAGTCTTTTATGAAGGTCACAGTCATGAACTTAATGGGAGACTAAAACCCACAGCTGTATTTAATATTTTAAGGAAGGGTTTCTTTCCAATGTGAGTACAAGAGACTGAAGTGACAAGCTTCCTGACCTGGTGAGTTTTACCAGGCAGCAAAATGCTACATGATACCATCTTGTAGTGCTCTTTGAATATCAAAGTTCATGATAGATTAACATTTTTTTTCTAAATTAAAAGTAAATTCCTCCTTTGATCAGAATTTAAATATTTTAAATGCTTGTCCTTTTTCTCTCTGTATTTTTTAAATTAGAATTCTTTTCTACTACTTTTATTTATGTATTGACAACTCTCTGCAAGATTAGTTAAGCAGAATAGCAGTCCAATTATAATTATGGTGGAAAGTTAAACCTCTAGATATAATAGTACTGATTCATATAAGAAGCTGTGACTTAGAATGTTCAAAATATTGAAAGAAGCCTTGTCCTTATTAAGATTGGAATATTCAGATTGGAATAATTTAGAGAATTTTGAATGTGTGAAGGCGAGTATTATTATTATTATATTAAGTGATCTAAAACTGATATATTTGAGTTGGTTTTGTGAAATATAAAGAAGATGTAGTTAACTAAAAAATAAACAGGCTAAATCAGAAACCCTTATAATGCAGATAGGTAGAGTTGGCATATTTTACATTAATATTGTTACTTTAAAAGCAGAGCATGGACACAATAAAAGTGGTGTATTGCTGGTTTAGAACTGAGCAGTGTCAAAGGCTGAAGAATTAGAATCTTATTAAAATAATATTCCTAATTATATGACCCACAGACAAACAGACTTCAAATTACTTTTTACATAGCAGGAGACGTTTCCTCTTGCATTTTAATCTAACAGTTAATAAGGACTGGGGAATAAATGTGTTCTCACTCCTCCCTCTTGCTGCAGTTGTGCAATTTTTCCACATTCTTAAATACATTATCCTGTCACTGGTGGGTTCAGCCTTGTCCAGGGGTGGGTCCATCCTGGAGCTGGCTGGAATTGGCTCCATGGACATGGGTGAAGCTTCCATCAGCTTCTCACAGAACCCATCCCTCTATCTCCCCACTACCAAACCCTTGCCACATAAACCCAGTGCAGAATCTTCTTCAGCNCAGAACCCATCCCTCTATCTCCCCTTGCCACAGAATCTTCTTCAGGTTCAGGGTGCTCAAATATTAAGGAATCTTTCAGTTTACTAGGAAATTATCCAGCAGATTAGTTATATAATGGAAATTTCTTTATTGATTGGGAGGCTCGGAATAGTTTATCAATGTCCTGTGCAAAATAGATTAAAACATTATTTCAGATCCTGGTGACTTGGCTGTTCAAAGATAGGCTGAAGATGATGGTGGAGGTTAACAGGGAAAGCCACGATGAGGAGGCATCTGGGATATTTCTAAGCAAAGTTCCTTGTACAAAAAGTAGAGTTGAACTGGTTGGCCAGTGCTTGAAGTTAATAAATGTCACCAAGTAAATGTGTGAAATGGCACCTGAAAACATCTAATGAGTCTTTCTCAGGCTGAGGCAGGCAGGCAAAATGTTTGGATTTCTCTGTTTTCCCCCAACTCTTGATATTCTGTGTGCACTGAAACCTCAAATTGTGACAAAATAGAACTAGGTGCCTCCAAATATTTGCAATTTCTGTGACGTGCTGCTTTTGTGATAGTTCTGAGCAGCATGACTAGAACAGCCTTGTAAATTTATAAATATCAAACTTAAAAGTTATAAATGCTCACTTTGATGGGGCTGTGTTTCACTCCCTGTCCCTGCTGCTTTGAAGTTTTGGGTAGAGGATAACAAAAAAAATTTTTTTTTCCCTCCTCTAATCACTGTTTCTGACAAATTCAGAACTGATGGAATATGCCATTAAGAAAGAAAGTAAAAAGAACAAGCAGAACCACTGCTTTGTGCCATTGAGGTGTTGTTTTGTTTTACTTGGGTGACACTTTGGGGATAGGCTGCAATTATTTGTTGAATGTTGTGCTTTTGAGTTGAAGAAGAAAGAGATGCTCCCTCATTCTTTTGTTCTCCATATGCTGATGATAATCTTCACTGCATGTTCTTTTATTTCCCTTTGATACCTCATTATTTGTATGCTGCTACATCCCTATTTGATCAGCTAAGGCACTGCTTCTTATTTACCTCTTTAACCTACTTTTTCCCTAGAAATTTTGAACTGCTCTCACAAGCTCCTGAGTCCAAGCCACACTTTGCTGTTTTCTACTTCCTTCCTTTTGGATTTAGTCCTGATGATCCACATAAATAGCTTTGTTACTATTTTCTATCATAAAACTAAGACAAATTAGCCAATGGATATTTACTTTGGTCTCTCTATGTCTCTTTTTGGCTATTCAAGGTTGTATATGTTTCTCTGCAGAGTTACTAAGTAAATCTTACCCTGTTAACCTTCCCACCCTTGGGCCAAATGCAATAAAGTACCCATATTGCAGAGATGGAAATGCTGAAAATTGTATAACATTAGGCTTTGAAAAAGTTCTACCATAAAGTAATTTTACAATCTATTGTTACAATATTTGAAGATATTTAATAATCCTAAGAAAGAACAGAAGAAAAAGTGTTTTTCTCTCCTTCAGTGTGTTGGTTGTCTGTGAGGTGACATGGAAACATGGAATTGCAGAGTGGTTTGGGTTGGAAGGGACCTTAAAGACCATCTAGTTCCAAGCCCCTGCCATGGGCAGGGACAGTTCCCACTGTCCCAGGTTGTTCCAAACCCTGTCCAACCTGACCTTGGACACTTCCAGGGATGGGGCTTACCTACTGTAATGCACTGCACTATTGTATTTTTGCTTTACATAACAAGAGAAAAGAGAGGAAAAGTACTTAGGGAGAAGAGTATAAAACCTTCTTTCTCTTCCCTTGGAGCTTTATCCAGAACCAATTAAAATCTGGTCAAATCACTGAAATACCACAAGATGCACAATCAAAATGGGAAAGGTTCCTGGAAATCAGTGAGATCAGCAAAGCTACTTGAAGCTACAGTTGCTTTCTTTCATCAGAGGGATCCAATTTCCACTTGCTTGTGTCCAAGTCAAACTTGGGATTAGGGAGGAGATTCATGGTGCTCTGTCTTGCTTAAATCACTGAACCAAAATTTCCTTGCAAGCAGGAAGCAGGTCCAAAACAAAATTGCTCCTTTCAGCCATCATTTATCATGATAAACAGAAATATCACGTAGCTGAGTGCTTGAATTATCAGTACTATGTGTACAAAGAAGAGTGAGAGAGTGTAATAAACTCCTTTAATCTTTCCTCCAACAAATCCATGCACCTTGCAAGTGCATTTTAGTTCATCTTGGTGCTCCCTGCTATTCTACTTCTCTGCTTGCAATTATTTGTACCATGTATAATAGCATAATTGTTTAATTTTGTAATAATGTTAATTTATTCAAAATTGTACTCAAGTTTCTGCGGGAACTGGTGCACTTGTAGCAATAGGAGATTATTATGGAAGTACTTTAGAGAAAAAAACACAGCAAAATTATTGTTGTTTTTATTTATAACATTTGATAGGTTTGGGTTTTTTTTTTTTCTCCTCTTCTGCCCTTGAACTGGGTACTTGCAGTAGAATGGCAGAAAGATATAATTTAATCAAAAAGAGTGTGCTGTGTTGAAAGTAACTTCAAAGCTATGATTAAATGTACTTACAATAATTAGTTTCAAAGCATTCTAATTCCTAGCAGTGTTTGAAGAATTCAGCATCTAATGAAGTAAAATAAATTACACACCACTTTGTTCATTGAATAACCAATTTTCTCCCCCTAACCACCATTTATCAACAGAGCCTTTCACCAGAAAACTTCTCAGCTCTCCTTTAAATATACTCAGCCCCAAGCACACTCCTCATCCTCCCTCCCACACTCACAATGAGCTCGATCATAACACCCCTTGTAATGCACAGAAATTATTAGTTAACTGTGAATCAAGAGAAAGGAAATGTTCTGTAATGCTGGATTTAAAGAGCTCTTGTTAGTATTGATGAAAGGAGAAAAATTGTATTTCCAAAATCCTGTTTTCTGAGATTCTTAAGTAATGCTGAGTTGAGATATTCCATGTGCTGTATCATTTGAACTGTAATTTTTTGGGGGAGGAAACATTAAACTTTGTCATCATTGATTTGCACCAGAGCAGTAGATTAGTGTTGTGGATGACTAAAGCATAAAATGCAATATTTATATATCCACAAGTAAACTGGCAGTGAAAATAATCTTTTAAGTCCCGTTTTGACCAAAGGATGTGAAGTAACGTGGGATTCCCCCCTCCAGCAAGACATTCCAGCAGCAACAGGAGAATTTAGGTGAGAAATTGAGACAAATGGAGAAGTTTTCATGTGAGTTTGTGCAACAGGATAAAGTACCAGCTCGTCATCTCATAGCCTGGCTTTCTGGTTTTTTATATATTTCAAGTATAATGAGAAAGCAAATTTGCTTGAAATATCTGATAGACTATAAATGATTTGCAGTGCAAGTGATGCTGCATCTCTTCTGCCTCTTATCCCTTTGGAAATATAAAAGAGGGACTTGAAATTGGACATTTGTAGAACTGTGAGGATTCAGCACACAGGAAATCCCTGATGCCATTGGGACCTCAAAAAGCACAACAGAAGAAAAAGAAATGGGAAAGAAATTTGTCTTTTCCTTGGAGTTATTCATGTCTTTAATGGGGTCTAAGTTCTTATTGTCTTTTGAGATCATGCTGTATTATTTTTCCTAAAGTAGGACTTTAGTGCAATTAGATTTTCTGACTGGTCATACACCAGAAAACCATCCTGCCTGTAATTCTTCCTGTCTTAGAATCAAAACATTTATTAAGTTTGTTCTGCTGCAGTTTGAAGCATCTCTTGGTGATCTGTACACCTGGAACACCTGATATCGAAAAGGGAAATTGCTTTTTTCCTTCTGCAGTTTGATATTTTTTCTTAGTAGGATGATTGGACCCGGGATTTACTCTTTCATCTTTTTATTTATCTATTATTTTATTTACTTATCTATTATTTACTTACCTATTATTTCTATATGTACATTTGTGTCACAGTTCATACAAGGCCTGACTAAATTTAGAGTTTTCATCCTCTCTGTGCACACACATTCTGAGGCCTATTAATTTGAGTAACAGAATTTCGTAAGGGTGATGGAGTTTGAGTGTTTGCTGTACTAAGCAATGGGGTGAGATGCAATATTCAGAATGACAAAAACACCAGCAAAATAATTTAATAGCAATTTTGAGAAACAACATGACTTATTTATTGCTAAAGACCATAACATATCAAACTGAGCTTGCCTCCACTTTAAAAAAGTTAATCTCAAGTCTCTGGGAAACTGGAGGCAATCTTTAGGCAACTTTCCTCATTAATTTTCCATTTATAATGAGTATTGTGCAGGGACATTTTAAACCCCTTGGGAAGACTTTGTTATAGATTAGTCTGTGATGTAAGATTCCATTTAGGTAAAGTAATGAATAAGCAGACAGTTTACACATATATATGTGTGTGTTTGTGTTATGTAAGAATCTAAATATAGTAACAATAAATATAGGAGTAATTACACTTCTATTACCAGATGTAAGGAGGAAAGAGAAATGGAGGTAACAGAGCAATAATGGCCCAAACCAGTGAAACTGCAGAAATGAAAAATTGAAGGAAATGCTCTGTCTATAGTCTAGATCACTGACTGTCATTCTGTGTTCATTATTCAATGTGGATTATTTATTGAAGAAATCCCAGCAATAAAATATGTAGCTTACCTGCTCTTCACTGAGGACATGAAAGATTAGAGCTCTGTTTTCTTATAAATTTGTAATGAATGGTCTTATCAACCCTAGTTATTGTTGTGATATTAAAATTATTACTGTAACTTTTTATGGATTTGGCAGTGAATATATAAAAAGATAATTACTCTGTAAAAGTTGTTCTTATTTTACTTTGAAAGCTTTGGTATCTCTTTGTTACCATGCAGAAATTTTAGGACTATTCTTGGCCATTCCATACTTTTGTTTTGATTATTTTTTTTACTTCCTGCGTAGAAAATACATTATGTTCTGCCTGTGCTGAATTACCAGACCTATATATATATATATATACACACACCCATGGAAGCTGCTACCTCTATATTTCCAGCTCTGAA